>OZ023301.1:3701783-4202844 GCA_964007245.1 Hypomecis atomaria | reverse complement strand
GGTACGGAAATGTACGAGCTGTGCATCAGTGAAAGGCCCGCATACCCGCAGCAGAGGAGCATTAAAACTGTATAATGTTGGAGCACCATGGGAGCGAATCGCGCTGGATGTAGCCGGACCATTTCCTGTGAGCGAAAGTGGCAACAAGTACTTTCTTGTCGTCATGGATTACTTCACCAAGTGGCCGGAAGTCTTCGCAATTCCAAACCAAGAGGCATCGACGATAGCAGACAAATTGGTGCATGAAGTATTCTGTCGATTTGGAGTACCATTGGAAATCCACAGTGACCAAGGAAGAAATTTTGAATCTCAGCTGTTTCAAGAGACGTGCCGAATAATGGGTGCACACAAAACAAGGACAACGTCTTACCACCCGCAATCAGATGGAATGGTGGAGAGATTCAACCAAACTCTGGAGAGATACCTGGCAAAAGTAGTCGGAAGCAAACAACGGGATTGGGACAAGCATATCCAGCCATTTTTGTTGTCATACCGAAGTGCTGTTCATGAGAGCACCAATGTCACTCCCGCTTTTGCCAATTTTGGACGGGAATTACGGCTACCAGCCGACTTAATAACTGGCATTCCACCGGATTCTCCACAACCCATAACTAAGTACGCCAGTGACCTCCGGAACAAGATGAACGACATCTATGAGCACATTAGAGAGCATGGCCAGCAAGCATCTGAAAGAATGAAGACTCGATACGACAGAAAGGCTAACAATCCTGGGTTCGAGGAAGGCTCGATGGTATAGCTGCACAACCCCATACGCAGTAAAGGGAAGTCTCCAAAGCTACAAGCCAAATGGGATGGACCGTACCGAGTGGTGACCAAGATCAACGACGTGACGTTCCGCATACAGAAAGGACATCGAGGTGCCCCCAAGATAGTTCACGTGGATCGATTGGCGCGATATCACGGGTGCAACGATGCTCGGGACGAGCATGTCTTGGGAGGAGGTAGTGTTATGCAGTAAACCGCGCCGTGCACGGTAATTACGGGCGGCGAGTTGTTTACATCTAATCGCGAGATTTATGGTTTTATGACTCAGGCGGCACCGGTCTTTGTGTCGCGTCTATTGTTTGTTGTTTGTTAGATTTTTTTTGGTGTTTTCGTAATAATTGAGAACAATAGGGATTCTCGAACTTTACACTTGTTTACTTTGTCAGTCACAATGGCACCGAATATTCTACAGATTTCTAGAGAACCCTTGTTCCGATATAAATAGGGCGATGGTTTTCGTTCGTGGCAGTTATCGCGTTTTATACCGGAGCGAAAACATCTCGTGTTCAAGTGCGGTACCAGTGATTGTGAAGTGACTAGTTGTGTGAATTTCAGTGCCAGTGTGACGTGTTTGTGCGAACCAGTTGTGTGTACTGTGATTTTGTGCAATAAAGTGCAAAGTGAACAATCGGCGTTTTAACTGATTATCCAAGAACTCATCTCGTAACAGTACTATTATTTATGTGGTAAAATACAATATCACACACGCACACTCGCGCAAGTGCCATGCGCCATCTTACGAATTTTCGATCAGGTCACGTGTCTTGACGCGAGTTTTACATTTTTTACCCAACCCAAAAAGTGCACAACACCGCTATAGAAGTTTTTACTTCAAAAATCTACTTAGATAAGCTAGGAATACGGTATGCCATTTTTGGCGATAAATTTTTATCTTGTGTGGAATTGAAATCAAATATGCCCCAAAAGAAAGTTAAGTACCGTTAAGTAAAGTAACTGTCTCGATATAGCGGTACTGTAAGCCATCTTGTAGATCGTCCAGGTCCACATGAGATGCAGGACCAGCAGCACGCAAAGCAGAAGGTTCAGGAAGTCATACATTGGCACGTTACACAGGAACGTCAGCGCACTGGAATAATATATCGACATCAAAACTCGGATGACCAAAAAAACAGTGCCGGATTTAACAAAGAAGCTGAAAAAAAAAATCCTAACCAAAATGAGTGACTTATTCCCGACGACTTTTAAGCAATAAGCTACTGTTTTGGAAAAAACTTATATTGATGATTTAGAATCTGACTTCGTGCAGGAATGTGTACATTTTCAATGTTCTTAAATCAGAAAAATAATTGAATAAACCGGACTCAACAACTTTAATCGGTCTATCCACGTTCTGACGAAAGAAAAGTTTAGAGAACGTATACTCGAGCTTAGATATAGCTCATATCTAGTAAAGTAGCTTAATATTTATTTGCGTTTTTGATGAGGAAATGTAGATCACGTTAAGCTAAAATATTTCAATCTCATCCGCAATGTAAGTATTTTTGAGCTTTCTCACTTTTGTAAAACATATAAGGTCTAAAGTCGACATTTACGGAGATGAATGAATTTTAAATTTGACAGCTGTTATCCAAAATGGAGATCTCGTCGAGCTCTCTCACTTTTGTAAAGACATCTATGGTAAAAAAGTCAACATTTACGGAGATAAATGACTTAAATTTGACAGCTGTTATCCAAAATGGAGATCTTGTTAAGCTATCTCACTTTCTTGAAAACAGCAATGATCTAAAGTTAACAGTTACGGAGATAAACCACTTTTAAGTTTGATAGCTGTCATCCAAAATGTAGATCTCGTTGAGCTCTCATACTTTTGTAAGGACAGCTAAGATCTAAAGTCGACATTTACGGAGATACACCACTTTTAAGTTTGACAGCTCATCCGAAATGTAGATCTCGTTGAGCTCTATCACTTTTATGAAGACATCAATCGTCTAAAATTAACAGTTACGGAGATAAACCTCTTTTAATTTTGACAACTCTCATCCAAAATGTAGGTTTTGTGGAGCTCTCTCACTTTTATACAGACAGCTATGCTCTAAAGCCGACATTTACGCAGACACACCACTTTAAAAAAATACGCTATAGTCCCGTAATTTTCGTCAACTAACTACTACCTACAACTTGCGATGACCTTGACGAAGAAAAGCATGTTCGAGAGGTAAGAGTAACATTAAACTTACGCTGTCCTGGTAAGGACGCAGTACGGAAAGAGAATCAGTCTCGAAACAATCCAGCTGACAACGAACAAAGCGAAGAAGGTCGTGGAGCTGCTAAAGCGGGCTAACTGGGCTGTTGTTGCTAACTTCAGCGTGATGTCAGTCGTATTGAGTAGCATCACGATCACGCACCCTATCCTGTGAATCAAGGCTAAATGAGCTCGGATCTAGGTGAAAATATGTATAATTTTCATGAACGTAAGTAGAGAGGGCACGCGTGGACTTCTCCTAGAGAAAATCTATAGCTACGCCAAATATATAGTTCTGTTGGTTTCTTTATAACTAGAAAGATTGACGCAACCTGTCTATCAATAAGGCTTTAGCACATCTGTTTTGTGGTCTTTAGCGTTCAGCGTAGTTTGACTAAGTAGGTGTTCGATAGCTATAATCGAAGTTAAGCAACGTTCAGCACGATCAGTCTTCGGATGGGTGACCGCGGGTGGCATTTACAACAGCGCTACCGTGGCTCGGGTTAGCCGTTTAGCCATGTCAGAAGCCTTCAAGCTGCTGAAAAAATTCTTACATCAAGGCTAGCAACGGCCTATACGAACATAGGTACTTAATAAGGTTTTACCGACACCGACTTATCGTGTAATTTTTGTTGGACTATATAGCATGTAGCTCACACAGAGGTCAGGTTGGTTATTCGAGCGAAGATATACGAGGGAGGGTGGGTTTCTAGAGAAGAAGTTTCTAGTCTAGAGTGGATAAAGCCCACCCGTGCCCACTAGCTACGTTCATACCAACAGAAGAACAGGCGAACCTATGAAGATTGTAGACCCAGCTCAAGGAGCACATGGTGACGGTGACGAGGTGGTGCACGAACACCTGCCAGAAGTCCTTGCGCTTCACGTCCCAGAACTGCATCACTGTGGCCGACCAGAAGAACGCCGACGATATCATGAAGTACCACCAGATGTCATTGGTTACACCCTGCACAAAAACATTTAGAGATCTTCTACGCTATCATGGCCCGCCCCTCAACATTAGCAACAAATCCCTGGATTCGCTAGCTCGACTAATTGTTTGACGGCCGCATCAGTACGCACACATGAGTGGTGGTGCGTTGTATATAGGTACTTTCACAAATACTTTCAAACGTTTTGAATTCTAGAGGGGCGGGACATGTTATCGTAGATGATCTCTACCTACTGATGGTAGGTACCACGCTTACATACTCCCAAAAATAAATGGGTAAGCTCACAGTAACGCTTATCGGAATTCTCATCATTCACCCTGGAGCCTCGCTCAGAGGAGCATCAAGGCGAACTTATTACGAGTACCATCTAGTAAGCTCAAAGAATCAACTCGTAAACATGGGTAGACATGATATTTTTTATTTCTTTACTAGTTTCTAGCACAGAATAGGCCCTATTACACAGGGCACAGAAGGAGCCTCTTCATACAAACCAAGACTCAGAAATGTGAAAATTACATTTTGTACCATAGACAACTTTTGAGTGAACTTACCACTTCAAAAGTGATTACCCAATTTTGTAGGGGAACTATTTACAAATAGAATTATTAAAAAGAAGTCACATGACTAAAAACAAAGCGTATGTTAACAACAATGCTATGTCGAGTCACAGCAATAAATAAAGAACGGAACGACATTTTCGAAAAAAAGTGTTGGTTGGATCTTTTTCGCTTGATTGGTTCGAAATAAAAAGGCTACTTTGATGTTAATGAAAATTTTTGATCATATTCACACATATTTACATATTGATAAATAGTCACGTAATGACTTATTACAATAAGTTGTCTAAAGTTATTGTATCCGGCATTGAGTTATCACTAAAGCAGTATTCGGGAATATAATATAATTATAAACAACTTAAAAAAATTGACAGCTGCTTGTCATTACATGCTACGACATATGGAATATGCTAGTCTGTCTTCCTGTCTGAATGTCTGTCTGTCAGTTTGCGTGTCTTTTTTATGAGACTAGGTGACGAGATGAACAACTAAAACAATATCTTACATCTAACTTCTATTTATACTACAACTTAATAAATGGCTACCAATACCAACAGTCGCCAACCTTTGAAGGGATTGCTCCACGTTTAATTCTTTGGCGGCCACTTTTGGTTAAACATTTATCTTTGATGCGGAAATGCGCAGAACAAATTGTCGTTGAGGGACTAGGTTTCCAAAAATAATTTATTTTACTTTGGCGAACTATTTTTATCCACCGATCGGCCCAAACTGGATCTCTAGGAAATCTAAACAAAATGTATAGGGAAATTACAAAAATATCTTGTGGCAACACTGAAATAACTTTGAAATAGGGATTTCAAAATATATGATGAAAAGAATCGATTCCTAAATTTATTCGAGTATAGCATGACGTCATGATTTATCAGATGTTAAGTTGGACTGGCAATGAAATGTCGATTAATATATTCACATCTTGATTAGTTTTAATCGATGGACTTATGTAATATAAATACGTTATATCGTTAATTCCAGAAGTTATCGACAAAAAGTCAATAACACTAGTATTAAATAACAGCTGGCAGCCTTAAGTACCGATAAATTCGATCGCTTCCCTTCCAGAAATAAAAAAAAAACCTTATTTGATTCGTGAACCTAAAAAAATACATACAGACGAACATAGAACCTTCTCCTTTTTGCAAATCGGTTAAAATATGAACACATCACGTGAAACACAAATCGATCCGCTTCGTTGTGTTTAAGAATTGCTTCATATTGTTAAATCGATCTAAAACCAGTAGTTCCACCCACATTGACCTTGCGACTTTATTCCTTTACTTACATCGCCGGCCGCCCGGGTTAAAATCAATTTTGACCTTAAAGTTAATCGATTTGACGAGTCATTATTCGATCTCATACAGACATTATCCGACATTCCTAACTGACCATAGAGAAATTTTTCACTCTGTTTACATTTTCAAATGATTTAATTTTATTTATTTTGATTGTAAATCACAAAGATATTTATTACTTACCGGTGGTATGTGACAGTGCTTTTCGTTTTTCTTTTGAAACCGTGTAATTTCGGCAAGATGAAATGGCGCAGTTCACCATATTTACCTCGTTGCTTTGAGATGCGACCGCAACTCCAGTCTAATGGAGACTACTTATTGGATTGGTGGATTTCTCTATGATTGGTTGATTTTGGTAGGCGACATTTCATTTTGTACGATTAGGTGTCTATCTTTAAGGTCGCTGGTTTCTAGTTACCTGCCCAGTAAAAAGTTAACTTCCTGGAGGGCGAGAGAATGTTTTTAAAAACTAGAAATAAAACTAAGATGTTGCCGGTGCAAGGCACCATAATCCTTACTAATATTATAAACCCGAAAAGTTTGTTGGTTTGTTACTCTTTCACGCACCAACGGACTAACGGATTGACTTGATTTTTGGCATGGCCATAGTTTAAAAGGCGGAAGGAGCTTTAGGATACTTTTTATCCCGAAAAATTGCATAGTTCCTGTAGGACAGGATAAAAACGATTAAAAGCGAAACTGTCGCCACTATCACAAAGACGCTAAGTGATTAATTCCTCTATGACGCTAATATGGACTAACGAAACGTCACAGCCAAACGTAATTAGATGACAGGTGACATTGTCTGCAGACTTTTATAAATCACAAGTAGCATGGCAAGGGGACAAATTGTTTTTCCACCATTATATCCCCTTGAAGAGGAAATAAAGTATGGATTGAAAATGACAACTGACATTAAAATTGGATAAAATGTTATTTGCCCTCTGCATGCTACATGTTACTATGACGTTTAATACCAGGCCGTCATTTTGTCTGACATTAAAAATATTTTTAAATCTTCTACCATTAGAGGTTTAACATGTTTCTTTATTCTACCTTTATGGTACAGAATCATCATACTTTAATATTATTAATCCGAAAAGTTTGTTGGTTTGTTCCTCTTTGACGCAGCAACGGAGCAAAAGATTGACCTGATTTTTGGTATGGATACCTATGGTTTAAAAGACAGAAAGTGAAAATAGGATACATTTTTATCTCGCGAAAATTCGTGATTCCCATGGGATAGGACAATAACTGTTTCTCAGCAATGGAGCAACGGATTGACTTGATATTTGGGGTGGGCATAGTTAGGAAGACGGAAAGTGACACAGGATACTTTCCATCTCGAAAAAATTGTGGTCCCGTAACAATAAATTTTTCTCAGCAACGGAGCAACTTGCCTTGGCTTATTGCATGAATATAGTTTGAAAGACGAAAAGTGACATAGGCCACTTTTTTATCGCAAAAACTTTAACAGTTCCCGTAGGATAGGATAAAAACTAAGTGAGCCGGCCGCGGTAGCAGCCGTCTAAGCGCCAGAAATAACCTGTCTTGGCAAGTTTAGGACGTTCCTACATTTTTCGCACTCCTTCGCGGCACTGAACAGCGCTAGCCCAGACTCGGGCTCCATAACGGAGCTTGCGCTCTCGCCATAATGACGGAGTGTTTCGGAGCATAAGACACATCGTCATCCACCGATCGGGACTAACCAGTACTGAACGTCTGACAGCATTCCAACGCCCTGGTCCCAGTGCAGCGGGTCAGTCATAGTAGCCCAGCGCCTGCCTCTTCAACTGCAGAGGGCAGTGAGAACAACCATCGCGATACCGACACCTCTCTTTCCCTGCAGCCCCACTGCGTCTGCCAACACGTTGACGGGCTAGCGGAAGGTAGGGTAGGTGGCGGCACCCACACCACCAGTTCCATATATCCCACCGCGGCCCCTAATCCTCGGCTGTCATATCAGAGTCCAGGAAGCAGCCTGCTTTATGAAACTAAGAAAGGTTATTCCCAGCAAGTAACTGGAGGTAGAGAGACAGAAAAGAAGCCACACCCAGCGCAGCAGGAGGAGCTGGAGTTCATATGCCTGGCAGACGGAGCAGCACTAGAGCAAAATCTTAACCGAGAAATTAACATATTTTAAGATGGCAGCAAAATTAAAGGGAAAGTTGGGGCGGCATTATCCATTTGGGATGATGCCGCTGAGATCAGTACCCGCAAGCTGAAATTGGCCGATTGGTGCTCCGTGTACCAGGCCCAGTTATTGGCACTTCTTGAGGCTACCGAAAAAGCAAAAATCTTTTGTGACTCCAGGTCTGCACTGGAAACAGTAGTTGGGGTATCTTCCCTCCATCCCTTAGCAGTAAATTCAAAGCTAACATAAAGTTACTACACGCACAAAAAAAAAAAATAGTGAGACTTTATTGGATTAAAGCGCACGCGGGGATGGAGGTAAATGAGAGAGCGGACCAGCTAGCAAAGGAAGCAGCACTGCACTCGAAGTGCAGACCTATTTACGATAACTGCCCCGTTTCATTCGTCAAGCGAGAAATCCGAAAGACTCTTTTGACGAGTGGAACCGGCGGTATCAGGATGGACACACGGCGGCGGTAACCAAAACATATTGTTGTACATACACTCCAACCGTAACTTAACCAACAAAAGCATTCCTCTAAGGTATTTTGATATTTGTCGGTTAGGTTAGGTTTCGCAGCCGACATAAACATAAGCCAAAATCAAAATATAACGCGGGCGAAGCCGCGGGTAAAAGCTAGTTAATAAATAAAATACACTGAGACATCTTGCAAGCTAACTTAGGTATCTAGGTGGTCTTATTCGCAGACGCATAGTCAGCTCTACTGATAAGACTAGTGCTCGGTTTGTTACTGGGAACCGGCTGCTTATCTTTAGTATTAAGTTACGTGGGAAAATACATCGAATTACATTGCTTAGAGTAGTAGAGGTGGTTGTGTTCGATGCGAGAACATAACTAGGTAGTCTAAAAACCAACAGAAAATTCTTTGAAGATTAGGTAAACGGTTTGTATCTTACCGAATTAATGCCTGTTAAAATCCCATCCAAGTCCCAAAACCATTCTTTGTCCCACATCACGTAGAGGGAAAAGCAAAAGTTGCATAATGCGTAGGTGAGTTTCCACATGCTCTGAGTGAACTGAACGAGCGTGGAGGGCTTGTCTTGGCTGCGCCGGAGCCGCCACCAGCGCTCCACCTGCCGCTCCGTCATATCCACTTTCTTGGCGATCGATGATAACTGGAAATATGGATCGTCTTAGTGTGACACGGCAGTCCATATAGTGGAACCTAGTTACTTCCGAAATTTAAGCAATTTTGGGCGATACCTTCGTATTCGTATTTTGTGTGATGCATACCTACGTACATTCAGCACCCGGATGGGATGGCATTTCGTCCTCATTTCTCAAATTAGCAAAAAACAAAATTACTCCTTCTGTAACTCATATTATTAACCTCTGTTTTAACTCGGGAACATTCCCTGCTTCGTTCAAAAGAGCTATTATTTTGCCTATTCATAAGGGTGGGATGCAAGACGATGTCAACAACTACAGACCCATCTCAATTTTACCAGCTCTGTCTAAAATCATCGAAAAGATATTAAATAAAAGGCTTATGTTGTACTTAGAAAGCGAAAATCTTCTATCGGATTCCCAGTTTGGTTTTCGAGCTAATAAGTCAACAGAACAGGCGATCTCCAGCTTGACAGACTACATAATCAGTAGCCTGGACAAGAAGAAGAAATGCGTCGGAATTTTTCTTGACATGGCTAAGGCCTTTGACACCGTTTCCATCCCACTCTTAATAAAGAAGCTAGAGAGGATGGGCATAAGAGGGGTTGCACTGATGTTGTTCGAAAGCTATTTAACAAGTCGAATACAAAGAGTAATCATTAACAACAATGTTAGTGATGATGAACAAATTACGTATGGTGTACCTCAAGGATCGATTTTAGGTCCTACCCTCTTTATTATATTTATAAACGATCTCTGCAATTATAGCCCTACGAGCGGGAAAATATTTACTTTTGCTGACGACACTGCCCTCGTTTTTGAAGGAAATACCTGGAACCAAGCACGAGCTCGTGCAGAACAAGGTCTTCACTGTGTTATATCATGGCTCAAAACAAATTTACTCACTCTAAACCTTACAAAGAGTAAGATAGTAGCCTTTAGTATACGTAAAAGAAATGCTCCTCAAGACGAAGATATTAAAATTCAGGCACACACGTGTCACCTACGCGAGAATTCATCATGCAACTGTATTTACCTTGAACGTGTTAAAACAATTAAGTATCTTGGAGTTGTTATTGATGATAACCTCTCTTGGGTTCCTCATATAGAGTCTATCACATCACGTACCAGAAAACTTATATGGGTATTTAAAAATCTTAGGGATGCTATTCCCCTCAGTACTCTCAAAACAGTATACTATGCAATATGTCAGTCGATCCTAGGATACTGTATATCTGTGTGGGGTGGTGCATGTAAATCTCATTTAATTAAAGTTGAAAGAGCGCAACGTTCCGTATTGAAAGTTATGACCCGCAAACCCTTCCGTTACTCAACAGAGTTCCTGTACCGTGATACACAAATTTTAACGGTTCGTCAACTTTTCATCCTAAATCTAATTCTTTTTCAGCATAAATCAATACAATATAACCCCAGCCTTACTAAAACCCGTCTAGCTAAGGCAAAAATATGTGAAACTGCACCATTCCATACTACATTCGCTAGAAACCAGTCCTTCTATCTTAAATCTTATCTCTATAATAAATTAAATCCAATTTTGAATTTTTATCCAATGACACGACACTCCTGCAGGAATACTTTGATGAAATGGTTACAGACACTGAATTACGACGCCACAGAAGATATCCTCAAAATTCTCAGCTAGGTACAAAGTTAGAAGCTAATTTCTTTTTCCCAAATTCCTATTCCCATCCTTGCCTTCCCCTCCCCCCCTTTATAACCTAGGTAGAATCCTGTGCATGATTAAAATGTTTTAATATATTTTATTTACAATTATTATTTTTCCAAATTTGCATGATTTTATTACTGTTTTTAATTAATTAATTCATCATGCTGTTGTTAAGAAGTTAAATATAAATTCTCTATTGTTTTGTTTTAGACTGTTTATACTCGTATGTATAGGCGGAGGGCCCTGGTATGCCATAACACAGGTTATTCCTAGTTTGGGTCCCAAGGTCATTCTACATGGAATATTATTAAATTTGTCTATATCACATTGATTGTAAGTAAAAAATTGATGTTTGTAAAGATTCAATAAATTTATTTATTTATTTATTATTTATTTATTACACCTGGTTGCCACATAATTTATCAGTCGTAGGGACGTCCTACGACTAATGGATGGAACTGCTGGACATAGGCATCTCCTTTGGATTTCCAATAAGGTCCGTTGGAAGCGAATACAAAACATTTTTTTTATTAATAACACCATTGTTATATGAAAAGTCAAATTTATTAATTCAATTATAATATTCATCAATTGGTACACAGCCTAAAACTTACTTCATTGGTCCAAAATAGGATACAATGAGTAGATACAATTCAATAGGAATAATAAGTAATTAAATGTCAAATTGTTATTTGGGGAACTTGAACCCTTGCGGTTATGCGCCAATCTCATTGGGAACACAAACAACATTTTTTAAACTTACAATGGATAAAAATCGGCCAAGTGCGAGTCGGACTCGCGCACGAAGAGTTCCGTACCGTATTTCTCTTGCCGTTATTAATAGCGAGCAAAAAACTCCTAAAAATCACGTTTGTTGTATGAGAGCCCCCCCTTAAATATTTATTTTATTCTGTTTATAGTATTTGTTGTTTTAGCGGCAAAAGAAATACATCATCTGTAAAAAATTCAGCTGCCTAGCTATCATGGTTCATGAGATACAGCCCGGTGACAGACGGACAGACAGACATCGAAGTCTTAGTAATAGGGTCCCGTTTTTACCCTTTGGGTACGGAACCCTAAAAAAGAGCAAACTGATAAAACACTTTGGCATCAGCCGATGTGGGCGCTGCCAGAACACTTTGAATACAACAAACATGATGTTGGCTAGATGTTGGCAACATCTTGCCTATTCAATGCATAGGTATGTATCAAAACTTTGATCTTTCTCAGATGCACTCTGGGCGCACTCAACAAGCAGATGATATACATCCTCAGTGGCGCACCCCAAGCATCACAGCTTGGATCCTCTACCAGATTCAGTAAATGTTTGAAATTATTTAACGGCATGTGCCCAGAGCGTGCAACGTGTGAGCCATCACAACATATTTTCGAAATAACGAACATTTGACAACCATGGAATATGAGGAGGTTCAGATATTAATGTACGGTACCTCTACCTACCATATTCTTTTTTTGAAGGAAACGAGATTAAATTACACTTTCCATTGTAACAAGATAAGTGATATGTTTGTATTTAATCAACACTTCAGTGAATTTTGGTTTCGAAAAACTTCAGTGCCATCTAAAGCTACATTTCTTTGGCTAGTTTATCTGCCTCCTCATTTCCGGTAAGTTGCGCGCATCCAGCGCGTTCCTCCGATCTTTATTTTATAGTCAGTCCACCTAGTCGGTGGACGTCCTACGCTGCGCTTGCTGGTCCGTGGTCTCCATTCGAGAACTTTATCGCCCCATCGGCCACCCATTTTCCGAACTATGTCGCTCCTGCTCACTGCCACTTTAATTTGTCAATCCGCTGGGCTATATCGGCAACTTTGGTTCATCTGCGGATATCCTCATTTCTGATTCGATCTCGCAGAGATACTCCGAGCATAGCCCTCTCCATAGTACATTCTCGAGCGTCTTGAGCTTATTCATAGGGCCCACAGCAGAAGACCACTTACCTACATACTTTTGTCAGCAGCTCAGCACAAGCAACTCACAACTATCGAAAACTCTCGTCTTGTGCCTCAGAGGTATACCAGGACCTACCTATTATTTAGTTTGGCATTAATAATTTTTTTACCATTAGTGCGTAGGTAATGGAAATCACTTCGCACTAATGGTAAAAAAAATGCTCAACGCTCTCAGAAAAGTTAAAATTCTGTCGTTGCTTATTCCTTTCTCCTTTTTCATATGAATTCATTGAAAACGTCGGATTTTTTTGCGCTCGCTATGTTCGCGTTTTCTAAGAATAAGATGACTTCCATTGACCACTTATATTAATGAAATTCACGCTAGCGCTTGTTAATAGAGAAGTAGTTTCGTATTAAACAGGTCAACATGGGCGACTCAAAATTTCAACTAGCTACAATCAAAATATAATACTTGATGATAAGTATTTGCGGGGTACAAATAAGTAGGTTCTTACGTCTTCCCATTTCAATGATTTGTTATACGCAGCTTCCAATATGTTATTTTGAGGAGCAGGTTTCCTTTTAGTATCCCTTATTTGTAACGTTCTGCCTAATGGTGTAAAGCAAAACCTGAAACATAAAATTGATTAAACAGACACAAGCGCTCCAAATCCATACTTTGACAAAAGATCTCGACAGATGTTCCGAAATTGCGCGACCGCGATATACAGGGTTATTTCTAATCAATTAGCATCCTTTAGGAGCTTATTCTATACATCAAAACTAACAACTTTTGTTCTGCGACTTTTGTCAAAACTCAAAAAAAACTTTTGTTTTTCCATAGAAAAATATCGTTCACCCGCGACAAAATGTATGGTACAGCTGTTTATTTTGAGTTCTGACAAAAGTAGCTGAACAAAAATTGTTAAGTAGTTTTGATGTACAGAATAAGCCCTTAAAAGGATGCTAATTGATTACATGTTACATTAATTTTTGTTAGGTACATTATTCGACATTACATTTGTTTGTTACAAGGTGGGTGGACCATGGAAGGCCACGCTCCTTTGAAGGCCAACTATCAAAAAGTTGTAGTTATTGACATGTGAACACATATTCCTTCGGCTATACACTAAGATCCATCAAACTCAAGGCCACAGATGCGGCGGCGAGTCGCTCGCGCCGCTATTGTGGCAGTGCGATCTCACGCTTCGTAGACTTCGGTCGTCGACGTTACAATTGTAATTCGCGCGCACAGCAAAACGTAAGTTTTTAGTTAGATAACCTATTATTATTTCATATTTTTTTACTGTGAATTGTCGTATAAGGATATGTTTATGGTACTAAAGAAAAATATTTTTATTTTTTATATAAAAATAGTTTTGCCTCGATTTAAGTTAAAATATTGGTAGTGTTCCCAGGAAAGCCGGTGGTTCCTTATAAGGCCAATCAAAAATTTGACAGTTGGCCTTGCTAGGGTACATGGGCCTTACAAAGAACATGTACAAACCATGAACATATGAACAGTTACTTTTTAGTTATAAATACGTACCGTTACAGTTAAAACAATGTTTTATATTTTTATTTATAAGGGTTATTAAACTTTTTAACTCATATTGAATAGACAAGTCATTGATAATTTTAAGTTTGGCCTTCTTAGGAACATTTTGGCCTTACAAAGAACGGACCCACAAGAAGGCCATTTGAGGTAAAAAAAAAGTTTTTAATTTCATTATAATACGCGTTGGCAAGTTATTTGATGTCAATAAAATACTCATTACTACTGTTTTTAAATAATTTCCATGAATATATTCTTAGTTATACGATGGTGTTCAAGTAATGTTCGTTGAGTTTTTTATAAATGATAAAAATATATTGAGCATTTAATGTTTTGCTTAAATAAAAGAGCTTATTATGTAGTTTTAGTAAAAGCGAATATATTAATTGTTACAACTCTATTTTTAAGTTGAACGACTGATGTATAATATTGGCCTTGTTTGGAGCAGTGTTCCTTGCAAGGCCATTTGGAAGAGCTTAACAAAACTTAAGTTTAATGAATACTGATTAAAGCAAGGTTAAAAAAAAAGTGATTTATATGGTACACAATAAAACAAAGTATTATTTGATAATTTGTTTTTTTCATTTATCCAGTTAATAAACGAATAAAAAGCGTTTACTCGTTAGAGTGGCCTTCCATGGTCCACCCACCTCATTACATTTTGTCGAGAGTCTTTTTGTATGGAACAGCAGATTTTACCCTGTGCCTATACAGTGCGTTTGTTACGTTACATTTTGTCAAGAGTTTTTGTATGGAACAGCAGATTTTACTCTGTATACAGTGCGTCGGTTACATTACATTTTGTCAAGAGTCTTTTTGTATGGAACAGCAGATTTTACCCTGTATACAGTGCGTTTGTTACATTACATTTTGTCGAGAGTCTTTTTGTATGGAACAGCAGCGGGGTAATTCTGTCAACCTCTCGTTACTAAGGTGACACGATTTTGAACCTGTCTCGTTTTTCTGACAGTTTTGAGCTGTCGAAACTGTCAGAAAAACGAAAGAGGTTTAAGAACGTATCACTTCAGTGAAGAGATTGGCTAACAGAATTGCGCCGCTGATATTATTTGCGATTTAGAAGTTGGTCCCTTTTAAAGGTTCTTTCGTGCTCACAATGATGAGTAGGTACAATGACATCCTAGAATATCGCTAGTTCGAACCCAAACATCCTGTTTAATTTGGCGTATAAAATGCCTCATTTTTAAACAGTGTTATTTTAGCTTGATAAGCCATAGAATGTCGACTGATAAAATATAAGTCAACCCTATAGATTTCCATGAGGACTGATAGGGAGCGGCTTGCTTTAAGTTTGTTCCTGTGATCTTCATTAGATCGTATTGGCTCACTTTGTGGGTCTACGATGCGCTTGCATGTACGTAGAATAATATTCGAGAACTTCTACATATAACTTTTATAACATATTTGCTCGTAAAGTGGCTGTAATTACACCAATTTCAATATCGTAATGTATTATGTACAATAATATGTAATAATGTATGGAGGTTTATTATTATTTTATTTTAGATAGGTAATAATGTAGTTTATATGTTATTTATGTATGTATCATTTATTGGTATGTGTGTTAAGTAGATTTAGGTATTATTTTTGTTAAGTGTTTGTTTATGAGTTAATTTCTTCTTTCTGTTAAGGCCACGTTTTTTGTAAACTTATATTTTCTTTCCGTACTTGGTTGCCTGGAAGAAATCGCTTAAAGCGATAAGGCCGCCAGTTAGAAACCTAAATTGTATTGTTTTTGTCCCTGTAATTTATTCTTTATGTGGTTGTCTAATAAAGTGTTATTGTTTGTTTGTTTGTTTGTATTTCATTACGCACTTGTGCGTTATTGTAATGTAAAACGCACGCCGCCACCGACTGCAGAACTCTGTGGTCTAGTTTCTCCAACTTTCACTCAAGAGAGTGAGAGACATTACGCACTTGTGCGTTATTATAATGTAAAACGCACGATGCTACTTTCACTCAAAGTCAAAGTTTTATTAATATCCTCGCAAATATGTTATAAAACGTCGTATGACATACGTGCGCTTTGAAAATTAACGCCTCTGCTTCCTTATAGCCCTCGCCTACGGCTGGGGCTAGCAATATCGCCTCGGCTGTAATTTTCAACTTACCGCACTTATATCATAATGTACTCTTACCATTTTTGCACACTTACCTTTCCAAAAGAAACCTGAGCATCAAAATAGCCATTGTTAGTGGCACCTGACTCCACAGATCCTGCGGTTTTGGATACACGGCGCTTCCGTCCCACGGCACTAAAACGAAACTACAATTCCCAGAAATAAAATTAAAATATTTTTCCGACATTTTTAACCCGAACTTGAGGACATGTGTTTTGATATTGAAATTCTTATCCATAAAACTTAATTAAATAACACATTGTTTAACAGCATACCATATGTTTAAAAACAATACAATAATTTCGTGTGTGCGTAGTAATTATTACATTTATTAGATTAAGTTTGTTTAAGTGGTTTCTGTAATGTTTGTTTTTCAAATTCAGTTAAATTCTGTTGACTGCCTCGGTGGCTCAGTGGTTAGTGACCCTAACTTCTTGGTCAAAGAGGCGTGGGTTCGAACCCCACCCAGGGCAAGCATTTATGTGATGAACATAGGTGTTTGCTCTGTGTCTGGGTGCTATTTAGTTACTATCTTTATTTATAGTATGTTTCGACGAAAGATTTTTTTCGGGATAAAAAGTAGCATTTGACTCTTTTTCCTTCTGGCAGGATGCACATTCCCTTCCCCTCCGATCCAAGGACAACCTTTCCCTTAAGACCACTACCGCACGGTGTGAGGTATACTCCCAACGGCCGCCACTAAAACGTACCCCAGTTGTGGTCAGTGCGGTCGTTAGCACCAGTTAATATTTTTAGTGCCAACGTCCGCCAGTGGCGGTCGTTGGGTTTTGCCGGGGCGCCAAGGGATTAAAATAAGACACTTGTCGAAAGAAAAAAAGTTGTTGAAAGTCTGACTAAATCTGTCTCTATATCTCACTATATTCTACCTTATTATCGAATAACAACAGCTTATATACTAAATTATATCTACACATTGTGATTTATCTAAGTCACGTAAAACATCTAAATCACGAACTAGTTAATCACGCTATACTTATCTAAAACATTCCATCGAGCGGCAACAGTACTTCCCCCTTGGAAAAAAATGTAATAAATATTCACAAACAATTATTACCTACCTCAAACAATTATTACAAACCTAAAACTTGTCAAACCAAAACTAACAAAATCCTATTATTCATGTTGCAGCGATCTTGCTTACGTCTGTTTGCGTACAGTTGCAGTTCATAGTCTGCTTATCATTGCAGTTTGAAACGTGCTTGCGTCAGTAAATTTGAATCGTAGTACTACTGGCCTAGTCAGCTCCGTAGGTACGTGCTTCTACTGTCTTTACTTCTTTGCGCAGGCGGCACGTTCACTGATTCACTATCGATAACGAACATTGGCCTTAATTTATCAATTGTAACTTTCAAATAAAATATTCTAAAAATTCCGCATAACTACGCATTATTGGCTAAATCGTTTGCATTCCTTTGATTCGCAGTATGATGCTCACGAAGCTGCTTTGTATCAGCTTCGTGATGATGCTACTCGAAATGTGATGACAAAGCTCTAACTAAGCAAATACTTACGACTAGTGATCTCATTACCTACCTAGTAAAATACAGTTTGCAAAACATTATAACATGAATGTAACAGTAAAATTATATGCCTATAGCTAAAAACAAAAAATATTTTACACAATTTACTGGGACATTCTCGCTGCGGTAAGCGCACGAGGCAGCCGTGTTCTATTGTATTTCGCAATCTTTGCATTGACGCTCGGTGCGATAAGCCCGGCGCGGGTTTAGGTACCTGGCCGGGCGCGCTGCCGCGCGAACTGCGTAAATAATGGCATCAGCTACATCACAAGATATTGAATTCGACGAGCAACCAGAGCAGAGCGGTAGCAAATCAGTGAAGAGAGTACGAGATGAAGATGAGAGTAACGAAGAATGGCAGTCCGTTATGACAAAAAGTAAGAAAACGCGATCGGTTACAGAAAAAATTGAGATAGAAGAGAAAAAGTCGGAAATCTATATATCTAGCGAGAAACCCTTACCAAAGCAGTTCGCTTTAGCAAAACTGTTTAAAGATGTGAACATGCGAGATATATCTAGTGTAAAATACCTCAACCCTTACAAGGTGAGAATTACATTCGAAGGAGAAAAGAGTGTGAAAGATTTTCTGTCTAACGAAGCGCTGAAGAACACGGGATGGAGATATAGTAAATCGTCGGAAGTAAGCTACTCATATGGAGTTATAAAAGATGTGGAGTTAGAGTTAACAGAAGAAGAGATACATAAAACAATAACGTGTCCCGACGCCGCGGAGCTAATATCTATAAAAAGATTATCACGTCGCAATAAAGACCAAGACAAAGAAGGCCGATGGAGTCCATCCGAAACCGTTCGTCTATGTTTCAAGGGCAGCTGGTTACCTGCGCATATACACGTTCACGGAGTAAGAGTACCTATTGAGCCATACGTATACCCTGTGACTCAATGTTTTCAGTGTTGGGCACTAGGACACACCGCAAAAACGTGCACAGTTAAAAGAGATGTATGCCCTAAATGTAGCGGTGATCACGCTAACTGTGCCACTAAAGTTTTCACTTGTACTAATTGCTCTGGACGACACATGGCTATGTCGAAAACATGCCCTGCTTATTTGAAAGAGAGAAAGATTAGATTGATAATGGCTGAACACAATTATACATATAAAAAAGCATCGCAAATTTATGCGGAGTCACCTCTTATGATAGCGGCAGAAAAAAGAGACCCACGAGCCATGACTCAAATTATTACGCAATCTAGCGGGGCAGAATGTCGACCCAATCCTAGCGTGCAAGCGAATTCAAAACATGTGCTCTCGGATGACCAATCCGAGAAAAGCGTTATTCTACCAATGAAACATAAAATACAGAAAAAACCCAAAAAAATAATAAATGACTGGAATGAGCCGTTACTGTGGAATAATATCGAAGAAGACAGATATGAAAATGAGCAGACTCAGCATGAACAGAGAACCGAAGAGAGGTTACCAGAAAAACTACATTTAACGAGCTTTTAACTAGAATAAAAGAAGTCATATTCATGAAAAATGTTGATACACAATCAAAAGTAATGCGGGTTGTAAAGGTGTGTGTCGAGTGGTTAATTATTTTAGTGGCAGATAACTTCTCGGATTGGCCCGTTGCCAACTTAATCCTCGGCTTCCTGAAACCTAATGGTTAATACGCCTTTAACCAAACTGAACATCTTACAGTGGAATGCCCAAAGTCTTAGGAAAAAACTAACTTCATTTGAACAGATACTAATACAAGAAAACGCTCACATTGCCTGCTTAAGTGAGACATGGTTGGCGAACACTAGTTCTCTAAAAGTAAGTCAGTACAACGTGTATCGCGCCGATCGTGACGCTCACGGCGGTGGTGTGGCGATATTTACACACAGATCCATTAAATCTCAGGTATGTAACTTAACCTTGCCTAATCTCCCCATAGATATAATTTGCGTCAAAATTTTAAATTGTAATTTAATTGATAATATTATTTCAGTCTACTGTCCTCCAAATGCTCGCCTGTCCTTAAATGATTTTGAAAAATTATTATCCTTATTTCATAAGCGAACACTTTTCCTTGGGGATTTTAATGCCCATCATTTATCATGGTCATATAAAACAGATACAAGAGGCAAATTATTATTCGACGCACTGGTAGATAGTAGGTATATAGTATTAAACGACGGAAGTAACACTCGTGTCAAACTAGTAGATGGGCGCCTGCAAACAACAGCTCCAGATATATCCCTAGTTTCGTCAGATATTGCAGTTGAATTTAATTGGTCAGTCCTTCAAGAAAACCTGAGAAGTGATCACCTGATTATCAAAATTAAAACTAGCTATTGTTCGCCTTATAATCCTATTGTGAAAAGAAATTACAAGCAAGCTGACTGGAACGGGTACAGTTTATGTCTCGAAGATATTTTTAGTACTTTCGTTGTACCTATAGATAGCCAAACATTTTATGACTCATTTTTAAATAATCTGTATACAGCTGCAGACTTGTATATACCTAATAAGAAAATTAACCAAAACCCGGAATCTAAGTTTAAACCAAAGCCGTGGTGGAATGCTGAGCTGTCTAAGGCGGTAGCTATTCGTAGATTAGCGTTATCACAATTTAGAAAAAACCCTACTCCTGCTAATTTAACTATTCTGAACGAAAAAATAGCCGAAGCTCATAAACTAATAAGTGATACGAGAAATAATAGTTGGTCAGAATATTGTTCATCCGTTAACGAAAAAACGTCTTCTTCAGAAATGTGGCAACGCATGAGGTGGGTCAAAGGTCAGAAATATAGTCAACAACAAATTACTCAAGTACAAGCGTCTAACTTACTTAATTCTCTGGCACCTGATTACGTCACACCAAACCAACCTATAGTCAAAAACTCGAACCCACAGCTAGATTGCGAAATCTCCATACAGGAGCTCGACGTATGTATTAAATCAAAGGATACATCTCCTGGATGTGATGGTGTTAGTTATTCTATGTTAAAACACCTTCCCAGAAATGGAAAGTGTTTACTTTTGTCGCTGTATAACCGAGTCTTATCTACAGGTTTTGTACCTACGCAATGGCGAGCCGTAACTGTAGTGCCTATCATTAAGCCGGGACGCGATCCAAACGACGTTTCGTCACTACGACCTATCGCATTACTATCATGTCTTTGTAAAACGTTTCACTTGATTCTACAGAAGAGATTAGAGTGGCAGTTGGAACACAATAACATGTTCTCCCGTAATATGGTTGGATTCAGAAAAAGTAGGTCATGTATAGATAATTTAAGTAGTTTAATTAGTAAAATACAAATTGGGTTTTCGGAAGGTTTGGCTACAATCGGATGTTTTATAGACGTTTTAAATGCTTATAATAATGTAGATATAACAGTACTTTTAAATATATTGGATGAAATTAGGGCTGGCCCAAAAATATGCAATTATTTATGGAATATACTTAGCTATCGATCGCTACAGATACGTATTGGGGATAAATGTTTGACGAGGTCTACTTCAACTGGTCTGGCCCAAGGGGACCCCCTCGCTCCGATCCTGTTTAATGCTATTACTATACATATTTGTAAAATCTTAGAAGATGAGATATGTATTTCACAATACGCTGATGATTTCGTCATATACCAACAATGCACAAATATTAAAGATGGCGGTCAGAAATTAGAGTCTAGTTTAAAGAAGCTATGTTCTCTTTTAGATAAATTAGGCCTTGACATTTCCCCTAACAAAACAAAACTATGTATCTTCAAAAGAGGGGTTTATAATGATACTTTAAATATTAAAATAAATGAATCGTCCCTGGAGACCGTAGAAACTGTTAAATACCTAGGACTATGGCTGGATAGAGGAATACGATGGACGAAACATATAAACGAACTGTACGATAAATGTTTGAAATTCTTTAATATTTTCAAAATTTTAGCAGGTGCGGCGTGGGGGGTGCACCCTATTCATTTGAGACGATTGTATCTGGCTGTTGTTCGCAGTCGCCTTGATTACGGTAGTTTTCTGTTTGATAATTGTTGCCGTACTAGAATCTCGAAGTTAGACAAACTACAAAATAAATTCTTAAGACTGATAGGAGGTTTTATCAAAAGTACGCCTATACACGTGATGGAATCGGAGCTGTGCGTCTCACCTTTATATGTTCGCAGGCAATATCTAGCGTCAAAGTTTTGGCTTAAAACCAAATCAATTAGGGAAAATGAGCTTATCGAAATACTAGATGAGTTGTCTTATCTGTTGAGATTACCATATTGGGCTCGTAAAAAAAAACCTTTATTAGTATCTGTTCATAATATACTTAAATACAATAGCTTTAACTGTAGTAATCAAATAGAAATATTTAGTCTGAATACTTGGGTTAGTAATATTAATCTAACAAATGTACTAGAACCTACCATTGATATTTTAGATAAACCAAAGAAATTTTATAATCCGCTGGACCTAAAGCAAAAATGTGTAAAATATTTATGTGATAAATATCAGGGCTACTACAAAATATTTACTGATGGATCCTTGATAGATAATAAACGGGGAGCGGCTTTTCTAGACGCAGAGACTGGAAGCAGCATTAAACTTACAATTAAATCTAAAATATGTATCATGAATTTAGAGCTCATTGCTTTGTCAGAAGCCATAGCATACATAGAATCTATAAATTGTGATAAGTTTGTAATTTTCACAGATTCAAAAAGTGCTATTTTACACTTAGCCCGCTGCGTCAGTGGTAGTTTTAGAGGCATTCCCATAGCTTATAATATACTTGATAGTATTAATCGTTTGAATAGCAAAAATAAATGTATAAAACTACAATGGATCCCTTCTCATGTCGGTCTTATGGGAAACGAAGAAGCAGATAGACTCGCTAAAGAAGCAGCTGATGATGGAGATTTATTTAATTGCCTTCCTAACTACACAGATTTAATACCATTTATAAAAAATATTGCTTTTGAAAACTGGTCTGAATATTTCAATGAAAGATCACTGTCCAAGGGTATCTGGTATAAAACGATTCAGCCTACACTTCTTCGCTCTCCATGGTTTCTGAGGGCCGACATGGGAAGGAATGAGATTGTTACAGCTGCACGGCTTCGTTCTGGGCACGTCCCATTAAACATGTTTGCGTATATGATGGGAAAAGTGGAGTCACCCTCGTGTGACCGCTGTGGCTCGATTGAAGATGTGTACCATGTTTTAATGGAATGTGCCTGGAACCAAGGACTGCGTCGTCAACTTTTTGACAGTAATCATGTTATCTGGCAAGTGGGAGGATGTAATAGCGTGCTATCTAAACCTGATTCAAAGGATGCCAGAGGGTTGTACGACGCATACCGTGCAGCTCTTGCAGAACGCAATCAACTGTTAATTTAAAAAAATAATTGTTAAGTGTACAAGGGTGTCATGTCATAAAACCCTGGATAAATAATAAAAGAATAAAAAAAAAAAAAAAACAATTTACTGAAAACTACTGTCTTAATCTATGAACTTGAACTTCGACAATTTTGGGCAAAACACAATTTCCGTCTAATTTCATGTTTCTATTTACCGATTTCACTGATTTTATCCTGAATTTGCACAAAAGACTAAAACAATGTTGTCACAACACACTTTTTCCGTAATATCTGAACATTTCAAATATCTTCACGCTTTCGCAGCTTCAGCCATATTTCCATTTCACATATTCTCTATAATATATCACTGACCAGTCGTTTGGCAATGGAAACGAGTCTGGGCAAATCCTCCAGTACTACGCAATTTTCCGCCACCTTCGATTTGTCCTCGTACGGTGGTGCCAACTTCGAAAAAATACTTGCAGATCCAACCTGAATTTTCGGCGGCAGCATTGGCATCTCAAGTTCCTGTGGTCCTATACTCGGCTGCTGGCGACTGCTGATTCGATTTCATCATTCAGTGGTTAGTGACCCTAACTTCTGGGTCAAAGAGGCGTGGGTTCGATCCCCACCCAGGGCAAGTATTTATGTGATGAACATAGGTGTTTGCTCTGTGTCTGGGTGTTATTTAGTTACTATCTATATAAGTATGTATTTAAAAATATGTATAAGTAGTATATCAGTCTCTGGCAGCCATATCACAAGCTTTGCTTAGTTTGGGGTCAGAGGCCGTGCCGTGTGTAAGATGTCCCCAAAATATTTATTTATTTATTTATCAATTCACACGTAAACAAAATACCAAGGGTTATTCGCGTTTCATTGCAGCTACAGAACCCTCGATTTGGCGTTTACTCATAACTTCAAAAATTGCGTGACAGATTGCTTCTCGTCAACCATGTGATTTGCGATGTTATTTGTACATTTTGCTTGCTGAATTATGCGTATATGCCGTTTTTCTGACTTGCCAGGTGGAGATGCCCCGTACAAAATGTCCTCGAATTCCAAAATAAGCTTCCAGAGTCTTCTTCGAACTCGCCAAGTGTCGATGGTTACCGTTGTGATGTGGGGATATAGGTATGACGTCATCCAGCGGAATTAACGTCGACTCCCAAATCTTCTTGCGTGCTCACTACATTTCGCGTCAATTGGGTCGGGGGCTCGGGGGTCACCACTGTGCCGGTATGGCAGTGGGACCCCAAACTGATACTGCACTCGGGGTCATCAATTTGCCGGGGCGCCAAGGGATTAAAATAAGACACTAGAGTCTCTTCGAATGTATTTCTCCATCTCTATCTATATTCTACCTTATTATCGAATAACAACAGCTTATATACTAAATTATATCTACACATTGTGATTTATCTAAGTCACGTAAAACATCTAAATCACGAACTAGTTAATCACGCTATACTTATCTAAAACATTCCATCGAGCTGCAACAGGGTCATTAAAACTGCCGCCAGTGGTGGTCGTTAGCACTGAGGGTTATATTTTGCCAACCGCCGCGACTAACAACTGAATCATAGTCAGGGCTCTGGAGTTCGATGGTCGGTGGGATCTCTATAATTATAGTTCAAAATACCAGTATATAATAAAAAAACAGTCAGCATGCTGGGCACGCTGCTAACTGGCAGTGGTCTTGAGCATTAAATGCTCAAGACCACTGCCAGTTAGCAAATATAATAATCCAAATTTTGGATTATCTTTAGACCTTCAAGGGTCTGTGGATGATCCAATGCTTTTTAAGTATAGTAGTAGTGTAGGTAGTTTTAGCATATAGTAACTATTGTATTTTGTTGTAGTTAATAAAGGCAACTCTTTCCCGTTAAAAAAAAGTACCTACTAAATAAGTAACTTAACCGTCTTGTGTTTACTTTTGATATCATAACACTAGGACAACTCGAGTTGTTGTATTATTACATGCCATGTTTTTGAATGAAACACAAATTACAATTGCCTCAAACAAAAACAATAATAATTATACTTACGCACTTCAATAATTGTTTGCTTTCTAGAACCAAACAATTCCGTATCCCTTGGTGTTCCGTAATTACCAGCTGTTTAAACCTACATTTAAGTAAATTATATTAAGTTAATTAAATTACTTTCCAGATTCGACTACAATAAAGAATTATACAAGTAGGTACTAACTGCCGACGCCATCGGAAGATCAGCGCCGCGCGCCAGTTGTTTGCAGCCGGCATTATGCTGAGATGGAGCTGATATGTCGCAGAAATAAAGTAATGTTTTGTTAGTGTATTAGTGTAGTGTTAGATTTTACTTTTCCTTTTATATTTATTTTTGTTACATAAATAATTTAAATAATTAGGACAGTCCATATTAATAAGACATAAAGTACTTTTATACTACACCTGCTCGGAAAGTACCTTGATACTTTATCAAATTTACGGTAGAAAGTACGTCATTGCATATCGAACAAATATGCGGGGAGAAAACGCATCTGAGCGGGAGAGAAAAGTGTATGAAAATCCATTTCTTACGTGGTTTTTCTTTTTTAATTTTGGGTAAGACAATGCGCTGGTAACCTAAATATCAAAAGCCAAAAAGTTTTTACAGTGAGTTTTTATCTCCAAGTTCGCAAAATGACACTGGCCACTAGCTGAGCTGTGTGTTGGATGGTGTCAAACAATTTGAAAAAAGAACATGTGAAAATTGCAGACGCCATTGGCGCCATTTTCAAGTGTTACATTAAGCTTCACTAACTGCAACAATTTCAATATAAATTTCAATTACCTAGTAAAGATTTAGTTTTTTCTGTTTGTCTGATTTAATCACATTTCTGACATAAATATAAATTACAAAAATAATAGAATAAAAGAGGTTGAGTCCACCAAGTTCCTAGGTATTACAATCGATAAAAAACTAAACTGGAAAGCTCATATCGAAGATCTATGTAAAAATTGGGTAGCTCAGCGTATGCTCTCCACAGAATCACACCAGCTGTAAAAACTGTTGCATTGTTAACATCTTATCATAGCTTGGTGGAATCGGTCCTGAGATACGGTGTCATCTTCTGGGGCAACTCCACACACTTTAACCATGCATTTAAAGCACAAAAGCGTTGCATAAGGGCAATGTTTGGCCTTCGCATAACCGATAGCTGCAGACCAAAATTTACTGAACACAAAATCCTAACACTTCCGTCACTTTATATCTTGGAAGTGGCTTACTTTGTAAAAACTAACCAACACTATATTCCTCTCTCAAACGACATAGTAATTCGTAATAGATGTAACAAATACAAACTTAATATAGACCAGCGTAAAAAAAAAATACCTACCGAACTCGCTAAAAAAACTTAGCCACACTCTCTTCAAGGCAAAACTAAAGAAGGTCCTCCTGACTAAGTGTTACTACACTGTTAGCGACTTTATGACTGATAAAAATATTAATTGGAATACTATTATTGACTAATCATTCTATGACATTGTAATTTACTAACATAATACTTACACTAATCCTTGACATTGTAATCCATTTAAACATAATCTTTTTGTAATATTAATTCGATTTGATAATAATAAATTGAGCTGCCAGTGACGTTGCACGCCTTGAATAGGCAAGTTTGTATTGAGCCATCATTATATATTTGCACCACCAATGTAACATGCAAACTGCAATAAAATTTTTGACTTTGAATTTTATGTTTGACTTTGAATAGCTACCTAGGTACATTTTGATTTTTTGTCATACTGTAAATTTTTCGTCAAAAATGACTGCAATTATTGCGATCGATCGGATCTAGTTTATAAACAGCGGGTCAATTCTGTTAGCCGATCTCTTTACTGAAGTGATACGTTCTTGAACCTCTCTCGTTTTTCTGACAGTTCCGACAGCTCAAAACTGTCAGAAAAACGAGACAGGTTCTAGAACGTGTCACCTTAGTAACGAGATCGGTTGACAGAATTGCCCCGCTGTTCTGATTATCGCAAAACTGTTTGCCCAGGTTGCGAATAGAACCCACACCGCTTGGGCCACAAACCACAAGCTAACCGAATCGTACATATAGGTAGGTAATTATTCGCCAAAAATAGCACATCCGACTTCAATTGTTGCTATCTACTGACAAAATGAGAATAGTTCGTTCGAACCGATGTGGATAAATGATTTTTCAAAAACCACTCAATAGATTTATTTAATTTTGTTTAGGTATAATACCCCCCTTACATTTTTTTTCTGTTTTTAGTAGGTATTTGTTCTTATAGCGGCAACAGAAATACGTCATCTGTGAAAAGTTCAACGTTGTAGCTATTACGGCTCACGAGATACAGCCTGGCGAAAGACAGACAAACAGCGGAGTCTGTCTGTCACCAGGAGTTGGTCCAGAATTAGTAATAGGGTCCCGTTTTTACCCTTTGGGTACGGAACCCTAAAAAAAGGAAATAAAGTTAATTATACAAGTAGTACATACTTACATCTTTACATTTTGTCGATTTATTATACGCTGCATCTATGACGTCATTGTGGGGGCCGGTTTTTTTCGGATCGTTCATTTTTTACCATTTAGGTACCATACACCAGCCTTTTTTTAATAGTCCACTGCAGGACGTGGCCTACCCAAGAAGGGTGATTGGGCCATAACTACCACGCTGGCCCGGTGCGGGTTGGTGGATTCACATACGCCATCTAATTTCTTCTACGGACGTATGCCGGTTGCCTCACGATGTTTTCCTTCAACGAAAAGCCAGTGGTGTTAAATTCCGTGCATACATTCCAAGGAATTTATTGGTACGGCACGATTGTCAGGCGGGTGTCATTACCACTAGAACTAGGATCTGAATTAAATTATGTCTGAAATATGAAATTGTTCACATCTAACACAAATCAAATTAAAAATCGGTTAAGTGCAAGTCAGACTCACGCACGAAAGGTACCGTAGCTAACCTAGCATTCGCACCACGACATAATTTTTGTCGTGGTTGAAAAAGTGAAAGACATTCACCATAAGTCTATCTCGTTGACACGTCGATAAAATTTTGTCGTGATGCGTATGCTAGCCCGGCGGTCTGCATTTATCTCTACTTCGCGCCGGTTTGGTGGAATCCGGCCCTAGTAGGTACCTATCGCTACAGAACAGAATAGGTAGGTAACGTTATTTCACAGCACAGAAATACGTTTCAACTATCGAGGTATTGCCGTGGCTTGGGTGACGCGTTAAAGTGTAGGTCCCGGTTGTTTTAACCGTTTAGCCATGTCAGAGGCCTTCAGGCGGCCTTAAAACTCTGACACCAGGGCTAGCCACCCGGCCTATACAAACTTACCGTCAAATTAGGATATAATATAATAGACATGATGACTGAATTATCAATAAACTAGCAGCGCCCCGCGGTTTTACCCGCGTTGTGCCCGTTCCCGTGGGAATTTTGGGAATTTTTATACATATAAACCTTCCTCTTGAATCACTCTATCCATTAAAAAAAACCGCATCAAAATCCGTTGCGTAGTTTTAAAGATTTAGGCATACAGACAAACAAACGAAAATAGCGACTTTATTTTATACTATGTAAGGATACTGGTCTGATGTTTTTTAGGGTTCCGTACCCAAAGGGAAAAACGGGACCCTATTACTAAGACTTCTGTCTGTCTGTCTGTCACCGGGCTGTATCTCATGAACCATGATAGCTAGGCAGCTGAAATTTTCACAGATGATTTATTTCGGTTGCCGCTATAACAACAAATAGGTACAAAACAAAATAAAATAAATATTTGAGGGGGGCTCCCATACAACAAACCTGTATTTTTAAACGTTTTTCGCTCTATATTAATAATGGTACCAGGTAGATGCTTGAAATTTTCACAGAACATTTAGTTTTATATAAATATTTAAGGGGGGCTCCCATACAGTGCGGAACCCTCCGTGCGCGAGTCCGTCTCCTACTTGGCCGATTATTTCTTTTGTCAATCAAACAACAAATGATAAAGATAAACCTTGTCAAAATGTGGGAGTGGGGGTCGTGATTTCGTGAGGTCACTTCTCTGACACAAGTATAATGTACCTGTGTATGTGACTTGTGACGTCACGCGGAACTTAAACGGGCTATCATCAATTTTTGTTTAGTTGACAAACGAAAAAATTATTGTCTAACACAGCTGTCTAATATTTTTTGACAATACATATATCTGACGGGCTAGTTATTTTTTTTTTTTTTTTTTGAGGTGCGATCGGGTAGCCTACTGATAGCAAAAAAACGCCAACAACGATCACATGCAGCGTTCGTTTTGAGAATGTGTGAGCAAAAGTGGCATTTTTAACTATTTTCGTTCACCGTTAGGATAGCTCAATAGTACATCCTTACTAATATTATAAATCCGAAAAGTTTGTTGGTTTGTTACTCTTTCACGCACCAACGGAGCAACGGATTGACTTGATTTTTGGCATGGACATAGTTTAAAAGGCGGAAGGACCTTTAGGATACGTTTTATCCCGAAAAATTGCATAGTTCCTGTAGGACAGGACAAAAACCATCGAAAGCGAAACTGTCGCCACTATCACAAAGACGCTTAGTGATTAATTCCTCTATGACGCTAATTTGGACTAACGAAACGTCACGTCACAGCCAAACGTAATTAGATGACAGGTGACATTGTCTGCAGACTTTTATAAATCACAAGTAGCATGGCAAGGGGACAAATTGTTTTTCCACCATTATATCCCCTTGAAGAGGAAATAAAGTATGGATTGAAAATGACAACTGACATTAAAATTAGATAAAATGTTTTTTTCCCTCTGCATGCTACATGTTAGTATGACGTTTAACACCAGGCCGTCATTTTGTCTGACATTAAAAAATTTTTAAATCTTCTATCATTAGAGGTTTAACATGTTTTTTATTCTACCTTTATGGTACAGAATCATCATACTTTAATATTATCAATCCGAAAAGTTTGTTGGTTTGTTCCTCTTTGACGCAGCAACGGAGCAAAAGATTGACCTGATTTTTGGTATTTAGGATACTTTTTTATCTCGAGAAAATTCGTGATTCCCATGGGATAGAACAATAACTGTTTCTCAGCAATGGAGCAACGGATTGACTTGATATTATTATTTGGGGTGGGCATAGTTTGGAAGACGGAAAGTGACATAGGATACTTTCCATTCCGAAAAAATTGTGGTTCCTGTAGGACTTAACAATAATTTTTTCTCAGCAACGGAGCAACTTGCCTTGGCTTATTGCATGAATATAGTTTGAAAGACGAAAAGTGACATAGGCCACTTTTTATCGCAAAAACTTTAACAGTTCCCGTAGGATGGGATAAAAACTAAGTGAGCGGGCTGCGGTAGCAGCCGTCTAAGCGCCAGAAATAATCTGTCATGGCAAGTTTAGGACGTTCCTACATTTTTCGCACTCCTTCGCTGCACTCAACAGCGCTAGCCCAGACTCGGGCTCCATAACGGAGCTTGCGCTCTCGCCATAATGACGGAGTGTTTCGGAGCACAAGACACATCGTCATCCACCACTCGGGACTAACCAGTACTGAACGTCAGACAGCATTCCAACGCCCTGGTTCCAGTGCAGCGGGTCAGTCATAGTAGCCTAGCGCCTGCCTCTTCAACTGCAGAGGGCAGTGAGAACGGCCATCGCGATACCGACACCTCTCTTCCCCTGCAGCCCCACCGCGTCTGCCAACACGTTGACGGCCTAGCGGAAGGTAGGGTAGGTGGCGGCACCCACACCACCAGTTCCATATATCCCACCGCGGCCCATAATCCTCGGCTGTCATATCAGAGTCCAGGAAGCAGCCTTGCTTTATGAAACTAAGAAAGGTTATTCCCAGCAAGTAACTGGAGATAGAGAGACAGAAAAGAAGCCACACCCAGCGCAGCAGGAGGAGCTGGAGTTCATATGCCTGGCAGACGGAGCAGCACTAGAGCAAAATCTTAACCGAGAAATTAACATATTTACAGACGGCAGCAAAATTAAAGGGAAAGTTGGGGCGGCATTATCCATTTGGGATGATGCCGCTGAGATCAGTACCCGTAAGCTGAAATTGGCCGATTGGTGCTCCGTGTACCAGGCCGAGTTATTGGCACTTCTTGAGGCTACCGAAAAAGCAAAAATCTTTTGTGACTCCAGGTCTGCACTGGAAACGGTAGTTGGCGTATCTTCCCCCCATTCCTTAGCAGTAAATTCAAAGCAAACATAAAGCCCGATTACAGAGGCGCCAGCGTAATTTAAATAGCAACGTAAAAATTGTTCTCTCTATCGAATGCCTAAAGTGAAAAAGAAACAGAACTATGCAATTTAGCTAATATAATTACGCTGGCGCCTCTGTAATCGGGCTTATAAAGTTACTACACGCACAAAATAAAATTGTGAAACTTTATTGGATTAAAGCGCACGCGATGATGGAGGGAAATGAGAGAGCGGACCAGCTAGCAAAGGAAGCAGCACTGCACTCGAAGTGCAGACCTATTTACAATAGCTGCCCCGTTTCATTCGTCAAGCGAGAATTCCGAAAGGACTCTCTTGACGAGTGGAACCTGCGGTATCAGGAATAATCAGGATGGACACACAGCGGCGCTAACCAAAACATATTTTCCGGATGCAAGGGCGGCATACAAGATCGTAAGAGAAATAGCACCAGTGGGAATCATAACTCAAGTGCTGACGGGGCATGGCAAGTTTTCCCAATACTTACATCGATTTAAGTTGAGGGCAAGCCCATCGTGCATCTGTGAACCCACAAAAGAGGAGACTCCACTGCACATAATCTTGGAATGCCCAGTTTATGGAAAGCAGAGATTTGATTTAGAACAAAAAATTGGAATTAATCTAACGCGTAAAAACCTTAGAAACAATTTTATCGAATTTTTGCACAAATATTTGTAAAAAAAAGCAATAATTAGGAACAAGTAGGTATAAACTTTGCTGTACCATTGTAATGTTTATTATAACTGCAAACAGCCAAAAACATTGAAATATAGGTATAGTTTTTATTCATTGGAATTAAGACCCCTGATCATGTCAGGGATATTTCGCGATATACCTAATAAAAAAAGAAGAAGGGTTTGTATATACACTCCAACCGTAACTTAACCAACAAAAGCATTCCTCTAAGGTATTTTGATATTTGTCGGTTAGGTTAGGTTTCGCAGCCGACATAAACATAAGCCAAAATCAAAATATAACGCGGGCGAAGCCGCGGGTAAAAGCTAGTTATGATATAAGTGCGGTAAGTTGAAAATTACAGCCGAGGCGATATTGCTACTATAAGGAAGCAGAGGCTGTAATTTTAAAAGCGCACGTATGTCATACGACGTTTTATAACATATTTGCGAGGAAATTAATAAAACTCTGACTTTCTTAAACGAATAAATCTTAACTTGTCCACAAATTAGCGATGCGCGCGCATCAACGTTTTTTTGGCAAAGGTACAAAAACGGCCAGTTTTACTAATAAAGTAAATTAATATTTTTGTGCTTTTGTTACAGATAAATTGGTTGTAATTTATTGTCAAAATTAATTAAATTAAATAATTAAATGTTTATTTATTATTTTTATCTCCAAAATTAATTTTATTCAATTAATATTGACCACTTTTCTTACATAAAAACTCTTTGCTAAGATTTTAAAAAGTATCGTTCACTCGTGCGTTTTACATTACAATAACGCACAAGTGCGTAATGAAATACATTACGATATTGAGATTGGTGTAATTACAGCCACTTTACGAGCAAATATGTTATAAAAACAGTTTAAAATTCCATCGTGAACTGCCACTTTTGACCCACCTGCGGAGTTGGGTGCTTTGTGTTCGTCGAGTCTGACGTTTTAACGTTCGTTTTGGGTAGTGAGCAAAAGTAGCATTATTGGCGAAATGCAAATAGCATTTCCGGTTTACATCAACGCTATTTATGCAAATGCTAAAAATGCCGTCAAGCCCAAAACGAACGCACCTTTACTCATCATGCCTATTTCAGCTGTAGGATTTCCACTGCCCACCACAGAAATAAAATACACATTTTACAAACACATGTTTAATATGCCGTTTCAGATATGTATGAACTAATAGGAATTACAATAAATAAAACATAACAATTTGGAATATTTTTTCGTAATACTAAACAATAATGAACCTTTACCTAACATAATATTATCCAGGATGCTCATTTAAACGTGGATCACACATAATAATATTGTCTAAGTATAATTTACCTTTCGTTAAGTAGTTTTTCCACATTTAACATTTATAAACACCCTATATACAGGGTCATAGGTATTAAACGCATAATCTTTTAAGGGCTGGTCTAGTACATCTAGACAAACAACTTTTGTACTACGACTTTTGCAAATACGCAAAAAAAATTAGCTTCTCCATACATTTTGCCGCGCGTCGACGAACATTTTGTATGAAAAAGCTGATTTTTTTCTTCGAGATTTTACAGAAGTCCTAGAGCAAAAGTTGTTTGTCTAGATGTACTAGACCCGCCATTAAAAGGTTTTGCGTTTAATACCTATGACCCTGAATAAAGAAAACAAGTGTAGTCTGTAAAATAGACTACACAATGTATGAGAGAAGTAGTGTCTTATGTTATTTATTTTAATAAGTATATTTTAAGTTATTCTAAGCATCTTTGGGTGAATTTAACAGCATTTATTTACTAGCTTTTAAGTGCAAGTGACATGATATGGATAATAAGTCCCATGAACTAGGGAATTTTTCGTTCATAGAGCAAATATCTACAGAGCCACAGTCCCTAAGTAAAAGTAGTAAAAAATGTCCGAGCGCCGTCAACTTAGATATTTACATTAAATAATTCACAATGACCCGTTTTCTCGAATCTCGACGTTATGTCATCTAATTAGTGCTTGTAACCGAGCACTTTGGCATCGCGCGTCGTTGTAATCGGCTTGCAATCACCTTTCGACTAACTAATAAGCCTGCCCACTGCGGAGCTTGGGCAGAGTTTTGGCTCGGACACTTTTTTTGCACGATTGTGTCTATAGATATTTGCACGAAGTTTGACAATCAGGCATTTATAACTTTAAGTACTTATCTTCATCTTCCTAAGCCTTGATAAAAAGCACAATTGTAGAGATATTATACTATAATACACTTTTTTAATTATTTCTATGTGATATTATTGTTTTATTAACTATATCAATCACCTTTACAGCACCATGTATAGATAAACCACAGAGGAAGCGCAGAGGAGCTATAATAAAATGAAAGTAGATCAGCCAAGCTAGCATACGCACCACGACATCATTTTATCGATGTGCCAAAACTTAACAGAGTTATCGTGAATGTACGTACATTACTCACAAATAACATAGCAGTTTTTTTTGCGTTTTTTGGAGTCATTTGGTGATAAAAATCGAACTAAAAACGTGACAACGTCTTCCGATTGTGCTTATTTGTCTCGCTCGTTCCGCGCTCTCGCTTGCTCTTCAAGCCTTACATGGAACGCCTCAGAGCGAGGTAACGCCGCATGAGTCATGTTTTTTCGTTTCGTGCGTGCAGCCGGCTCTATCGAATTATAAGACGTTGTCACGTCTAAAATAATTAAATGTTATTAGTGAATGAAGGAGTGGAATAGTGGAACTAGAGTAGGTAAAGAGAGTTTGTAAAAAATCGCGCCTAGTATAGATTTTACTCAGACCAACTAAAAAAATTAGGACAGAAAGTAGTGAACAAACAAGTGAAGCCGGCAAAACTACGCCTCGCCGTGTACAGACACAATTACACACACAAACACGTACAAAACTACGCCTTGGCTCGTCAGTCGAACTATGGCGGCGCAACACCGACGCTCACCACATGTAAAATAATCGGCCAAGTACGAGTCGGACTCGCGCACGGAGGGTTCCGTACTGTATGAGAGCCCCCCTTTAATATTTATTTTATTTTAATTTTATTATTTATTATTGAAGGTAATATAAAACTAAATATTCTGTGAAAAATTTAAGCATCTACCTAGTACCATTATTAATATAGAGCGAAAAACGTCTAAAAATTCAGGTTTGTTGTATGGGAGCCCCCCTTAAATATTTATTTTATTTTGTTTTTAGTATTTGTTGTTATAGCGGCACCCGAAATACATCATCTGTGAAAATAAGCTAAATTTCAGCTGCCTAGCTATCATGGTTCATGAGATACAGCACGGTGACAGACGGACAGACAGACGGACATCGAAGTCTTAGTAATAGGGTCCCGTTTTTACCCTTTGGGTACGGAACCCTAAAAAACCGGCCTCACTTGTCTGTTCACGACATTCCATCTTGATTTTTTTTCTTTGGTCTGAGAGATTTTATACAAAATGCTAACACATTTCTGAATAACAATTTTGAAAATTGTTAACAATATTTTAATGAAGCTTACATCTAGTATGTTTGTTTCAGTTCTTTGGGTACATTAACTGTTCAGATTGTTAATCAATTGTTTCGTATGTAGGTAAATTAAACGTTGGAAAAGGTATCAGCTCTTCTGCCCTTACTCTGTGGTATAAAATTATTTGATGTGAAACATCGTTCCCCGCAATATTAATCTAATCATAAATGCACGCGTGTTTAGGCACTATCTAACTATAAATAGAAAACAATTCACATTCATTCATTGAAGGTAAAAAGTTAATTAAAACCTATTATTTTTCCTTCGATACGTACGAAGCGGGTTGACTCAACATTTCTGATTCGTACCGCCAGGAAATGGAAGAGTTTTCCTGCTTTCCTGTTTCCTAAGATATAATCTAAAGCTTTTCAAGATAATGAATTCTTTTCAATCTGCGTGCTTCATCTTCGACCACAACGTCGCTTACCATCAGGTGGTAAAGCACGGACTTATTCGCGTTAAAAAAGTATGAATAAGAGAATATTTGAAAATGAAAACATAAATGGAAAACAAATATGCATTATAAGAATTCATATGATAAATTAACATTTTCTGGTCCCGGAGAAATATGCATTTTAATTAAATTAAATAGAAATTTAAACACATACCGTTTATCACAAAAGTTTTACGCACGCTTTAGACAATGTTTAAAAGTACAAATTGCACGGTTAAACAGTGTTTAAAGCGTGTTTAAATCTTTTGTGTTAAAGCGCATATATTTTGGAACTAATTTAAGTGTGATATGTTATATCACATTTTGTTAATTGTAGGCGACAACACAAAGTGCATAAAGTTAGATGGTTAAAGTAAAGTTAAGTAAAGTAAATTTTTATTTTTTTTATTTTTAAAAAGAAAAGATTTTAAATAAAATTTGTTCGATAGTTCTATAACGATTTTTCGCATTAAATCTAATTTTTAAATAACAAGGAACATAAACTTTGGTCACAAATCTAGCACAAAAGCATCTATACAAAAATACGACAATTTATTACAATTTAAGTAATTAACAAACCTTTTATACGTAGTTTTGTAAAAAAAAATTTTTTTTGTAATTATGACCAAAACAAGCTTTAAAACAGGCAAACAACAAGTATTTAGGCTGAATCATACTATACTAAGCGCCACACAAATCGACGGATGGGAAGTTATGCGCAGAACGCTGCGCAAAAGCCGAAATATAGGTATGCGCCGGAGCCAGAGAGATGAGACGCCGGGGCACACCCGCCCGCCAACCTCATGCCTCCCGCGCGCTCCCTACGCCCGTGCTCAACACTACGCCACTTGTATAGGCATTGTGCACACATGCGCAATAATTAGCGAATCACAGCGAAGTGTCATCTGCGGCTAACTTCTCATCCGCCGATTTGTGTGGCGCTTAGTATAACTAACATCATAGCTATCAAAACATTTGTTTCGGCCTAAACCTTTGTATAAGGAGACTCAATTTTGAAGGACTCAGCTGGTTTAAACCCGTATTATGAAGACACCATCGTAAATTTGATAGCAACGTAAGAAGTGTTCTCTCTATTGAATACCTAAAGTGATTAAAGATAATCTTAATTAAATTAAAAATTTAAAAAACCTCCGACATTTGACAACCATTTTGGGCACATTTGTAAAATTTTGGTTCTTCCATCCCCACTTTAACCCACCATAACTCTTAAACGGCTCAATCGATTTTTATAAAACATAGCTAAGAACACTCTCGACTAAGTCTCCTTTCATCCAAAAAAAACTAAACTGAAATCGGTTCAGTGGTTCGGGCGCTATGATGCCACAGACAGACAGACAGACACACAAACAGACACGTCAAACTTATAACACCCCTCTTTTGCGTCGGGGGTTAAAAAGAAACAGAAATATCTAATTAGCGTCTTCATAATTGGGCCTATTATAACACTACAGTAAAATGATTATTCATAGCCATAATTATAAAGAATCAACAAGCTCCTTGTACAACTATTTTAAGGTACTTCACCGCTTTTATTCATGGTAAGGGTATATAGGCCGAATCATACAAGTCGGCGGATGTATAGTTAGCAAGCTGTGCAATATCCAATCAACGCGCAGCTTTATTTGAGCCAAATAATCTAAAAGATATCGAAAATAAAAACTGTTTTATAAAACAACTAAAAATTATTCAATTATCCAAATGCTATTATACATTAGACGAATTTTTTAACGATAATCTAGAAAACATAATAATAAATCGTTCCACGAATAATAAAATTGCCATACCCTTATATGGTCATAATTATGTATAACTATACAAAACATGTTAACTAAGAACCGCATGTAAATTTTATAAGTTGCAATAAATGTAGCCGTGGTGGTCTAGTGGTAGTGACACCCGTCTTACAATCGTGAGGTCGTGGGTTCAAATCCCGGTCCCGTACCAATGAGTTCTTCGGAATTCATGTACGGAATTTAACACCACTGGCTTTTCGGTGCAGGAAAACATCGTGAGGCAACCTGCATACGTCCGTAGAAGAAATTCGATGGCGTATGTGAATCCACCAACCCGCACTGGGCCAGCGTGGTGGATATGGCCCAATCACCCTTCGTGGGTAGGCCTACGTCCTGCAGTGGACTATTAATAAGGCTGATACAAGTACAAGTACAATAAATGATTTGAGTTTCAGTTTTGAGTTTGCGTTTCAGTCAGGATTGGATATTGCGCAGCTTGTAGCTAACTTCACATCCACCGACTTGTATGATTCGGCCTATAATATGGGTTAAAATATCTCGATTAGTAGTTTCAGACTATTTTTTTGCATTTATAAATAATACGAAAACCTATCTACCATTCATAAGCCTAATTGTACTAAAGTATTACAACAGTGTTCATAAGATCAAGTAAATATTATGCAAAGGAAAATAATATTTTTGGTGTAAAGCCTAAATTATTAAAAATAATCTGCCATACCAAAAAAGATTTAAACACCATTTAAACAGTGTTTAACCGTGCAATTTGTGCTGTTAAACATTGTCTAAGCCGTGCGTAAAACTTTAGTGGTAAGACGGTATTTTTTTATTAACTAGAAATAAAAACACAACTGGGAAGCTAAACATTTATATACGAGGCTTAGTATAAGGCCTATTCAAATTTCTTGGTGGTAGTGAAATTACCTAGAAGCTGCGCCCATCCCCTCTCTTGCTATAATCCGCGCCACACAAATCGACGGATGAGAAGTTAGCCGCAGATGACACTTCGCCGTGATTCGCTAATTATTGCGCATGTGTGCACAATGCGTAGGGAGCGCGCGGGAGGCATGAGGTTGGCGGGCGGGTGTGCCCCGACGTCTCGTCTTTCTGCCTCCCGCGCATACCTATATTTTGCCTTTTGCGCAGCGTTCTGCGCATAACTTCCCATACGCCGACTTGTATGGAGCAGACTATTACGCAACCACTCGCCTCGTTTTCACAAACGCCAAGAACTTTGATTTAGCCTTTACTTACAATTTCTTTAATTTGTATGTTTGGCGATTTAAATATTAAATGCATGGTATGTATTTTTTTTACATTAGTTATGCAATTTTTTATATTTAGGAAGGAATTTGCTAAGCAAGTCTTATATAATTACTGGTTGTAATGCTCTTTAAACATATTGTTTTTATTTTTAGTAAAAATACTACAATATGTGTAGTTTAATCATATTTCGTATAGTTTTCCTAAAATTAGTGCAATGGTGCCTAGTTAGTATATCTTAGCCAAAAATTTGTTTCCTGCAAAATCAATGAATGAACGAAAATTATATCGTTCGTTCTTTGAATGAACGGATAAACTTTCACAACAACGGTTAGTCTTGTACTTTGTTTTTTTAAGTACAAACTTTCAAATGTAAAGTTTTTAATATTTTGAAAGTAATAGTAAATATTATGTAGTATAATACCGTAGACATCATGAATATGGCGATATCATGCTCTCTCACTCGCTCAGTATAGCGCGTAAGTGAGATAGCATGATTTAGACCCATATTTTCTGTGTCGGTACAGATTATAAAACTATTATGGTCATAATCGTTTGCTTAAAGCACGGCTTGGAATGTTAACCCTAAATTATGTAACATAGAATAAAATATCAAGTAACCAACGGACAAAAATATTAATAAAAAACAATGAGGCAGCAATTGCTTGCCTTTTAGGTAATTTTAGCTAAATATATTTTTGTAGTGAAATATTTATGTTATTATAAGTCTCTATTTTTAATATTCAAGCTTAAAAGATTTATACAACCTATTAAGTATCTTATTATGTCCAAAAAACATTGTATAACGATATGACGTCATAAGAATGATTATTGAAGAATTAAAGCATATATTTATCTTCTTTCAGACAGCATGTGTACTTCTTTAATGTACTTTTTTAATTAAATTATAAGTACTTATTAAATTTGCTATACACGAGGTGACTGCAAAAAAGATAATGCAAAAATATATCGAGCTTAGGCCATTACCTTGTACAGTATTCACTTATTTGCTTTACTTGTTTTGGAAAATGATTTCCTTATTATTTTCTTTCTTAACAATCTTCATTTAAAGGAATTTCATATTTTTGGATCTTATTATCTTTTGACATTGCTTGAAAAATATGGCGATTTTATGTTTCGTGTATTATCCAGACACATTCATTCGAAAATGTACGCATTTTTTAACCTTTTTACCGCCACGCCTCATTTTTACCGCGAAAAAATACCGTGACATTTTCCGCCTAAAAAAAAAACCTGACATAATTTATGGACATGGACATGGCATTTATGGACTAAGGGGCACGGCACACGTGCCAACCAAGAATACTTAAAAGTCAATTCATTTTACTGAAGTGGACAAAACTAGGCAGCTACTACCTACCCCCTAGAGATAGATAATCTGTAGCTACGTATAATTTACAAGAAAGGATTTCATGTTGTGTATGAAATGTAGTTTTGGTACTGTCATAATTTGTAGGTGTATTTATACAGGGTTATTCCGAGTCAATTAGCATCCTTTTAGGGGCTTATTCTGTACATCTAAACTAACAACTTTTGTTCTGACTTCTGTGACTTTTGCTAAAATTTAAAAAAAAACAGCTGTTTCATACGTTTTGTCGAGGGTGAACGATATTTTTCTACGGAACAACAACTTTTTTTTTGAGATTTGACAAAATTCGTTGAGCAAAAGTTGTTAGTTTTGATGTACAGAATAAGCCCCTAAAATGATGCTAATTGATTATAGTCTTTTTCAAATAGCAAGTCACTTATGACAGATCCATAGAACGTAAAATATTACGTAAATACATCATGTGACGTCACACCAATAGTTGAATATTTCTATTTATCAGTGAAAACATTAAGCAAACTTACAAGAAAAACTACTAAAATAAACGACAAAGGACGCAAGAAATAGAATAAAGGTTATTGATTCGCGTAAACATATTCGCATTCACTTTTCAATTTAATAAAATATTAAATTCGTTAAATTGTTATGTTACGTGCTATTGCCGATCGTGACGTCATGATAAGAGGGCTGGGAAATCGACTATTGTTGAAATCGAAGAATATCGAAAACAAAACATATTAATCGACTTGATTTAAGCAAGGGTTATCGTTAATCTGTACCCCTAGTACAAAAATTAAAAAATATGTAGTGCGTATTCGATACAAAAATGTATGAAAAACTTAGTTTCCATTTACCTCCGATGTTCACATAGACTATAATATAACGGATAATCAAATGATTATTTTAAATCTGGAAGATTCGTCAAATGATGATAGCTCCGATGACGAAGTGACGAGGGCATTATTTCCCAAATAAATCTTTTTTTTTCCTGTCATTTTTTATATTTCTTTTTGATTCCTCTAAACCTATCGTCTAAGTAAGTCCTACTGACTTGTAGATAAATTCACCAAAACAGTTTTAGGTATATTGGTCGATAACTTCGATAAGTACGTAAATCGAAAATAATCGGTAATTACAAATCGAATATAGGTGCGGTACATCATTAAAATTGTCAATGTATGTTTGACAGCTGACATTTCGGAAGTGTCATAAGTGACTAGCTATTTGAAAAAGACTATAGGAATAACCCTGTGTATGTAGTTTACGTCAATGTATAATAGGTATAGTTTACAAGGCAGAGTTTGACGCAGTGTGTGAATGTGATGCAGTTTACCGTGTGTATAGGTATAGTTTGCAAAGAAGAGTGAAGTTTTACAGTGGCTTCCCTTGCAGGCAGGACACGCGCGGGTGCGAAGGGGTGCGGGAGCGGGAGCGGCGCAGCGCGGGCCGCCGCGCGCGTCCCTATGTATCTCTGGAAATTACACAAACAAATAAAAATGATTGTGTGGTTTTATGAAACCGCGGTAAAAGCATCTAAAAGTGTAACTTTTACTGGCACAAATGAGTAATAGTCTATACACTACACGGTCAGCTGTTGCGAACCACGAAGTTTTAGGTAAAGGTGGAGAATGCACTCTTAATACCTATTTGAGTCAAATACCTACACATTGCTATCTCACTCTTCTGTGGTCGGAACTATCTTTCTAATAGGGTAACCCTACATTTTTGCCTAAATTTAGGACGCACAGATATTAATCACAATGATGAGTAAATCATTATATGAAAATACACAATTGGTATATGAACAATAAAAGTAAACTTAAGTACTTTGTTCTATAGGGCATCGCAGATAATACAAAAACTAATTCTTCAATAAATGTGTAAGAATGCAATCTTGCAAGTCAATAAATGTGTAACGCTACGCTCTGCTTTATGATGAAATGCTTTATGATGAAATACTGCGCCTGTTATTGATGGCATATGAAATTCGACAGCGCGCAGCAGAGCCTTAGTAATAGGGTTCCGTTTTTACCCTTTGGGTACGGAACCCTAAAAAGGTAATCAAAAACAATGTAATTCAAATTATAATAGATTATTAACAAACACACATAATTTACAAAAAAAAAACAAATAATTCGGCCTGCAGTGCTGTTGACTTCAATCGTTTTCTTGATGTATAATAATCTGTTGCCTTAAAGTGTAGGCTACAAATTCTGGAAGTCTTTTAAAAATGGTATTTCAGTGGTACAATTACTAAGCACGAAGTTCTTTGAGATTTGTCTTTGGGAAACCTAAAAAAAGGACACAATGATACTATAGATATGATAATAATTTAACGAGATGATAATATGATACGACAAGGAGTCAACATAATTTTTTTTTTATGAATAGTGATTCAAATATAGTAGGCACCTAAAAACTATAGATTACAGATGTAAATCACATAATGTCCTTGTTAATTTTAATTGTGTTTAAAGAATTGCACTAATTGTGACAAATATCAGCGCTCAATAATACACACACACTGTCTGTACGACAGTCTATAATATTTAGTTAGGCATTGCATACACAATAATAGTAAATTATTCTCAAAAAATATTTTATGGTTACCCTACTGCATTTTTACGATTTCATTGATGATTCGGCCATGACAGCTAGTATTTTGATGACGGGTGTTGCCGCATTAGGAAACTCCCAAAATTAGGGTTTTCTTTTAATTCTCTCCAGTGTTAGTAATTTGGAAAATTACAGCTGTACTTAAGTTTTAACACAACACACACTTAATTTTTATTTTTATTAATAACGTTATTATTTCTTAACGTTTTTATAAGGATCTGATACTGGTACAGTTACTGGAAAACACTTTTGTAATAAGTTTGTGCATTCTACTTTTATTATTAGTTCTACAATAATTCACATTTTATCCCCTTTTAAACTGCAAACACTGTAAATACATATAAATCATAGTTTGGGGTTGAATGAAGTTGATAAACTCGAAACTTTGAAACTAAATTTACCCATTTTCGGGAATTTTTAGAGTTTATATAGAAATACCATACACCACACTAGAAAGAGAGTTCCGACCACAGAGAGTGAGATAGCAATGTGTAGGTATTTGACTCAAATAGGTATTAGAAGTGCAATCTCCACCTTTACCTAAAACTTCATGTTGCGAACCATAGCCGCCGCCGCCGCCATATTGGCCTCGGCTGCTTTGTCGAGTGCCTTTCACGTTACCCCTACTCCGCGGCCGACCGTCACGCGACATGCAATAGAGAGTGTAGACGAAAAAGTTTGAGGCGATGTAATAATCCTGGCCCATCGATCGGGGTGCGCCACATGTCCCGCCCAATCCCACTTTAGTTTGGCGGCTTTTTGGCCGACATCAACTACCCTACTACTAAATAGAACGCAGTGTGCTGTTGCGGACTCTATCAGTTATTTTGATACGAAGCACACTGCGTTCTATTGCTCTTTGGCATACCCCAAGTTTGGACCTTTGTGAATCGGTCGATGACCAAGTCTGGGCACCATAGGTTAGGACGGGCAAGATGCACATGTCGATCAATTTGCGTTTTATTGATATAGGCAAAGTGCCTTTCATGTACTTCATAGACCAGTAGCTCTTCCAAGCATTTTCGACGCGACGTTCAATTTCCTTGTCTTGGTGGTTCTGGAAGGAAACTATCTGGCCTAAGTATACGTATTTATCGACAAAATCTAGTGCTTGCCCGTCTACTACTACCATATGTTTTTAGAAGTTGGTCTTGATCTTTGTCTTTGACCGATTCATCATTAGTCCAACTTTGAGGCTTGCTACGCTCAGTCCTTGAACCATACTTTGTAATTCAGCGGCAGATAACACAAAAAGCACGTTGTCGTCTGCAAATCTGAGATTACTGAGCTTTCTGTCGCCAACATCGATAGATCTTGTAAGCCACGAGCTTGTCAATGTAAATATTTCTTCTAGTGTACTAGTAAATAGTTTGGGAGAGTGTGGATCGCCTTGTTTGACACCCTTTTCTATGGGGAATTTCGGTCCGTGGATATTGAGCTTAATTTCTGCTGTGCTATTATTTAAACTATACATAGTTTTTATAAGATCTAGGTAGATATTGACTATTTCTTGTTCTTGTAGTGCTGAGTATATCGCTTCGTGGGTTATGCTATCAAAAGCCTTTGTATAATCTACAAACGCTAGGTAGAGTGGTTTGTTGTACTCATTGTGCTTTTCGATAATTTGATTTATAGTGTGTAGATGGTCTATGGTTGAGAAACCCGGTCGAAATCCGGCTTGCTCTGGTGGCTATCTAATTTACCTTGTATGCGGTTTTGAATATTTTGTATAAACGCTTTATATAGATGTGACACTAAACTGATGGGTCTGTAGTTATTTATGTCGCTTTTGTCTCCTTTCTTGTGGAGAAGTACTATGTTTGAGTGGCACATTTTTTTGGTATGTTGCCAGTTGTGAGAATGGTGTTTAAAAGGTTGGTAATGTGTGGTAGCAAAACCTGTGATCCTACTTTCAAAGCTTCCGTTGTAACGCCGTAATAGACTAATTAAATTTAAATATTGTTTTTCTAGAGAGGACAAACTGTGATATTCCAACATTTTTATGACTAGGTTTGAACACTAACATTCATTAAAACTTTCGCAAGAGAACTAGATACATACTTTTTATTTTTATTCGCACGGCTCGGAGTGCCGTTGTTGGACTGGTGCGAGCTATCGCTCACGTCTGAACTGGAACTACGGATGTCTCCTTCCATCTGAAATTAAAATACCACAATCCATATATAAATATTTAGCCTTTGCCCGCGGCTTCACCCGCACTTACTTTATAGCATATGACACTCGCAAATAATGTGACTTTCTATTGTCAACAGAATTTTCAAAATCGGTTCAGTAGATCCAGAGATTACCCCCCACAACGTCACAAACTTTACCTCTTTATTATATTTGTATAGACTAGCGACCCACCCCGGCTTCGCACAGGTGTATTATTTGTACATTTAACCGTCCTCTTGAATCACTCTATCTTTTAAAAAAATCCGCATCAAAATCCGTTAAGTAGTTTTAAAGATATAAGCATACATGGGGACAGACAGCGGGAAGCGACTTTGTTTTATACTATGTAGTGATAACTAGCTGGCCCGGTGAACTTCATCTTACAATCTGTCAACTGTCAATGACATCTTTTACATGCAGGAACATTTTGTATGAGAAAATGAAATTAATGTTTTTATTTTTAACATATTTTCTCACCGTTTAAAAAAACTTTCCCTTAGCTTCCACAAATATTTCAAGATCAAAATTAGCCAAATCGTTTCAGCCGTTCCGAGTTTTAGCGAGACTAACAACCACGATTATTTTTTATGTATATATAGATTTACATAGATATTGAAATCCCCTGATCTGAGCTAGTATGCAAGCTTTAGCTTTTACCCGTGGCTCTTTAGAGAACCCTTTACTTTTTCCGGGATAATAAGCTATGACAATTTTCGACTCGGAAATAAATCCATACACGAAACCAAAATATCATGAATAAACGTGTAGTAAACTAGATGGTAAGATATTTTTTATTTCTAATTAGTTTTTCAAATTAGGACACACATATAATGGTACATTATGATATAAGTGCAGTAAGTGGAAAATTACAGCCGAGGCGATATTGCTACTATAAGGAAGAAAGAGGCTGTAATTTTCAAAGCGCACGTATGTCATACGACGTTTTATTAACATATTTGCGAGGAAATTAATAAAACTCTGACTTTCTTAAACGAATAAATCTTTACTTGTCCACAAATTAGCGAAGCGCGCGCATCAACGTTTTTTTAGGCAAATGTACAAAAACAGTCAGTATTACTAATAAAGTAAGTTATTATTTTTGTGTTTTTGTTACAGATAATTGGTTGTATTTTTTTGTGAAAATTAATTAAATTAAAGAATTAAATGTTTATTTATTATATTTTATCTCCTAAAGTTAATTTTATTCATTAAATATTGACCACTTTTCTGACATAAAAACTCTTTGCTAAGATTTTAAAAAGTATCGTTCACTCGTGCATTTTACAATACAATAACGCACAAGTGCGTAATGAAATACATTACGATATTGAAATTGGTGTAATTACAGCCACTTTACGAGCAAATATGTTATAAACAATATAATATGTACACGACATAGTGAACATTATCGAACGAAATAGTTTACACATCATAACGGGATTTCTATTACCATAATAGAATATTCATAATTATTTAAATATAATCTTACACACTAGAATTCTGATAAAATCGATACGTAACTACACGATAAGAAATTTCGTTTCGCTTGCGAATTTCGAATCTTCCCGTTCACACGAGTGGCAGCGCCATATCAGCAGAGTTGAAGTAAGTATAAGTTTAAGCATGTAATGAACTCGCTTGTCCAGATTGAACAGAAGATGTAATGAACCCACCTGTCCAGATCTAATAGCTTTATAAGCGACTTGTAAGATGAGCCACGTCCACACGAGGTGCAGCGCCAGCAGGAGGATCAGCAGAGAGTTGAAGATGTAGTACGCGGGGAACATCGGCAGTAGCATCGGCGCGCGGATCGTTGTGCTGGAAACGAGACCAATCGTGCAATGTGAATATGCCTTTTAATGTTTCTATGGCGTGAAACCACAGATATCGATATATCACAGATTGATAATACCAACTTCCCTGTCCCCATAGAACTCATTTTGACTATGGCCCACGTCCACTACGTACTTGAATCTCCACTACAGTAATCCGAAAAAAATTACGAAATTTTCTTTTATTAGTTTAAACATTAAATTTTTTGCTATACGTCCACTTATGATTTAAAAAGATATCACATCACGTTCATGCCGAAAAATGTGCTTAAAGTTGTATTGAGAAATGAGTCACCCGTGACTCATGAACTTGTTCAAATACGTTCTCGTGAGTCACATATGACTCACTGGACAGGGAAGTTGATACTATTGTCGGTTGAGACTGCAAAAAGTGCCAATGGAAAATCTCACCCCGAGATTGTCTTTGTGAAATGAAATTTGACAAGATTTTACTAACTCAAATGTTTAAATTTTATTAATAAGGTTTTACTATGGAAATTAACGTGGTTTTCACACATTTTAAACGATATACAACGGGACTCACTCACGTCTACGTACAGTCATAACACGACTATAGTACGCGAAGTATACGCGTAGCAATGCACGTGCATTGCGAGACGGCTCCGCGTGCTAGCACTCGCCAACTTGAGAAAGGTCACCGAACGCGACCGAAACTATAGTCCTGTTATGACTGTACGTACACGTGAGTGAGTCCCGTTGTATATCGTTTAAAATTAATTGAGGTTATTTCTAGGATTAAAATTGTTTAATCCTAGAAATAACTAAAGAATAATCTAAACTCTTTAATCCTAGGATCGTCACTGTCTGTTCAAATTTTGTCGAGGAAGAATCGCCACTTCATACTATTTTACACGATTTCCGTATGGTGTAGCATTGGGCTTACAATGACATATATACATATAATGTTAGAATATAGACCCACGTTGGGCGCCACATTTGCGTAGATGACGACGAAAAATCCACACCTGCCTCCAAATAATATAGGTACCTAAATTGTGAATATGAGATCGCATAATATCTGGTAATCCGCATATTTGGCTGCTTTGGCTGCATCGAGGAATATATCAGCGACGTCGTGGAGTAAGACTTATTGCGACGAAAAATGAAAAATCAACACCTACCTCCAAATAATATAAAACGGGTAGAACCCAAGTCGCGTCGCTATCCACGACACCGTCATAATCGTGAAAATGAAGTCGCATAGCTTCTGGTAGTCCGCATATTTGGCCGCCTTCGCCGCATCGAGGAATATATCAGCGGCGTCGTGCAGCAGCAGCACGAGCGTGCCGATGCGGTGCAGGTTGCACACCCAGGAGAAGGACAGCAGCGCGATGGTGGCGAGGTGGTGCACGAACATCTGCCAGAAGTCCTTGCGCCGCACGTCCCAGAACTGCGTCAGCGTCAGCGACCAGTAGAACGCTGACGATGTCATGTAGTACCACCAGATGTCGTTTGTTACACCCTGGAATTATAAGGTCGTGTTTGTTTTCTTTGCTTTATCATTTGTGGTTTGCATTAAAGATGGGATGATTTATTTTAGACTGGGCCACGTTTTAGATATCATTACCGTGACCGGGCCGTGAACGCGCCTTGGGCAAGGCACGGACGGAGCACAGATTTGAAATGAGATACATTTTGCAAAAAAGCTATTCATAATTTTTTTGAATGATCTTTGTTGTTTAATTGGATATGTTTTAAAATTGTAATGTTATGTAGCTTGTCGCGTGCCTCAGCGTATGCTGTTAGTGCGGCAAGTAATGGAATTTAATGAATAAATATTACACAGTGCACGATCCGTGTGCGGGCCGGGCCCTGTACGTGGCCCCGACGGGGCACAGATTTGAAAAGTTACATAAATGTTGTGTGTTTAGTAATTTTTTTAACAGTTTACAGGGTGTTTGGTCTAGCGTTAGACAAACTGAGCTGGATTGTAGGTAGATTCGTATTGAATTTAGTCGAAAAAATCATGGGATCCACATTTGCTTAAACTAAGTAAAAAAAAATCGAACTTGCCGAAATTTGATCTCTTAAGACGATTGTGAAGCGCCAACTTGTCCATACAAAAACAATAAGCTATTCTATCCAGCCTCTAGCCATGATTCGAATCTACCTCTAAATATTATTCGATTAGAGTGATTTTTTTCATGTAATCAGCACTTTAATAGCTATAGTCAAACCGCTAAACTCAGACTTCGCCTGCGCGGGTACGGGGGCGCGGGGGTAGACGACAAAGAGGACTGAGACAGGTGCGGGCGCCGGGGACCCGCTGCCCGCGCCTGTCTCAGTCCCCTGTGTCGTCTCCCCCGGCGCCCCTGTACCGCGCAGGCGAAGTCTGAGTTTAGCGGTTTGACTATAGGTTTATACGTCTTAGTTTTTACAGTTTTTTAAATGACCTTAAAGTTATAAGCCTCTAAATAGCATATTTCTCATTAATATCAGTATTCTCTTTGAGCCCCTACAGAGGCTTTGAGGAACCCTAGGGCTCCGCGTAGCACTCTTTGAGAATGGCTCACATTTGATAATTATATAAATTATTAGCAGATTTCACAATAGTATTTACCTGATGTGGAAACCCGATATAACAGTAGTCTATATTCCACAGCCACTCCTTATCCCATAGGATGTAGAGGCCGTACAAGAAGTTGTACAGATAGAAGGTACACCGCCACATGTTCTCGCAGAACTTGACGAGCGTGGAGGGCTTGTCCTGGCTGCGCCGGAGCCGCCACCAGCGCTCCACCTGCCGCTCCGTCATGTCTAACTGCTTCGCTAGACCACATATCTGGAAAGAGCGAAAGCACTCTTTAAGATTATTGCTAAAATATTGGGGACCAATGGGTCCCCCTGGAGTACACCTAGACAAACTCTGTAGCGCGTCCTCATAACTAGTCCCTGTCTAAAAATGTCACCCGAGTCTTTCAAAGCACTGAATGGGGCGTCGAAAGACTAAGGCCGCCCTTACACTGTACTGGTTTATATTTTTCATACCCCATACAGAGTAATGGGGTCAATTATGGCGGCACAATCGTAACTGTGTTTGACTGTGTCATAATATATTTGAATTATTTTTTATTCCGTTTTTAGGTCGTTGGAGATCTAACTTGATATCTAGGGTAATCTCAGCTATAAGACAATATTCAATTCAGGTAGAGGTTTTTTTGAACGACTCACTCGCCTGGCGTCGTTTGTTTTGTTTACCACAAAAAGTAGTAATCGTAGAGATAACAAAATAATTAGACAGAGAGGTCCAATCTATCGAACTGTTATCATGCTATTACTAATTTGTTTTCTAAATAATAGGCTATGCGTCACAAGCAAATACCGCATAATTGTGTCTACAGCTCGGCATGATTCATAGAAAGTGCACGGAAATGCATTCGAGGTGACTGACACAAATAACAATGCGATCAAGATACGCGCGGAATTCGATTCAATTCTAATTATATGGACCAAATGCATATACAGGGTTACTTCTAATCAATTAGCATCCCTTTAGGTGCTTATTTTGTACATCAAAATTAACAACTTTTGTTCTTCGACTTTTATTAATTCTAAAAAAAAAGTTGTTGTTCCATGGAATAATATCGTTCACCCTCGACAAAGTGTATGGAACAGCAGATTTTTTTTTTTGTTGACAAAAGTCGCAGAACAAAAGTTGTTAGTGATGTACAGAATAAGCCCGTAAAAGGATGCTAATTGATTAGAAATAACCCTGTATGAAGAATCATTTTAGATATTTTCAAGTACAAGTTAAGATGGATTCACCAGGTCAGCACGCGAAATCCATATCTGTAAATGGCAAAAAAGCCTTCGAGCAAATATCTACAGAGCCACAGTCCATAAGTGAAAGTAGTAAAAAAGTGTCCGAGCGCATTAAATAGTTCACAATGACCCAATAATTTTCTCGAATCTCGACGTTATATCACCTAATTAGTGCTTGTAACCGAGCTCTTTGGCATTGCGCGGCGTTGTAGTCGGCTTGAAATCGCCTTACAACTTACTAAAAAGCCTGCCCATTACGTAGCTTGGGCAGAGTTTTGGCTCGGACACTTTTTTGCATGATTGTGATTCTATAGATATTTGCTCGAAGCAAAAAAGACAAAAATATTTGAATTTCGCGCGTAGACCTAGTGAATCCACCTTAATTGTTCTGCTGACATCTTCCACTCAGCATGAAGATGCCGTGGTGGTCTAGTGGTAGTAACACCCGCCCTATAATCGTCATGTCGTTGGTTTAAATCCCGATCCCTTTGGAACTTATGATTCTTTGATACGCACGGAATTTCCCACCACTGGCTTTTCGATGAAGGAAAACATCGTGAGGCAACCTGCATACGTCTTACAGAGTTACTACAACCAGGGAGATAGCGCTGTTGTCGCTTGAGGGTAGTTGTCGATTCTCAACCACAAAAATGTATGGAAAATCTTGCCTAGAGCTGTCAAATATGAATTGGAATTTGTTTGACACTACCGGGAGAAAAACACGGCAACTAGCCACTGAATCGAGATATTTTTCATGTCTCTTTCTAACTCATGCCATATTAAATCAATATATATCTCTCAGATTTTCTCGACCACATTATCCCTCTGGTTGTAATAGTTCTGTGATACGTCTTTAGAAGGAATTCTATTGAAAATTTACATTTGAGGTTGCATTTGTCAGTCATTAGTCGGAGTCGGAATTTTGGCTCTGTCGTTATTTCGCCCCGCAAGCTGTTCGGACCCCGGGGCAAATCGACGAACACTCTTTTTTAATTGACTTGTAAAAGACAAAAGAATAACAAAGCGGACCATTCTTACAAATTATTTATTATACAAGGTTATTTCTAATAAATTAGCATCCTTTTAGGGGCTTATTCTGTACATCGAAACATTCGAAACTAACAACTTTTGTTCTACGACTTTTATTAATTCTCAAAAAAAGTTATTGTTCCATAGAAAAATGTCGTTCACCCTCCACAAAATGTATGGAACAGCTGATTTTTTTTTTTAGTTTTGATAAAAGTCGCAGAAGTTGTTAGTTTTGATGTACAGAATAAGCCCCTAAAAGGATGCTAATTTATTAGAAATAACCCTGTATAATTAGCAAAACTGTATAGGTCAACAGGCGTTCCTAAACAATTAAAGACAATGACAAACGAGGCACCTAAACCACCTACTATTGTTCTTTGAAGATGAGATACCTATTTAAATTGAATAAGATTATTAATATTTTTAGAAATAAATGTCAAACTAATTGATTGACAATCCGTCATACAAACCCTTTTGTGCTGTACAGATACTACCTTTATTGTACCTACATACATCAAATTTATGTATAGGTCGCGCCACACAAGTTGGCGGATGTGAAGTTAGCTACAAGCTGCGCAACATCCAATCCTGACTGAAGCTCATATAAAGCAGCACGTTGATAGGCTATTGCGCAGCTTGTAGCTAATTTCACATCCGCCAACTTGTGTGGCGCGGCCTGTAGCGCTCTTAGCGTAATTTGACTAGGTGTTTGTCAGCGATCACCAAAGTTAAGCAACGGTCGGCACGGTCAGTCTTCGGATGGGTGACAGTTGGTGGCATTTACAACTCAGCACTACCGTGGCTCGGATGACACGTTAAATTGCGGGTCCCGGTTGTTTTAACCGTTTAGTAGCCAGAGGCCTTCAGGCGGCTAAAAAACTCTGACACCAGGGCTAGCCACCCGGCCTATACGAACTTACGTATCCATCAAATCGTTTCGTGCTATAAAGTTTAGGTTTCCATGTTAGTAAGACCTAAGTCAGTGTTTTTCAAACTGTGGAATGCGACTCCGGGGGCGAAACTTTGGCGAGGGGTTTTCAAAAAAACATAAACGTGTCATATTATTCATTATTATATCTGCATTATGTACCTATACCAAATGAAAAAAAACCTGAAGGAAGTTTTTCAAAGCAGCTAAAATAGTTTAGCTCATAGAGGCTGTAACAATTAAATCTGCTATTCAATTTCTCTAGGCGCTACAGTTTTCACCAATTTTCTGGTATTGCTTCAAACTACTGAACTAAAGTAGTTTTTTTACGGGACCATCGCGATTATTTTGCATGTTTCTCTTTCCTTACAGTTTTGTTTTTTTATCGCGACTAAGTCCGCGCTTGACCACCTACTCGCCTGACGGTAAATGACGTTGTGGTCGAAGATAAAGCACGCAGACCTTGAAGATATCTATTTACTCTGACCTTGAAAAGCTTTAGATTAATATCTCTTAGGAAACAGGAAAGCAGGAATACTGTTCCATTTCCTGGCGGTACGAATCAGAAATGTTGAGTCAAACCGCTTCGTACGTATCGAAGGAAAATCGACAGTGTAGGGGTGGTAATGTGGCGTCTTCCTACTTGACTTCCTTGAGATAACATCGAAACAAAAATATATATATAGATGTACTACCTATATCGAGATGACTAACGCCCTATTAGCTGACGATTTTATCGTACGTCAGTTTTCCATTGTTTTATAGACGCATAACTTCGTTATTAGGGTTCCGTAACCAAGGGGTAAAAACGGGACCCTATTACTAATACTTCGCTGTCCGTCTGTCTGTCTGTCTCCAGGCTGTATCTCAGAACCGTTATAGCTAGACAGCTGAAATTTTCACACATTATGTATTTCTGTTGGCACTATAACAACAAATACTAAAAACAGAATAAAATTAATAATTAAGGGGGGCTCCCATACAAAAAACCTGATTTTTAGCCGTTTTTCGCTCTATATTAATAATAGTACCAGGTAGATGCTTGAAATTTTCACAAAATATTTAGTTGTATATTCACTTCAACAAAAAATAATAAAATTAAAATAAAATAAATATTTAAGGGGAGCCCCCCTTAAATATTTATTTTAGACAGTACGGAACCCTCCGTGTGCGAGTCCGACTCGTACTTGGCCGATTATTATACGAACTCACGCATATTCTCCTATTTTTATAACGCTCAAACATTGCATATAAAGCCTCAAATTCACAGCTTTTTGTTATGTCCTACTATAGCCGAATCTGACATGAATTGCTTGAACTTGACGTTTCCAATCGCAAAATCTGACTTCACCATTTAGCCCCGAGTTCTCCGAGAGATGGCGCTGTTGTCGCTTGAGGCAATTCTCAACCACAAATATGTATGGAAAAGTGATGGAAAATCTTGCCCAGAGTTATCATAACTGTCAAATATGAATTGGAATTTGACACTGACATCACAAACAGCCACTGAATCGAGATATTTTTTAAGTCTCTTTCTAACTCATGCCCTATTAAATCAATGCTTCTCTTTCAGATTTTTTCGATCGACGACATTATCCCTCTGGTTGTAATAGTTCTGTGTCTCCAACCTCCAACGCTTGTTTAAGTTAACCGTGTGATTACTGTATTGAAACAACGGTTAGTGCTTGTGAACAGCAAAATTTCGTTAACAAGCCGTTTGAGATTTAACCAACGGTTAACAAATTTAAACATCAATTGGTGACCTCGGGTCTAGGACCCGAGTTTAACCGTTGTTTAAATACAGTAATCACACGTTTAATTTAAAAAAGCTTTGGTGAACTCGGGTCTTAGTCTTAAACTATGGAATAACAATCATACTCAAGAGCGTAAAACTGACCGTGTTTTACCTCTGAATTGAGAACCTCCCTCTTTTTAACCGAATTCCAAAAATGAGGAGGTTCTATGTTGATCTGTTTGTATTTTTATTTTGTGTATGTTCATCGATTATTTCGCCAATTGTGAACCGAATCGAAAAATTCTTTTTTCGTTCGAAAGGGTATACTCCCAAATTTAAGTTTTACAGAAATCGGCTGAGCCGTTTTTGAAAAATCAGCAATAATGATAATAACATAATAATGGATTCGAGCGAAATATTCGAATTTTGTACTCGATGGAAGGCGGTTTTACCATTTTTTTTGCGAAAAATAACTATTGGAAGTCCATTGAAAAGATTGAGAAACATTGTCCTTCGCAATTATTTACCACCAGTAGTATTCATATCATAATCGATTTTACCGTCCGTTGTCTGTAGTGACTGTTGTGCTGTACCAAGGACGTGGTCGTGGGTCAATGCCTCCCCACATGAAACTCAATCTTTGCATTTTATAAAAGGTCAACGTGACTTTAATTTACTGAAAATATCCTCAATTCTTCAGTTATTTTCTGAGTATACGAGTATGAATAAATTATGATACTAACTCGGCATCAGTTTTTTAAATCGTTCAATGTTGCTCTAAAATATTTACATTTTCCTTCTTTTTGAAATGTTATGAGAAAAAAGGAAAATGGTAATTATTTTATGTATTTGAGTTCGTTTGACTAGATTCGACTCACACGCATAAAAGGCATAGAAGGCAGCCGTGGTGGTCTAGTAGTAGTGACACCCGTCTTACAATCGTGAGGTCGTGGATTTAAATCCTGGTCCCGTACCAATGAGTTCTTCGGAATTTACGTACGGAATTTAACACCATCGGTTTTTCGGTGAAGGAAAATATCTTGAGGCAAACTGCATACGTCCGTAGAAGAAATTCGTGTGTGAATCCACCAACTAGCACTGGGCCAGCGTGGTGGATATGGCCCTATCATCCTTTGTGGGTAGGCCTTTGTCCTGCAGTGGAGTATTAAAAGGCTGATACAAATTATATGGATTGTTACGAATGTAAGTACTTGAATATTAAAATTTGTTTTACGACCTACAGTTTAGCTAGGAAAATATTTTTTACGAAGTATTTAAAATGCCGATATTTGCTGCTCATATTTTCGCCATAATTTTAAGCTTATTTTAAACTAGCAACCCGCCCCGGCTTCGCACAGGTGTATTATACATATAAAACTTCCTCTTGAATCACTCTATCTATTAAAAAAAAAAACAATTAGAATTATTGACCGTGAAATTAATTAAATTTAATAAATACTTGTAATTTAACATTACATGATTCCACATAAAACCACGTTAGTTAATTTCGCGTAAAATAGCTTTCACGGACGTAGCCGTAGCGTTAACAGATTTATGCGCTTCTATTTGCTAAGCGAATTCAAAATACCCTACTCTGTAGTGCAGCCCTCCATAAGATCTTAGTGTCCAGGTTGGTGAGATAAAATCCCATAGGCTCCGCTGGCTCGGCCCCATGGAAAGAATGGGAGAGGATCGCGCCGTAAAAAGGGCTTACTTGAGACTGCCGAAGGGCCGAAGGCCCGTTGGCCGTCCAAAGTACAGGTGGAAAGATGAAGTGGAAAAAGATCTTCGCTCGGGATTGATGCCTGGCAGGAACTTGTCCAAGACAGAGAAGAGTGGCGACACGTAGTATCGGAGGCCAAGACACAATTTGGGTCGCTGCGCCAACATAGTAAGTAAGTATTGCTAAGCGCATGGTTTTACACGTGCGTGAGGCGAGTATACAATACAAATAGATAAGTTATCACCGCGTATCACTACAATCCACGGATTTGATAAGGCAAGCCTTCGGAGACGTATTACGGCTGATATCTGATAATATCGTTGATACGGAAATCTCTAAAATAGTTTCGATGCAACATCCGTGTTGTTGGCTCGTAAAGTCCATTCAGTTTTACAAGCTTTTATATAATTATATACTAGGCTTTGCACAGGTGTATTATACATATAAACCTTCCTCTTGAATCACTCTATCTATTAAAAAAACCGCATCAAAATCCGTTTCGCAGTTTTAAAGATATAAGCATACATGCACAGAGAGAGCTGGAAACGATTTTGTTTTATACTACGAGTATGTAGTGATTTTGTAAGTTCGGGCGGAATCTTGCAAGTAAAATTTGACCAACTTCCCGGTTTCCGATTGAGCTGAAATTTTGCACGCATATGTATATCGCGTGACAATACGATAATATGGTACCATGGACCTGATCTAATGATGGAGTCGGAAGGTGGTCATAGGAACTCCTGTACTAAACAAGACAGACCCGTCGTGTTTGGGCTCGTTTTATGACATGACATTTATGACACCAGGGCTAGCCACCCAGCCTATACGAAATTAATTACTTCCTTCCTTCCTTTCAGCCATAGGACGTCCACTGCTGAACATAGGCCTCCCCTAAAGATCTCCAATAAGACCGGGTGGTAGCGGCTTGCATCCAGCGCGAACCTGCGGTCTTAATGAGGTCGTCCGTCCACCTTGTGGGTGGACGTCCTACGCTGCGCTTGCCGGTACGTGGTCTCCACTCGAGGACTTTTCGACCCCATCGGTCATCAGTCCTCCGCGCTATGTGCCCTGCCCATTGCCACTTCAACCTGCCAATCCGCTGGGCTATGTCGGTAACCTTGGTTCTTCTACGGATCTCCTCATTTCTGATTCGATCGCGTAGAGAAACTCCGAGCATAGCCCTCTCCATGGCTCGTTGGGCTACTTGAAGCTTACTAATAAGGCCCATAGTGAGAGACCACGTTTCTGTGCCGTAAGTCATCACTGGCAACACACACTGGTCGAAAACTTTCGACTTGAGGCACTGAGGTATGTCGGACGAGAAGACGTTACGCAATTTTCCGAACGCTGCCCAGCCGAGTTGGATTCGGCGATTGGCCTCTTTCTTGAAGTCGGACCTACCTAACTGGACTACTTGTCCTAGGTAGACGTACGAGTCAACGACTTCAAGAACCGAGTTCCCAACTGAAATGGGGGTGGGTACAACATGGGAATTACACATGACCTTTGTCTTGTCCATGTTCATTTTAAGACCCACCTGTTGAGATACTCGATTGAGGCCTTCGAGCATCGTACTGAGTTCCTCCATCGACTTTGCCATGACTACGATATCGTCGGCAAACCGAAGGTGAGTGAGGTATTCGCCATTGATGTTGATGCCGAATCCTTTCCATTCCAGGAGCTTAAAGGCGTTCTCCAGAGTAGCAGTAAACAGTTTCGGAGATATAACATCTCCCTGTCTGACGCCTCTCTTCAAAGGGATCGCCTTGGAGCTCTCTTCCTGTACTCGGACCGACATAGTGGCGTTATTATACAAACACTTCAACACTTCGATATACCGATAGTCAATACGGCATCGTTGAAGAGACTCAAGCACAGCCCATGTCTCGACCGAATCAAAGGCTTTCTCATAGTCCACAAACGCTAAGCAAAGTGGCTGGTTATACTCCTCAGTCTTCTGTATAACCTGCCGCAGCGTATGTATGTGGTCCATGGTACTAAAGCCTTTTCGGAATCCGGCTTGTTCGGAAGGCTGGAAGTCATCAAGCCTGCGTTCGAGACGATTCGTAATGACTCTTGAAAACAACTTATAAACATGGCTCACAAGCGAGATGGGTCTGTAATTCTTCAATAAGGTGTTGTCGCCTTAAAGAGTTTTTAAAGAATAGCACCACCACGCTTCTGTTCCATGCTTCTGGCGTTATGCCCTCGAGGACGACGGTGTTGAAAAGCTTCTGAAGGACTTTAAGTACCGGTTTACCACCCGCTTTCAGAAGCTCTGAAGTGATTCCGTCGTCACCCGGCGCCTTGTTGTTCTTAAGTTGGTTCAGGGCCATTCTAATCTCGTACAGGCTGATGTCCGGGATGTCTTCGGTGAAGTGTCGGGTCAGCTTGGCTCTTGGGTCTCTAGCCGCGCTGTTTACAGGCTTTGCTACCGAGGCGTATAGCTGTCCGTAGAACATTTCGATCTCCTCCAATACCTCTGCCTTGGTCGACGCTGTACTGCCATCTTCTCTCTTCAGCTTTGTCAGCTGGCTTTGCCCAATAGACAAATGCCTTGCGAACACTTTGGAGCCTTTGTTCCGCTCTATCGTGTCCTTAATATTTTTGGTATTAAAGAGACGAATGTCGCACCGCACTGATTTTGAAATTTGTCTATTGAGCCGCCTGTATGACTTTGCATCATCGGAAGACTGCAGTCTTAGCGAGCGTCGTTCGGCCATGAGATTTAGAGTATGATCGGAAAATTTCCGAGATCTATCAGAACGGCGGGGTCTAAAGAACTTAGAACCCACCGTTTGGACAGTTTCTACGAGCCCGTTATTGATCTCGTCCACAGACGCAAAGTTCTCCAGGCAAGCAAAGCGATTTGAGAGCTCGAGCTGAAAGTTCTCGGGGTTTTGTATATGAGCATGAGTAGGTCGGAGCGTAGACTTCATCAGGCGGGACCTTTCGAGTTTAACGTTAATATTCAGTTTGCCTCGCACGATTCTGTGATCACTACCGGTTTTTATCCTGTGGATCACGGAGACATCGTTGAATATCCGTTTCTCGCTAGTCATGATGAAGTCTATCTCATTTCTCGTAGAACCATCGGGGCTCATCCAGGTCCATTTCCTGTGAGGTGGCTTCTGAAAGAAAGAGTTCATCATGAAGAGTCCCTCTTTCTCCAGAAAATCTGCCAGCCTCTGGCCCCTGAGGTTCCGTTGCCCATATCCAAATTGCCCCACTCTCAACTCATCATCGCTTTTTTTGCCCAACTTTGCGTTGAAATCTCCCATAACAACCGTGAAGCGGGTCTTAGACGTATGTATGGCCCGACTTACGTCCTCATACATAGCCTCCACTTCATCATCTGGGTGTGACGAGGTCGGTGCGTATACCTGAATGACCTTCAACGAATATCGTTTAGATATTCTGAGTATTAGGTATACAACCCTGCTCGACACACTTTCAATGGTAATGATGTTGTTAACGAGAGACTTGTGGAAGAAAAGCGAGAGAGACACCACCTTGGGACCGTTGGTCACCTTCCCGGTAGTAAAGTAGGTTGCCGGATTTCAGGGTTATCGTGTCCTCGCCCTCTCTACGGACTTCAGACAACCCCACAATATCCCATCGCAACCTACTCAACTCTTCTTCCAGTTCCGCAATCTTCTCGTCAGTCCTCATTGTGCGCACGTTATATGTTGCCAGGGCCAGTTGTCGGGTGGGGTGGCAGCCAGATCTCTTCCGGCGATTCTTAGCACCCCGTGCTCCGCCGTTACCATGGCCGCTGCCGGAGCCAGGAATAGCGGCGCTGCCGGGGACTGGGGGCCTGGTCTTATTTTTACTAATCATAAAGGGGGTTTTGCCCGTAATTGCCGCGCTGGGCAGGCGTGTTGGCAATCGCAGTGCGTAGCTCTCGCGACGGGGATGCTGCTGCCCATCCCCGCCCTGTTGCACTTGAGCTACGCTGTTTTGGATGGATATACCGCCATCTGTCGGTTCCGTAGTACCTCAGTCGGCTCTTACGACACCTGGTACAAGAGGGGGGTGCTATTCTACTCTGCCGGCACCCCACGGCAATTAGGTAATTACTAGTCTGAATTAATTATTTTGCCTAATTTCAGCTTGTCAGTGAAACGAACTTACTATGTATGATATACATACAATAGGTATTATATATACTTAGTAGTAAATTCCTCTTTCATACATGTCATAATCGTTATCACTGAGGAAAACCATCAATGTAGTGAATAGTAACCGGAAAAGTATTTTTAGATTCTAATTGTACAAGTGGACGTATTCATTTTTTATTATATTAATAATTTTATATCACCAACATGTACGATGTACATACTCGTATTTAGGGGGTAGTATTTAAACGCAAATCAAAAAATATCGTTTTCTATGCAATAAGATTCCAAATTCCCATCAAAATTACTGATTGCACAGCATAATATTCAACTCAAAATATCACTAAACACACTACAATTTATTTTCGCAGCGTACAGCGATTTTTCCTAAAGCAAAAGCTTTTTCATCAATGCACAGCTAATAATCTTAATGCACATTATACCTGTTAAAGGCGATTCGCTTCTGGCACTTCGCCGGCCGCTGCCGCGGCACGCTCGCTTCGCTCGCTCGGCTCGTGCGTTGTTTTGTCATGTTCTAACATAACCTAACCTTTTTTTTGTATCACACCTAATCTAATTTCTTCACTAATTTACATATTGATGTAAAATTTCGAATTATCTGCAGTTTGAGTTTTGTTAAACATTTAGTTTATTTGTAGTGAAGTAAGTTATTTGATGTAAAAAAGAATATAAATGATGAGTATGTATTGATAAGCGATTATTTATTTGATATGCAATTTATATTATCCCGTATTTATGCTATAATAGCTTTTACTCTTGGTTCCTCTCGGGTAATATTAGTCTATGACATTTCAAATATTAAGTCGCTCCGTTGCTTCTTAAAAGAGTAACAGACAATCTTTTTAGATTTTTAACATCAGTAATTTTACAAGAATTATTGTATTACAGACAAATAATGAATAAATCTCAACCTTACGCCCATTTGAAGGTAGCGAAACAACCAAGCCAAATCCCCTGATCGACGTACAAAATAAAACCGCGGTTTTAAAGTTTCCTCTGTGTAGAACCTAAGATAATCCAAATGCTCAAAAGCCCACTCACTGTCAGTTGGCAGCGTGCCCAGCATGCTGGCAGCATTGCCACGCTGAATGGCAACGCTTATACGTTGAGCCAAATAAATAATTAAATATCTAATTTTATCTACACTAATGTTGTAACATTCTACTTGTGTTTCCAATACTTGACTTATAATGACTACTGTTATAGCGCAGACAACAAAACACTCAATTTAAGCAATTTCACATGATGTTATAATTCCACATCGATATCGTAAAATCTCATTATAACATCGCGCGCTCGCTCCTGATTGGCCCTGCGCGTGCAGCTGCGCTCTCATTGGTTAGATTTTAATGGCGCCAAGTTCACTGTGACAATACACGTACGCGTGAATTTAATGTTTCGCAATATGTTTTATTTTTATTTTTATTAGTGAAGATAAAGTAGTGTATGCAACTGCATATAACACGGGTATTAAAACACTCGTTACTATTATGAAACTCACACTCGTGTTTTAATACCCTTCATTATATGACAGTTGCATAAACTACTATTATTTCATTTTATAATCTTATCAATGAAATAAGGATAAGATAGAATAGGACACTAGGTTTATCTCAAAGTATTGTTTTTTTGTGGTTAACATTTCAAAATATTGCTGCGATCGTAGGATTTTAACCAGTTTCTTAATAATCAATGTCTTATAATTTTAATCTGTACTAGCGACCCGCCCGGCTTCGCACAGGTGTATTATACATGTAAACCTCCCTCTTGAATCACTCTATCTATTAAAAAAACCGCAACCAAAATCCGTTGCGTAGTTTTAAAAGTATAAACATGGGGACAGACAGCGGGAAGCGACTTTGTTTTATAGTTACTAAGTAGCTATAGTGAAGAAGATAATAATCAATGTCTAATAATTTTATTCTGTATACTTAGGTCCTATGTGTCTGATAATAAAATAATGTTGATTTTATATTTTTTTAATAGGAGTTGCGATGCCTAATTAATATGACTGTGTCTAACAGTGAACATACTCCAACTAAATTAAGTACCTAACGTTAATAAGTAACAAATATCAGACATTAGAATCTATGAAAGATGTCTCACTATCGTTACGACAATTCGATAGGATTTATAAAAATATAACAGTTAATACAACAGGAAAATTAATTTATAACCTATGCGGTATTTACCACATAGGTAAAGATCCTTTGTGTTTCAACATCATAGGTAAATAAAGACCGTGGATCGATATAGATACGTCATAACAACATAACGACGATGGATTACGCTACCAACTGATATTTTCACTTTAACCTATCATCTGTACAATAGAACTGAACGTGCACACACGGCAACGCATTCAAGTCTACAGTTTTAACTGTAAATATACCGTTTTTAGGGTTCCGTAACCAAAGGGTAAAAACGGGACCCTATTACTAAGACTCCGCTGTCCGTCTGTCCGTCCGTGTCTGTCACCAGGTTGTGTCTCATGTACAGTGATAGCTGGACAGTTGAAATTTTCACAGATGCTGTAATTCTGTTGCCGCTATAACAACAAATAATACAAAACAAAAATTTAAGGGGAGCTCCAATATAACAAACCTGAATTTTTAGCCTTTTTTTACTCGATACTAATAACGGTAACAGGTAGACGCTTGAAATATTTACAGAATATGTTCACTTAAATAATTAAATAAATATAAAATTAAAATAAAATAAACATTTAAGGCGGGCTCCAATACAGTACGGAACCCTTCGTGCGCGAATTCGACTCGCACTTGAGCGATTAATATTTCGATAGCTGTAGTTTTCAGTTTACGCCACAGAAGAGAAAAATCGGCCAAGTGCGAGTCGGACTCGCGTACGAAGGGTTCCGTACCGTATTGGATTGGACCCGCCTTAAATATTTATTTTTTAAGTTAAGTTATTTGTTTTGATTACTTATTTTTCAAGTGGATATACATACATACACATCAAAATATTCTGTGAAAAGTTCAGATTTCGCATATTAGGGCGCTTACGATGTTTTTCCTAAAAGAGCTCGATATTTCCCACTATCCCTATCTTCACGAAGGCACAAAATAAGGCTATGCATAACAGAAGTTTGAAACGTTGCGTAGTAACTACGAAGCAACTATGGTACAATCTGCGGCTATCCTTGATCGTAAATATCGAACCACCGCCGATCGCTAAAAAGCGAAAACTCCATAAACCACCAGGTGTGGAATATTACGTAAACAGGTGTATTTATACAGGGTTATCCAGAACTGGTTGTACTAAACCAAAAGGAGTGCCTTTATTAACTACCACTAAATACAAGATTTACATAATCTAAAACTACATAAGCTACTACTACATAACAAGCAATTGGATCATCCACTGACCCTAGAAGGTCTAAAGATAATACAAATGCAATCAAGCCCGCTGCCAGTTGGCAGCGTGCCCAGCATGCTGGCTGCATTGCCACGCTGAATGGCAATGCTTATAAGTTGAGCCAAATAAACACCAGCATTTAAAGGAGTTGATCGAGACCATCACTATGAACAACTTTTACTATGAAGCCAACCCGGAAATCGAGATTAAAAAACAGATGTTTCATACTTTTGTCAATTCCGAGTTGCACTTATTTATGGAACAGTTGATTTATTCTCGAATTTTAAGAGGATTCTGAATCGACCATTGTTTTCGCGTTTTCTTCAGAACATCCGAGACAAGATAAAGCAAAATTAAAAATTTTGAAAAAAAACCCACGACGGTAATAATCTCACAAGAATAAAAGATGTAATTTTTATTATTTGGGAACATGCATTAAGCTACCACGTACACATTGCTGAAAACATATTGCAACATTGTTTTGCACTAATATTGTGGCGCCCCCTACTGAGTTACAGTCATGACACCTGTCTAAGAACATGAACTCATCAAACACAAACCCGTTATTGAAAACCGCATCAAAATCGAATTATTAGAAGATAGGTGGGAACATTACTTTGCACAAACGCACACACATCTCTTACCCTAAACGCATATACCTGCTCCGATCCGTCGTGGGTAAAAATTCGCGGTAAATTTTAGATAAAATGTACGTTCCGGGAGAAAACTCTTATCACCCCTTAAATTGTAACAAAATGTTGTGTATTGATATCAATCGCTTGAGTAAGAAATATTGCACGCACGTATAGGTCGCGGGCTCGCGGCATATAATTCTAGCGCTGAGCGAAGTGTGGAGGGGATGGCTGCGCATGAGTTATGGCGGTCGACATGCGCAGCGCTAGACTTACGTGCCTTTAAAATCGAGACAGTGGGGGAGTTCGTTCTCCGACTGTCGCGCGGCATGTTTGACCGCGCAGACTACGGACCACACCCCCATCTGAACAACATCGCTCCGCTTCACACTCGACCTCCAGACGTACGTACCTGGCGAGCCCTCCCTAGAGACCTCCTGTTGGCCGATGCAGAGGAAGAAGAGGAGATTGAAGAGGAGGGAATGTAGGCAGCCACTAAGATGAGGATCCACCATATGTCCAGACTGGCCAACTAAGCCGATAGAAGGCCAACGAAGTCATAATGACCAACGCGGTACGGACGTTTTCACACCGTACCGTAAGAGGGGGAAGAGTTACAGACCACCCCCTGCATTGCCCCCTGGGCAGAGTCCCAGGGCGTCCAGCCCCAGCAAGAGGGGTAACCCTGACGCTGGTACCTGACTCCAACTTACAGAAGGAGGAGAAGAACCACGAATCGAATACTTACGTGCCGCTACTTGTACGGCTTATTTTTTTCAGAAAAGTTTTTAGTTTATGTATACTTTACAGCTAAAGTTTTGCGTAAAAATATGGCTTATTCTGTACACGAAAATTAACAACTTTTGTCAAAACTAAAAAAAAAATCATCTGTTCCATACATTTTATCAAGGGTGAACGATATTTTTCTATGAAACAACAACTTTTTTGAGAATTAATAAAAGTCGTAGAACAAAAGTTGTTAGTTTTGATGTACAGAATAAGCCCCTAAAAGGATGCTAATTGATTAGAAATAACCCTGTATGCTTTGCCATAACGCTGTCTCGTTCTGACACTTCGAAGAAATATTTCGTGGCGCGCATCCTAACCCGATGGTTTGGAAAAACAAATAATAGATGTGTTTACAGTAGCCACTAACTGAAAGGTGTTTGATTCGAAGGGCGTGTTATATTATAATAGAAGTGAACAAGTCTCGCGTGCTAATGATTTATAATTTTATAGAATGGTTCACTGAACTCGTCTGTCGTCAGGGGTCAAGCTCAACGCCGACCTGGGGCCTTATTGTGTAAGCGCTCTGACGTTCGGCTTCGCTTTTTCTCCTGCTCGCGCCAGCGAGACGAGAGACTCACTCCACGAGAGCGAGCGGGTGGAAAAGCGAAGCCAAACGTCAGAGCGCTTACACAAGGCCCCGGGTTGTACCGGTCAATAGGCTTAGCTAGATGACTAAAAAATGAAATTAATCCGTAAGATAGATTTAAAAAAAAATAGATGTATTTTTTCTTTTGTCAATTAAGACCTGGGGCCTTACTGCGTAAGCGCTCTGACGTTCGGCTTCGCTTTTTCTCCTGCTCGCGCCAGTTACTCACGCCACGAGAGCGATAGGGAGGGAAAGCGAAGCCGAACGTCAGCGCGCTTACACAGTAAGGCCCCTGGCCAGGCGTCTTTTAGCCAATTGCGAACCGTTTTAAAAATACTTTTTTATTTCGGGTATACCTACTCCCGAGGAGGTCCCATATAAACTTTATCGAAATCGGCTGAGCCGTTTTTGGAAAATAAACAATAATGTAATGAATACTGGGTACATGGATGACACATCGACTCGTGCGAACTATTCAAATTCTGTACACGGTAAAAGTCGGTTATGCAATTTTTCGCAAAAAATATTATTCTCAATCCTATTAAGTTTTGAAAGGCTCATGACATGACCCTTACTCCCCCCTTTTGGGCCGCTGTAGGGTAGCACCCCTACAACACGAATCCAATGAACCCAATTCACCGCTCGTAATTCTGCGATTCAAGGTGTAGAAGAAGTGGGTCACACGCATCAAGGGCAGATTTGAAGTGTTACACGAAAACAGTATGGGGCGAGGCTGAGTCGCAAATGTCCAGTTTTTTAGGGTTCCGTACCCAAAGGGTAAAAACGGGACCCTATTACCAAAGAATATATAATAATACTACCTATTACTAAGACTCCGATGTCCGTCTGTCCATCTCTATGTCACCGGGCTGTATCTCATGAACTGTGATAGCTAGGCAGCTGAAATTTTCACAGATGATGTATTTCTGTTACCGCTATAACAACAAATACTGAAAACAGAATAAAATAAATATTTAAGGGGGGCTCCCATACAACAAACGTGATTTTTAGGAGTTTTTTGCTCGCTATTAATAACGGCAAGAGGAATAGGGCTCCCATACGGTACGGAACCCTTCGTGCGCGAGTCCGACTCGCACTTGGCCGATTTTTTCTTTATGTGTTCACGGGGGCTTGTGCCTAGGGGCTCCTAGGCAATTGCCTAATCTGCCTTAGGGATAATCCGGCACTGCATTTTGCTATAATCATGTTTTACAACTTTTTGACGTTACGTCTTATATAAATCGATGAACGTCGGCTGCACACACGAAAAAGTGTCACGTTTCGCCTAAGCCGAGCATGTAAGCGAGAGCGCGGAACAAGCGAAAGAGAAGCACGATCGGCCTAAGCGTTGCCTTGTTTCAGTTGTTGATTCATCAATGTTTTCTTATGACATGATCACGTAAAATTTAACTGGGCATACTCGGGTAGAGAGCTGGGCTGACTCAGGTAGACGCTGGAGGGGGGACAAAACACCCCATGCGGGAGGTCAGTGCAGTGCAAGTCCTCGAATCGAATAAGAATAAGAATCACGTAAAATTATCGTCTTTAACCGACTTTACAGACAATCAATTTTTTACCTTAGGGCGCTTTTACTGTCCTTCGTTATTCTAAGATTTGGAGCGCTATAAGAGAACAGTGCGGCCGGTTGTTTTGCCAACGAATACAAGACGCCACTGAAACGGTAGTGAGTAGTCCTTCGTTATTCTAAGATTTAGAGCGCTATATGAGAACAGTATGGCCGGTTGTTTTGCCAACGAATACAAGACGCCACTGAAACGGTAGTGAGTAATAATATGAGTACGTAATAGGAGTATGTAAAATAAAACTCTGTTTTAGAATAATTTCCATAGGTATTATCATACATCATTCAGTTTTCTGTATCTAATAAGGTTTAAAATGTGTTATACCAACTTGTGTGTACATTAGTTATTTAAGTGAGTAAATTAATTTAGCAATGTCACATTTTTGCACACCAAATTTTTTTATAATTATTAAGAGTAAAATAAGTAACGTATTGGTGGAAACCGTAATGTTATTTATTAAGGAAATAAAGAATTGAATTGAATTGAAAACATGCCACGACTGCCAAGTTCTGCAAAAAATCTATTGAATTAAAATCGATACACAACGGGTACACAACTACACAACACAAAATGCGTGAAAACCACGTTAATTTCCATAGTAAAATTTAAATCGATTCTATGCTGCGTACAATTTGGGGACGCGGAGAAATCTTTAAGTTACCTTGCTGTAGGGCTACAACCGAGTAAGTGCATTTTACCACTAAAACCCCCTCGGTGCCCCCCTATGCTTGTCAGAGGGGCACGGGAACGCACCAGTGTCCTCCAGCATGTATCTTCCTTGATACTCCCGGAGCTTTTAAAAACTTTCCTGTGTACAGCGATGCTGGCCACACTGCGCCATTGTCTTCCCAGGGCTCGGTAATATGGATGGTCTGGAGGTCTAAAACCGCCGCTTTGAGCAATTCATCGAATAACGATTCATACTATGAATTCCTAGCAGATCCTAAGCCATTCTGCTATTTTGCGTAAAATGGACAGTTAATCTTATGATTCATCTACAATTCAATTCACCAGCAGATTCATTTTGAGCGATAACATTGCCAGACGAAGAAAAAATAACCGGAAACCGAAAATAATTTACGATTCAGCAAATGAATCGCCAGATGATCATATTATGAATCGGCCAAAGCGGCCGTTTTAGACCTGCTGATCCCCAAATACAACCATCTTCGAGCTTCGAGGGCCCCTTTTAGTCGATCTTATAACCCTACGTATTTCTATTTTTAGAGGTAGGTACTCAATTCGACGCGTATATGTATAACCACGCATAACTTTTTACAAAGTACTTCTAAGTAGGTACTTAGTCCGATTTCGATATTTTTTTTTTTGGAAAGATTATATTTCGAAAATTATTGTTATTCAGCGAGGCAATGCTGCCAGCGTCTGGCCACGTTACCCTCTGCCGAGCGGCTTTTTTTCTTTTTTGTTTAAGTAGGTTAGTCATAGTGGTAAGTGCTATTTAAGTTTTTTTGTTTTTCTAATATACAAATAAATTATATCTTCGAAATTGGTCCCATTTAAATGTTATTAAAATCGGCTGTGCCATTTTTGATAAATCAGCAATAATGTGAAAAATGCTACATCGATTTGTGCTAACTATTCGCGAATTTTTTACTCGGTTGAAGTCGGTCATGCCATTTAATGCAAAAAATAATTGTATCGTGACAATGTGTAAGTCAAGGAAATCAATAAGTCGAGGAACAGCGGCTGCACGCAATAAAAAGAGTCACGTTCCGCTTGAGCCGCGTGTGCAAACGAGAGCCTGGCGATAGAGAGGCGTTCGGCTTGTTTCAGTTAATTCAACAATGTTCTCTTATGACTACCAATATTTTTTTAGTATTCTCTGTAACTCTGTGGACTCAAAATTGTTACTCGTTAACTAATATTTGTCTCTCACGCATTTATTTCAACTGGACTGTGACTGACTGACGACCTCATTAAGACCGCAGGATTGCGATGGATGCAAGCAGCTTCCAACCGGTCTTATTGGAGATCTTTAGTGAAGACTGTCCATCAGTATACGTCAATATGGCTGTAACTCCTGTAGCTCCGTGACATAATGTCCTTAATTACAATCTTCGAGCAAATATCTATGGAGTCACAATCGTGCAAAAAAAGTGTCAGAGGCAAAAACCTGGCCAATCTATGTAATGGGCAGGCTTTTTAGCTAGTCTTAATGCGATTTCGAGCCGACTACAACGCCACGCGATGCCAAAGTTCTTAATTACAAGAACTAATTAGATGACATAACGTAGAGATTCGAAAAAACGGGTCACTGTGATTTTTTTAAATGTAAATAGCCAAGTCGTGTGTATGACGGCGCTCGGACATTTTTTTACTACTTTCACTTAGGGACTGTGGCTCTGTAGATATTTGCTCGAAGATTACAATGCCTTTTGTGAAAACGCCTTAAAGATTTACTTTAGAAGAATTACTTTGCATGTAGGTACAATACTGGTAGGTATGCATTTTTTATGGGTGTGGAAAATTTCTTATATGTTCATAAATTATGTAACGGGAACAGGGTATTTATTTCACCCCGTATAGCAAGGCCTTTGTCTCACCACAGATGACGAACGAGAAGCGAGTAAAGCTTTAGCGAGAGCGCAGTGCGGAAGAATAAAACACAAAAGTTTGCGTTTCATTTTTCAGAGATAGTTATTGGCGGCACAGGTAAAAAACCTATCTAAATACAGATCACATGTTCATGAGAAAAAGTGTATATGTTATTTTTAATCTTTCGCGATTTCAGCACATTATTCTTGTATAACTACTAGTAAAACGCTGGGATAATTAGGTATATTTATTTATCTCGTGTTCTCAGTGCACGATTAGTCCTGTAGAATATATATATCGTAAATATATAGATATAAAGGAAATTAATGAAATGAAATATCCATCCAAATTTTTAAATAAATTAGTTGTTCCTCAATATGAATATCTACGAAAAATCTGCCAAAGTGCGAGTCGGGCTCACGTACAAAGGGTTCCGTACCGTATGGCAACCCCCCTAAATATTCTGTGAATATTTTAAGCGTCTACCTGTTGCCGCATTCATTTCGAACAAATAAATCACGTTTGTTGTATGGCAGCTCCCTCTAAATATTTATTTTATTCTGATTATAGCGGCAACAGAAATACATCACCTCTGAAAATTTCAACTGTCTAGATATCACAGTTCATAAGATACAGCCTAGTGACAGACAGACAGATGGACGGACGGACAACAGAGTCTTAGTAATAGGGTCCCGTTTATACCCTTTGCGTACGGAACCGTAACAAAGAGTGGGCTAAAAACGTGTCTCGAGCGAGAAATGCCGGATATTCATCGCTTCCTTACGGTGAGACAAGTGCCTAAAGTAGCACCTAAGGTGGGCCGCTAAGTGCAGGTGAACCCGGCACCAGGCCACCAGGGAATCTGGGTCAGCGACCCAAGGCCAGCAGTGGGCGATAATTGTGCTCCAATCAACGCATATTGTCTTGGGTGCTGATGGACGATACACAATGCTCTATATCAACTGAGCTTGGGCGTGCGCGGACTGCGTTGGTGTGATTGAAATTATCGAGTAAGAAACTTTCGTCCGTGAATTGATTGTCATATAAGTAGGGGCTCGGAATAGGTAGTTCAATTTTATGTAGGTACTTGCGGTTTTGTAATATCAATAATATGTATACATGGTGATTTCTAATCAATTAGCATCCTTTTAGGGGCTTATTCTGTACATCAAAACTAACAACTTTTGTCTAAACTCAAAATAAAAATCAGCTGTTCCATACATTTTTTCAATGGTGAACAATATTTTTCTATGGAACAACAACTTTTTTTTTGAGAATTAATAAATGTCGTAAAACAAAAGTTGTAGTTTTATGTATAAATAAGCCCTTAGAATCATGCTAAATGATTAGATTAGAAATAACCCTGTATATGCCTCCGGGATCTCGCGGATCTTCCCTTTTATGTTTTATTTTTATGTCGAACTTTGAAAATAAATGTAATAAAATATATATAAATGAAAATTAATTTCATATTCTGTCATACAAAGCTTAAAAAATCGTAAACTAAATATTTTCGAAAGAAATGTAAAGAAAAAATTAAAACGAACAGCAAATTGAAACACGGATCAGCTTTTATCCATACAAAAAATCCTACTTTAAATTTTAGATGAGATATTTCAACTAAAATGTGTGGAAATCACGGAAATCACACTGATTCTCTGGGGGTTAGGTTTTATCCATGACTAGCTGCGCCCCGCGGTGTTACCCGCGTTAGCCCGAGATAAAAAGATTTTTTTCTAAAATAAACGTAGTCTAAGTTACTCCTTATTACATCAGCTATTGGCAACCTTGTACATATATATTATTATAATTATATATTCTAAGCTTCATAATGTATCTAAAAAAACAAGTGAATTAAATGTTTTGTCAAAAAATAATCAAACTTTTTTCAATCATAAATACTGGCGGCTAAATTTCGCAAGACAACCTGGTTAAGGTATATGTATTCTCCTATTCAATACATTTATATAAACAAAGAAATGAAGGATATGTTATCCTATAAATTAACTAAACATTATTAAATTTCAAATGCTTGCGGCCAAATTTCGCAAGGAAACCCTATTTAAAAAAAATTCTCCTATTCATATAATTACGTAATAAATTGGTTTGAGTCGTGTACGTTTTGAGCGAGATGTTCTTGCGGTGGGATCTCGGGCTACTAGTTTAGACTCCGAGTTCCTCTAATAGCTATTAGAGATACCCTCTAATAGCTCGTTCGTGTACGTACATTATATTATCAATACGGGAATCAATAATTTCGTAACCCTAATCGAATTTGGGACAGTGGCGTGTATTGATTGCGGTTAATGGACATTCTATCGTCCTATCTTCTGTTATCGTGTCGATATGACTATGGGTAGGGACAAAAATACATGGTACAGGTTGTGAACTATTACTCACGCGCGCAAGATTAAAATCAGCCAAGTTTAGTGCGAGTCGGACTCGCGCACGAAGGGTTCCGTACCGAATGGCAGCCCCCTTAATTTATTTATACTGAATATATAAAATTAAATATTATATTCATGCTCGCCATCGAAGACTCCTTCTTGCGGCGGCGTCGAGGGTCGGGTCGTTTTTTTCCCTTAAATATGGTCGAGGAGAACGATGGCTGGCACATGCGTCACATGCACATGTAATCGGGTGCTGCATGCGGGTCGCCGGTTTGCTCGCGGCATTCACGCAATGCATTGAAACTACTAGCTTAGACTAAGATTTAAACTAACCTCTCTCTATTCGCATTCTTTCAAATGTAACTTAACTTAAAACTTAACTAAGTCAGTGGGTCATTAATACACTTTCACTGCTGAGGTACTTTTGTAAGCTTTTTGCGAATCCTTAAACGCACACGCTAGGCGCGGACAGACGCCATCGCGTCGAGACAGCACCAGTGGAGCAACGCGATTACTTGCTAACACGCACGGTAAGATAACGCGCCAGGCGCGTAAAGTCGCACTGGCCATTACACCGCCCGACGAGTAGCGCCAGTGCAACTTCTCACGCGCGGCGTGTTTACGCGCCTATTTCTATGCCTGCATCACACATTTGTGGAAATTTTAATATTTTCAGGGCAACAATGCATAGTCAATGCTTTAATACCTCATAATATAGTTTAATACTTTAGTAAATAAATATATTATTTTGCCAAAGTACAAATTAAAAATAATTAGATTAAAAATTTGACAGCATGTTATATTTGATAGCGTAGCATAAAAACTATGTTATTTTCTACATTTTTTAGTGTTTTTTTTTTCAAAATCGTTGCACACGCCTCGCACGTTTGCACGCATAGACGTTACTTCTGATAAAACACACACGCGTGTGGGTTGTCGCACCGTCCTATGGAATTCGGTGCAACACGCCTGGCGCGTGTAGCCGCCCCGTGCTGTGAAAATCGAAAACACTGACGTACGTGTTATCAGCAGAGAAAGATCGTGAGGGCGTTTACCGTTGCCGTTATTAATATCGAGCAAAAACTGTATAAATCACGTTTGTTGCATGGGATTGTTGCCCCCTTATTTTTTTTTCTTTTCTCAGTATTTGTTGTTATACCGGCAACAGAATTACAGTCCGTTCAGTTATTTTACCTCTGACATTTGTCGCTGTGTCTCTATCTAGTTATTACACACCATCACAGGTTAGAGAGATACAGCGACAACAAAATGTCAAGAGGAACAATGACTATGAACAGGCTGTACATTATCGGTGGAAATTTCAACTCTCTCGCTATCACAATTCATGAGACAGCGTGGTGACAGACAGACTGACGGACAGCGGAGTCTTAGTAATAGGGTCTCGTTTTTACCCTTTGAGTACGGAGCCCTAACAACTGCGTCAGTAGATCTGACTTTTACGATGTACATGGTACAATCTTAGCCCCGATGGTGTCATCTTTTTAATCCTCGATCTTAGATAAGGGTGTTATAAATAGGTTTAACGTAAGTATTTGTGTTTTTCTGTGACATGCTGTTTTTGTTCAAGTTAACAACTTCCTAATTCCTTACTAATTTATAAATCCGCAATTAGCGCTCATAGCGTAGTTTGACTAGGTGTTCGTTAGCAATCATCGAAGTTAAGCAACGTTCAGCACGGTCAGTCTTCGTATGGGTGACCGCGGGTGGCATTTACAACTGAGCGCTACCGTGGCTCGGATGACGCGTTATATTGTAGGCCCCGGTTGTTTTAACCGTTTCGCCATGTCAGAGGCCTTCAGGCGGCTTAAAACTCTGACACCATGGCTAGCCACCCGGCCTATACGAACTTAGTTAATCCGCAAGTGCGTTTTTTGGTTTATTGGTTTGATTGTTACTCTTTCACGTAACTACAGAGCAACGAATCGACTTGATTTTTGGCATGGATGTAGCTCAAAGATCGGAGAGTATCTTAGGCTTTTTATTCAGGAATAAAGGAGTCTGTGGAAGGCCGATGGTAAAGCTAGTATCTCTAAAAATCTATTGTTGAGGGGTTTTCAGTTTTTTTCATTATGAAATCTTATTTTAAATATTTTTTTTCAGTTAGATTCGAAAAATGAGGTTTAAGAAAAAAATGTATAGATACATACATACCTAAGTAAGTATTTGTTACTCGATTCGTTTGCAATATGTAGATTGTAGACCGATTCTTTGCATCTTCTTTTAAATTCTAGATAAATTTCCCAAATGATCCCGTGGGTCAAATATTTAATTTTACATCACGCTAATGGCATATCTCGTAGCTGTCACACTACCACCCCTCATACACATTATAATGAAACCGCTAAACTCAGACTTCGCCTGCGCGGGTACGGGGGCGCGGGGGTAGACGACAAAGAGGACTAAGACAGGTGCGGGCGCCGGGGACCCGCTGCCCGCGCCTGTCTCAGTCCCCTGTGTCGTCTCCCCCGGCGCCCCTGTACCGCGCAGGCGAAGTCTGAGTTTGGCGGTTTCACTATAGATACACTGTTGATTTTTCTTCGATACACGTACGAAGCGGTTTGATTCTACCTTTTTTGATCCAGTCTGACAGTCTGTTTTCTAATAGATATAAATCTGGAGCTAGTATCTTTTTAGTTCGACAAAGATTCATTTTCGAGCACGTCACCATCAGGTGAGTTGGTAGTCAAGCGCGGACTTACTCGCGATAAAAAAAACTATCTGTTGATATCTGTGAGTTTCTTTGTAAAATAATCATTCATCATGGAAATTGAAAATCCTAGGCCAAGCAAAACATTACCATATTACACTACATGCCAAGTAATTTAGATTTATGAAGGCTGTAATCGTGCTTTGCCTATAACGAAATGTCATTACGACTGGAGATATAACAGAGGATAAAGTTTACAGCTGTTTGACGCCGTGTGCTAGAAAATGTACTGTCGTGAAGAGCTCATTCAGGCTTTATGGTCAGATAATTACAAGTCTTATTGTAATCTACGTCCAAGGCTGGATGAGTGCAGCTTATGTCACACTTCAACAATATGAACAAATAAATGAAAAGTCTACACTTGGGGCGAACGTTGTAGAGAAACTAACCTTTTTGTTAGCTTCTCTACATTCAGACTCTTTTAACGATAACACTGCCAACTAACAATTCTAATTGTGAAATTATTCAAATTTTTGAAATGTTTATCGCTGACAGGATCAGCGATCCTTGTTTTGTAAAATTGGGCAGTCTGGAGAAGGAAGTCATGAAAGAGACACGAAAGATGGTGCATGTCTTGTGGTATTTTTAAGAAAGTATACATGTTAACGTGTGATCTTTGAACGTGGTGACGGGTCCTGCAGAGAAGACAGCATGAGCGTCTGGTAACTCTTCTTCGCGAGGCTTCGGTCTCTTTGACTTTGTTTCAGGAGGACCTCAACTTTTGGGGCCACTGACCTTGCCACTTACCTTGGAGTGCCGAGCGAGTGCTACAGGCGTTTCCACCTCAAGCGCCAGAACAACACCATGGGCGTCTTCACGCTAGCGCCCAGCTAGCGCACATGCGCCTCCACCTCAAGCGCCACAACACCACGGGCGTATACACGCTAATGCACACCTGGCGCTACAGGCGCTTCCATCTCCAGCACCCTGCTGGCGCTACGTCTATCGGCGAGTCCAGCTTGTCTTCGCACCAACCTCGGCCAGCCTCCAGTGTGTTTTCTTTGTGTGCTACCCCTCCCCTGTTAGGCTAACATTCCACGGACTCTTTACAAAATTCTCTCTCTATTCGCTTCAAGAAAAACGTATAGACTATAAGTGCAGTGTGTGTCTGGTGTAAATAAATGTGTAAATACTAAGGTTAGTTTTCTGTTTTAATCTCCTCTCTCCGAACCGTTAGGAATCCTATCCACTAGGTAGGACTCTTAGGTTGGTTAGGTTTCTCTGAAGTCTCGTAACTTGTGGTGTGGCAACCGGCTCCCCCGCTTGCCACATTACGGGTTCTCTAATCCTTTTTTAACTTGTGGTGCTGCAAACGGCTTCCCCGTTTGCAACATTACAACGTGCCGTGCTACGCTTGACGTAGGCATAAAGTTGTACTATCTACTTACTAGTTGTTCTACTATAACGAACAATACCATGGCCGTACTAGGAACGTGAAACAACACGATATGCTCTACTCTACTATCAACGTACGTCAACAATATAGTACCTAGTATATACCATACATTCTCGAATCAGCAATGTTTGTTAAAAAATATCCTAATCATTTTACCATCTTCGAAAATCCTCGTCAAAAAGCTAAATAATTGCACCAGAGCAAAAACTAGAACTTGTAAGGAGAAGCTCTGAATATAATGTTGATAAACATTTTTAATAAACTTCCTGAATATCTACGAAAGAAAACGAACCACCGAAAATTCTACAAAAATCTTAAAGAAATACTGATTAAAAATGTTACTACATAAAAGACTACTAGAAAGACAAAAATGTTTCTGACTCGCGGAAGTAAGCAGATGACGAGTGTTATATATTATACCTAATTCTCATAAGTTCCTATTGGCTTTATAGTTTCTATGCGCCTTACTTACCACAAAAGATTTAAATACGCTTTAAACACTGTTTAAAAGTGCGATTTGTACTGTTAAACATTGCGTAAAGTGTGCCTAAAACTTTTGTGGTTAGACGGTATAAGTTTATTTTATTTTATTTTTTAATGAGCATGGTCTCATACTTTTCAATACAAAGAATATGTTTTACAGTTTTTACACGTTCCTAAGAAGGTCATGGTATGGTACGTTATAGTGGACAGACACCTTACTGTACCGTACCAGCCTTTTTGATAGTCCACTGCAGGACGTAAGCCTTCCCACGAAGGGAGGGAGATTGGGCCATATCCACCACGCTGGCCCAGTGCGGGTTGGTGGATTCACACACGCCATCGAATTTCTTCTACGGACGTATGCAGGTAGCCTCACGATGTTTTCCTTCACCGAAAAGCCAGTGGTGTGAAATTCCGTATATAAGTTCCAAATAAACTCATTGGTACGGGACCGGGATTGAACCCACGACCTCAAGAATGATAGGCCAGCGAACCACTAGACCACCACGGCTCAAGACACGTTAAAACCTTCTAAATCTCTAAAATCTCAAGTGTTTAAACCTATACGTGAGGCGTTTACCATATTAGTACTACTTATGCACTATTTACACATCGTAAAGTGGGGAAAGCAGTCGTGTTTGTCTGTTTGCTGTCGTACCTATTTCCTTTTTCACACTTTTGTGATAAGTAGACATGGTTAGGACCCGATTTTAATAATTCTTTTTTATTTGTAAGCTTACGGCACTATAGTACTCGGAGTCTGACACCAGGGCTAGCCACCCAGCCTATACGAAACTTGCCTTTACTTAAAACCTGGCGCATCTTATGTGGATTCTTCTCGTCTTCAATTGGAATAAGATTTGACCAGTACTTTTTATAATATGAATTTAATTAACTTGACTACATTAAATAAATAATAAATAAATAAATATTAGAGGACATTTTACACACGGTCTCTGACCCCAAACTAAGCAAAGCTTGTGATATGGCTGCCAGAGACTGATATACTACATAGACATATTTTTAAATATATACTTATATAGATGGTACCTAAATAACACCCAGACACAGAGCAAACACTTATGTTCATCACATAAATGTTTGCCCTGGGTGGGGATCGAACCCACGCCTCTTTGATCCAGAAGTCAGGGTCACTAACCACTGAGCCACCGAGGCAGTCACTAATTAATTAAGGGAGAGATTAATTTGATGTTCTCATATTATTGTATGAAGACAGTTAAAGTTATCTAATTTACGTTTTGTCAAAAAATAATTCTTGTTGCGCATTCCCAACCTTATCGGCAAAATCGACTTAATTTGTTATATTTCTCCTTTACAGTAGATAAGTTTATGTAATTCTAGTACAAAATAAAAGAGACGTCCACAAATGGTATATAATATTATTCAAAGAAAAATCTAACCAAGATGATGATATACTCGTATGTGTCATTTGAAAGCTTACTTTATGGGCTTCTCAAAAATATTTGATTTATATTTTTTCATTCCTCCATTTTTTGTAAATGACAAAATTAATTGTATGGAAAATGGAAATACACACACTTTTTTCTGTTGTAGGCATGTCAAAATTATTTGGCTTCTATCGTTCTTTTACTTGCGTTATTACTTGATTAATCCATAATTGTCATATTTAGCTAAAATTATAGAAATCATAAAATGTTGGTGCATATAGTTAGAGCAATATTTCAAATGTCTTTTTTTTAATTAAGACATTAACAATTGGATCTAATTGATAAAATGCTTTTATTTTAGCTATTTCAAGATTGCTTATTCAGACTTGCCCGAAATAATCTACTAACTTATCTTCAGAAATTCTAATATAAATTTTCAAAAAATCGGTGGACTCTTTTTTGATTTTCACTGATGTAATAGACTCAGAAAAAGATGTACTTCATATAAAGATGTACGCATGTTGTGGTTAGATTTTTTGATTATTATTAATACCACCCACCGTACATTTTGTGGACGTGTCCTTTCAGTATGATTTTTTAAATGCATTAATAAATAGTAATTCATAATGCGCATCCTTAAAAATAGCACAAAGTTTAAATCAGATTTTTGTTTATAATAGATGTATTAATGAGAATCGAAGCCTTAATCTTCTTCTTATACATAAAAATGAATCGTGGTTGTTAGTCTCGCTAAAACTCGAGAACGGTTGAACCGATATGGCTAATTTTGATCTTGAAATATCTGTGGAAGCTAAGGGAAGGTTTAAACGGTGAGAAAATTTTAAAAAGTAGCGGTTAAAATAATAAAAACTTGAATTTAATTTTTCCACACAAAATGTTCTTATCTGTGAAAGTTCACTGTATTTGGTCGCCGGTGCCGCTAAGGTGATATAAAGTTCACCGGGTCAACTAGTAAATCACTACATAGTATAAAACAAAGTAGCTTCCCGCTATCTGTCCCTATGTATACTTATATCTTTAAAACTACGCAACGGATTTTGATGCGGTTTTTTTAAATAGATAGTGATTCAAGAGCGAGGTTTATTTATGTATAATACACATGTGCGAAGCCGGGACGGGTCGCTAGTAAATAAATAAAATATTGTAAGAGCGTTGCTATGCTAGGCAAGTACCTCAATGCGGCGTGTACCTACTGCAAACCGCAATGCGTAGATCGTATGCGCTGAGGCTGCAAGATTCTACTCGCGTCTTTAAAAGTTCGGATGAAAACAGAGGGATGGTATAATAAGATAGAAGATAACTAAGATAAATTGTGTATCTGGATCGGTCTGAGACATTGTAACTTCTAAATGAGTAAACCGATTTTGATGTAGATTTTTATCTGATTTGTTTGATTCATGAATTCCTGAATGAGTCAACTATTGCGGTGGCATTCTTACAATTACTTTACAGATAACTATAGAAAAAACTAAGATAAATTTTACTAAATAATTATTTTGCCTTAAATGTCTGAATTAAATGATTAAGTAAGTATAATAATTTCATCTGTAGGTAGATAGATAGATAAACTCTTTATTGATTCACACACACACATAAAACAGAAAAATAGATGCTACAACATGTGAAGCAACCGGCGGCCTTTTCACTGAAAGTAATTTCTTCCAGGCACAGTAGGTAGGTACAGTGTCTACGGCAGCGGTTCTCAAACTTTTTTGGTGACGGAGCCCTTTAGGAAAGTGAAATATTTGACAGAACCGTAAAATAAACAAAAAAATATTTTTCATACTTTGTTCTTCGGAAAAATGTCTCAAAAAAGCGCATTAAGTGAGATATTGATATTGGCCATATTCTTCAAATATAATTCGTCCTCAAACATTTCTGTAGCTACAAGATTGTTTGTCTTTTTATTTTTTCTTATTACCTACTATGAGCATTCATATGGAGCCCCTAAAGAAGCTTTGCGGAACCCTAGGGCTCCGCGGAACACACTTTGAGAATGGCTGGTCTACGGAATACCAATCAGGTTAATGGTCTGCAGATCTCATTTCCGATTCGTTCTTGTTGCTAGAGAAACCCCACAGCAATAATACCCTAACCTACCGTCCCCACAGCTCGTGCTGACGTGCTACTTTGACCATACCATACTAATGAGGTTTTAAGCCGCAGGTTCTCAACTTGGGCAATAACGCCTCCCTTCGGGGCGTTTAACACATTCAACGCAATCAGAGGGGAGGTTGGTTAGAGATCGAAAAAAAGTAGGTCAGTTGAGATAACACAGAGTGTGTGGGCATTTTATCTCACTTGAAAAATGCACACGTTTTCGCTTACAATCAAGAAAAAATCAGCAGTTTCAAACATTTGAAATTTGTATCGAACAGCTGATTTATTTTTCTCAAATTCCATGTTGGACCCATAGTAGAAGTGGTAATAATGATGATGGTCTTAAGCCCGGCTTAGTATAGGGCAATCAGATAAAAGGTACTGAAACATAGCATAGCAGTTTTCTAAGCAAAAACTCTTTTATTACGAAACCCTAAATAAAAAATCTTCAAAAACTGTACCATACGGACCTTGTGTCCGATTTTTGCGGTAAATATCGTAATAGTCTAACAATAAGGCTTTTTTCGTCCCAAAAGGTCGTTTCACGCTATTTATGCATTTTTTGTCTCACTATTCATTTTAAATGATTTGTTACTTTTAAGTGTCAGTGTTTTAAGGGTAAGCCGTGATGGTCAAGTGGTAATAACACCGGCCTTGCAATCGTGAGGTCGTGGATTCAAATCCCGGTCCCGTTCCAATGAGTTCTTTAGAATTTATGTAGGTACGGAATTTCACACCACTGGCTATATTCGGTGAAAACATCGTGTGGCAACCTGCATATATCCGTAGAATAAATTCGATGGCGCACTGGGCCAGCGTGGTGGATATGGCCCAATCACCCTTCGTGGGTAGGCCTACGTCCTGCAGTGGACAGTACGGTACAAGTGTCAGGGTGACCAGATATTTACGCAATTTGCAATATTTTTTTTCTCATGCATCCATCCATCAGTAGTAGGACGTCCACTACTGGCCATACCTAGGCCTCCCCTATGCATTCACAATAAAGCCGGTTGGAAGCGGCCTGCAATCAGCGCGTTCCTGCGATCTTTATTATATCGTCAGTCCACTTAGTGAACGCCCTACGCTGCGCTTGCTGCTCCGTAGTCTCTATTGGAGTACTTTACACCCCCATCGGCCTTCTTGGAACTATTTGCCCTTACCGAGTATTAAGTAAGTTCGTATAGGCCGGGTGGCTAGCCCTGGTGTCAGAGTTTTTAGGCTACCTGAAGGCCTTTGACTTGGCTAAGCGGTGTAAACAACCGGGACCTACAACTTAACGTGTCATTTGAGCAACGGTAGCGCTCAGTTGGAAAATGCCACCCGCAGTCACCCATCCAAATACTGACCGTGTGGAACGTTGCTTAATTTCGGTGATCGCTGACTAACACCTAGTCAAACTAATACGCTACGAGCGCTACGAGTACCTACCGAGGAAAATATTTCAAAGTTCTTGACGGCTGTGCCGAATACAGCAGTTATGTGAGCTTCAGTTAGGATACAATACAATGTATTGTATTGTATCCTAACTTAAGCTCACATAACTGCTGTGTGCGTGTATACAATACAATACTGCTGTGTGTATACAATACATTGTATTGTATCCTAAACTGCTGTGTGCAACAACACTTTATTGACACCAACAAGAAAACATAACAAAAGAAACAAAGACAGAAAAGGCACAAAAGGCGGTCTTATCGCTAAACGCTATTTCTTCCAGACAACCTCTCTTTGATGCAAGGAAACGTAAATACGACAAGGACGGTGTAAACGTAAAAAAAAAGTAAAATAATGAAGAAAGTTACTACAAATTAGGATCGGGCTTTGCGCAGCTTGTAGCTAACACATCGACTTGTTTTTTTTCTATGAGCTAATCACAGCCGCCAATAAGTTTGATTCAGCCTATAACAAGATACTCGTATTCATCGGCCAGCCTTTTAATTTTACGAGGTATTAGCTAAAACATTGTTATCTCCTTATGAAGCACCTCGAGCGGGATTAGCCGTCACCTTGCCGGTTAATTATATCTACGATACCAAATTGCCCGATCGATGTTTCCTTGATTACTTAAACTTTACCACGGCATTGGTATAGCTGTATTGTGACACGGCCTTGTCCTTAAAAAAATAACTACAGTCCCTCGGGATTATTCCAGTCTGTCCCCCTGTGGACAGTCGGGGGACAGACCGGCATTATTTTACTTCTCAATAATGCAGTCTGTCCCCCGACTAAATGAATTATTATTTTTCCTATTATTTTCTTTAATAAAAATCACCATTTAAAGGAATCTCATATTTTCAGCCTTTTCACCTATTGGGCCAAATGCACCACGCTGGCCCAGTGCAGGTAGGTGGATTCACATATGCCATCGAACGGACGTATGCAGGTTGCCTCACGAAGTTTTCCTTCACCGAAAAGCCAGTGGTGTAAAATTCTGTACGTAAATTCCGAAAAACTTGTTGTTACAGGATCGGGATTTGAACCCACGACCTCACGATCGTAAGGCGGGTGTTACTACCTCTAGGCCACCACGGCTTACACCACGGCCTGGTAGGTACGAGTAGCTACCTAAATTGCTCGCTCCTCACTATGGCGCGCCCGGCGCTCCTGCGACTGTTGTGTACCGAAACAGTATCAGGTGTGTACCGAACTCTGAGGCGCGTAGGTATGACTCGCGTTCCGACCGTATGTATGAAGACGGAATACTGCATAGAAACCACTACCGTGAACTATCTAAATAGGGATTATCGCAACAGATCTCGAGAAACAGTTTTACGCGCCTTGATAATACGTAGTAGATAATGATGAATCGTGTGATAACGATAAAGAGTTACGTATATTTGTAACGTATAGGTCTTCAAGAATAGGAATTACAGTCATTTTTAGGGTTCCGTACCCAAAGGGTAAAAACGGGACCCTATTACTAAGACTGCGCTGTCCGTATGTCTGTCTGTCTCCAGGCTGTATCTCATGAACCGCTATAGCTACAAAGCTGAAATTTTCACAGATGATGTATTGTTGCCGCTATAACAACAAATACTAAAAATAGAATAAAAATAATATTTCAGGGGGGCTCCCATACAAAAAGTCTCATATCAATAATGGTAACAGGTAGATGCTTGAAATATTCACAAAATATTTAGCTGCATGCCTACTTTAATAGTAAATAATCAAATTAAATTAAAATAAATATTTAAGGGGGGCTCCCATACAGTAAGAATCATGCGCGAGTCCGACTCGTCCGTCCGTCTGTCTGTATATCTCCAGGCTGTATCTCATGAACCGTTATAGCTAGAAAGCTGAAATGTTCACACATTATGTATTTCTATTGCCGCTGTAACAACAAATACTAAAAACAGAATAAAATATATTCTCGATCGCTCGATATTAATAATGGTAACAGGTAAATGCTTGAAATATTCATACAATATTTAGTCAATAGTAAATAATTAAATTAAAATAAATATTTAAGGGTGGCTCCCATACAGTACGGAACCCTTCGTGAGCGAGTCCTACTCGTACTTGGCCGATTATTTTTGGACCAAGTTCTTAAAATATTTTCCCGTGCGCATCGTGGTACATTTTGTGTCAAGTATTGTGTCAATCTTCAGATTTAATATTGGTCTCAATTAACAGACCAATTGTACTACTTTTGTTAGGCTATGATTGAAATTGTCTCAATTGAGCGAAGAATTTTTATAGACCGACAAGCGGCTAGACACGACTTCTCCTATTTGAAAATCATCTGTAATTATTGACTTGTTGTTATTACATAACTAGCAATTCTCCACAGTAGATCTCTTCAGCCTATTTGGGGAAGACACTGACTGCTGCAACACAGTTAACGCTAAAGCAGCAGGCAGGGTTTCTTTAATAATTATGTTACTTGTATTTTAAACAATAAATTATTTTGTATTTGTATATCTCGACTCGCTCTTGACCGATTTGGGTCATACTCGCAAAATCTTGTAAGGATTTAGATACTAAAGCAAAATCTTGTAAGGATTTAGATACTAAAGCAAAATCTTGTAAGGATTTAGATACTAAAGCAAAATCTTGTAAGGATTTAGATACTAAAGCAAAATCTTGTAAGGATTTAGATACTAAAGCAAAATCTTGTAAGGATTTAGATACTAAAGCAAAATCTTGTAAGGATTTAGATACTAAAGCAAAATCTTGTAAGGATTTAGATACTAAAGCAAAATCTTGTAGGATTTAGATACTAAAGCAAAATCTTGTAAGGATTTAGATACTAAAGCAAAATCTTGTAAGGATTTAGATACTAAAGCAAAATCTTGTAAGGATTTAGATAGTAAACAATCTTGCCAAATATTATCGAAAACGGCTCATGAATAGCGCGACAGCAAATGTCTCTCCTTTTTGAGGGAAATAGTCCGTATCTTATGAAAAATCCCGTACCTGTACAAGTACCAGCCTTTTTAATAGTCCACTGCAGGACGTGGGCCTACTCATGAAGGGTGATTGGGCCATATCCACCACGCTGACCCAGTGCGGGTTGATGGATTCACATACGCCATCTAATTTCTTCTACGGACAATGCAGGTTGCATCACGATGTTTTTCTTCACCGAAAAGCCAGTGGTGTGAAATTCCGTACATAAATTCCAAGGAAATCATTGGTACGGGACCGGGATTTGAACCCACGACCTAACGCTTTGTATGACGAGTGTCATTACCACTAGACCACCGCGGCTTTTATGAAAAATCGCCGACGACAAAAAACTATTCATTTAAAGAACCGTGTACCAAGTTTCGTCGATATTCTTTGAAAAATGCGATCTGTACAGGAAAACCAACATCTGGACAGACAAAAGAAAAATGGCCGTGTTAAAGTAAGTTCGTATTGGCCGGGTGGCTAGCCCTGGTGTCAGAGTTTTTTAACCGTGTTAAAACAGAGATTTCATTTTCGTTCGATCAATTAATTTGTTAGAACGACAATTGATCTTTATGGTAGGGTTAAGCATCTAATTCTTAAACCACCAGAATAGGTTCTTGTTGCTCTATTTTTATTGTATATGTATTCGTTTATTACTTGTTTGATGATTATTAATATTGTTACCACAACTTTTTTGTGTTAAAATTATGTTTAAAGTAGTTTATATTGTTTAGATCTTACATTTTATAATATCTTAAGTTGTAATGTAATATAGGCGGGCGCATTGGGGCCGACCTGTGCCCACCTATTAATGTTGTAAATAAAATAAAAATAAACAAAATAAAAATTATTTTTTTCTAAAAATGGCACAATCGCCTTCAATCTACGCATGGTACAAAATCGAATAGTTCGCTCAAATAAAATGTGATTCAGATATAAATTAAGTATTATTTTTCTGGTATTATAGGCATGACTTTAACGGACAAACACAATAAATTAAAGACATTTTTATTGAACACCTGTGCGGTGCGTAGATATCAGTGAGTGATATCTATGTATTTTTTTTTACAATAACAGATTATTATAAAATATAAGATAAACATCTGACTTATTACACTAGTGCTAGCAAAGAATTGTCTTCTGTATTTTAATTCAGTTGAATTGATAATTTTTAGTAAAATTATTTATTAGCTGTTGATATTAATTATCTTTACTACGTAATAACTTGATGACAGTCTTTGTTTTTTTTTAAACTTTGATTTAAGTAAATAATTATTTTTTTGCAAAAAATAGCATGACCGACTTCACCCGTGTACAGAATTCGCGAATATTTCGCACGGATCGATGTAGCATTTTTCACATTATTGATGATTTATCAAAAATGGCTCGGCCGATTTCCATAAAATTTTAATGGGACCAATTTCGAAGTATATTTTTCCAATAAAAAAAGAATTATTGAAATCGGACTACTTACTATGAAAAAAGTTATACGTGGTTATACATAAAAAAAATATATATACGCGTCGAATTGAGAACCTCATCGGGTTCGGTTCGTATGATGCCCATAATCTTATCTTAATCTTAAATATAATATATAAATTACGCATCACGTTGTATATCCGCGATGAACTCCTAAACTACTTAATCGATTTTAACCAAATTTTGCACACTACGAGTATGTTCAGTTTGATACAACTTGAGAGAAATGTTAGTTTATATCTCAATTTATAATCGCATTTGTTTATCTTTTAAAATCTGTCCGTATCGGAGCGAAGCCTGGATGGGCAGCTAGTGGTTTAAAAAATATTATGAAAGAGATAGTGGACTCTTATTTCTGAAAACTTCACCAAGAGTGATTTTTCCTATCTGCTTTGACGTAGTTATAAATGTTCAATAAGCTGGAGAAGTATTGACTTCATTTTTCCTAGAGCAGACAAAAAAGTTTTTGAGGTAGTCACATCCCATCCGTTTCCCTGACCCGTTTTCAAGCCCTTACTATGCTCATGCATATTTATATTGTATCTCTGAGTTATCTGAGTATGTTCATGCATATTAAACCTATTAGGTACGTAGTCTTTGCGGTACTAGTGTGCCCCGAACTAGGCTAGGCCTGTATCTCGGTGGCCCAATTTATACAGGTAGGTGGTAATGAGTTTTGCGCGACTACGTGAGGACGGTAAAAGATAAAATAAGAGCATTATTTAAAAATAAAACTAAACAAATTATCTGTTAGTTAAACCACCTATTTTTGTGCCGAGACATATTTGTATGTAGGTTAATATAGGCACATATTTTTATATGTATTGTATCTGAGTATGTTCATGCATATTTATATTTTATCTGAGTGTTTTACGTAATTAAGGGTGATAAAGAGTTATTTTTGTGATAAAAAATTTTCGCAAAATTTGTCGTGAGTTTGTTGTTTGTTTTGAAATGTTTATCAAAAAAATAACTCTATGAGATAACCTAGTATGGGAAGTACTGTGAAAGTAAAATAGATTCAATTATGGGTGCACACCCATACAGTTTCCATAATCAGATATGTCATAAGTTATGACATATAGAAAATAGCGTGGTTTTAGCACATTTTAATTACGCATAGCAGTGCTATGCGAGACGAGCCCGCGTGCTAGCCTAGTACTCTGAAAAAGATCGCCAAATGCGATCGAAACTATAGTAGCAGTTATCTACTAAAACAAAGCGTGAGTAACACCTGTGCTATACTTTAATTATAACATACCTGTTTGTGTTTAATTTTAGGAGAACTCAGGTACGCAGCCTCTAGTTTGGGAATGCTTTGTGCTTTCTTTGGTCTCGTATTCTTAACACCTAATGACTTGCCGAACGGGGCAAAACAAAACCTGAAACAAAGTTGCAAAGTTTTTTTAAAAAGGTGTCTTGCTGTATGGATTTGACTTCATTATTTTGATGAAATCTTTTGAGAAAAAATGGGAAGTACCCACTTGGTGTATCTATCTACTGTCTGTGTGGTTTTAAGTGTTTTATTATTTTAATTTGACATGACATTTAAATTACAACATAATAATTTTCTGAAATCCATTCTAAAGCTTTCTAGATTACAAGATTCTTATAAGAAAGACTTAGAATACATTTTATTGATGTAACACAAGAATAATTTTGATCCTATAGTAGTTTATTAGGGTTTAAATTGAGTTGTTATTTTTATTTATTTTAGGACTAAATCATAAATATAATACTTATTGAATAAAAACTACAGAGCTACTGAATCACTGATTTTTCGATCCAGATAGATTTAAACAGATAAGAGATTATTTGACTCTGAGAATATTTTGTCTAGCTTATTTTAATAAGTACCTAATTTTTTATGTTTGATGACACAGAGAATGATAAATTGGCCAATCAAGTTAATATGAGTGAAGAAATCATTATTTAAAAGTGTTAAGACTGAGAATACAAAAACTGAAACACGTAATATTTCTAACTCTTTAACACTTTTAAATACTGATTTTTATTTCAAATCACAAGAAGCAATATAAAAATGTAATTAGTCAGTCCTACTATACTGCCTTTATTTCTTATTTGTGTTTTCAATTTGTGGTGTTTTTATGCATTTTCCCTCCTGATTATTAAGTGAAATTTAAATATTTAAACTTCATAACATAAATGTTTTTTCACTACTAGGTATGATTACAATGTTTTGGTTTATCTGAGATATCTCAGGATCTAATACATTGATATCAAAAAATCCTTCACTACCTTACAGTACATACTTCAGACAACAATATCAGGCAATGTATAAAAATGTAGTACAGATAAATTCTTCAAAAAAAATTGAAAACCAAAAAATAATAAGTATTTTTGACATGACATTTTGAAGCTAAAATTCAAGTGCAGTTTGCGTTTCAACAGCTGAGAAAAAATGCAATACAAGTGCAGTTGAATTACTATGGATTGATATCATACTTTCGCGAAATAGATAAAGCGTGAGTCAGTGCATCATTTTCAATATCCATCCAAGCGTGGTACCGACATACTTCCATATACTTATATCTATAACTTGAAATAAGTTGACTTACTTTTCGAGTAATTGTCTTATGACTATGAGCACCAGGGCTAAGGGTAGGGGGTACAGGAGATGCCTGTAATCAGAGTAAACCACTGGTTTATCAGGCCCCGGCGCCAGATCTGCCCAAGTTGTGTTCGGAGGTAACCACACAGCCTCACTCCAAAATGTATTTAACACCGTACGCAACATTATTACCACTAATTAACGAAACTATGCGTCCAGCGGCGGAGTCGCCACTTAAAATTGTAATTAACGAAATTAACACTTTTCATAAACACACCCAAAAATAAAAACTGCACGTCCGTTCGACAGACGACATGACAGAATTTTGATATTCCACAGATAAAAATCAGAAAATAAAATTAGAATGAAGCATTGAATGAACTATAATTTTAGATCTTATTTAGATTTACATTCAAGCTTCGTTCTCGGTAAATATTTCAAAATACTTATTACCGGTTTTCATTCAAGCTCTAATCCGGTGTAAGCGAGATGGATAATGGTTTGAGTGAGTAAAAAAATAACCTAAATATTTGTTATGAAGTCTATGAAAACATTTTATTACCACGAATTAAATAAATATTCGCTGTTGAAGACGTAATGGAGAATATATTAACTGACTAAGTGAGATCCCAAGTGATTCTGTCAAATTGAATACCTATTGTTGTTTCAAAATATTCGCATTAATTCAATGAAGCAACTTGTTATCAAAGATAATGTTGTTCTGTCCAACGTGTGCTAATTTGCTTATGGTAGAAGAAGGTCCTGAAGCGGCGCTAAGGTACGCCTGCAACTCATGCCCATATGTCTACAATATACAGTCCAAGGTGTCTGCTAGGACCTTTCCTAAATTAAAGGTAACTTTATTTTAGCTTCTGTCTCTTCTTGCATCATCTTTGAGTATCGTACTTATTTAGTAAAATCAATCAATATGAACTGGTTACTTAAATGACTCACTTCAGCTTATGTGGTATCTGATCTTTCCAGGAGTTGGACTATATTATGGGTGGAGCAGCCGCCTGGGAGAATGTAGATGCAACTGATGCTGTGTGTCCCAAGTGCAGTCACGGCAGAGCTTATTTCATGCAGCTGCAAACTAGGTCAGCTGATGAGCCCATGACCACCTTCTACCGATGCTGTAATCACAAGTGCGCTCACAATTGGAGGGATTAAGTACAAACAAGAACTAAAAAAGTGAAAGTGTAAATAAGTTCCTCACAAGACTATGAATATACTGAAAAAGTTGAATGTGTCTAGTAGATTTTTAGTTCGTCATAAAAGCGTTCCAAAGATGAAGTTAGATAAGATGGCGCCTGTCATACAATGCACTGAAGAATTGTCATCGGCAAAGGCTGCAGATTATCTAACAAAAGGCCAAGTCATCGCTGTACCCACAGATACCATTTATGGGTTAGCGTGTAGCGCCAACTGTCCTGAAGCAATCAAGAAATTGTACACAATTAAAGGAAGAGATTCTGCAAAGCCTGTAGCTATTTGTGTAACCAATATCTGTGATGTACGTAAATGGGGCGAAGCTGGCCATTTGCATGACAATCTACTTTGTAGCTTGCTCCCTGGACCAGTCACTGTAGTATTAGAGAAGACAAAACTACTCGATAATCCTTATTTAAACCCGTCTACAACTAAAATAGGTATTAGGATACCAAAACATACATTTATTAATACCGTTACTAAGATATTTGATATGCCTGTTGCGTTGACCAGTGCTAACTTTAGCAGCGAGCCTTCTACATTGTCTGTAAAGGAGTTTGAACACTTGTTCGGGCATTTGGGTGCCGTTTTTGATGGTGGGTTGCTAAACCAAGGGAGGGACCAAAGTAGGACTGGGTCTACTGTTATAAACTTATCTAAAATTGGGCACTACAAAGTGATAAGGCCAGGTATCTTGTACGAGAAAGTTGTCGGAATTGTGGAAAGTTATGGCTTGAAAAGTATTGGTTAGGTTATTCTGTATTAGTTGTGTTATTCTAAAATAATTACCATTAATTTATTACATTGTTGTTTTATTTGTGCATTTCACATACGCTTTGTTAGTAGTTATTCTAATCTAATTCATTGTCATTTCAGCCAATGAAAATCAACTCGTAGCTTTTTTTTAAATGATGACTTTTAGTAAAAGTATTTTCATCTATTTTTGTAAGTTTAGTATGTAAAATTAATCTAAAAGCATTATTATTATACATACAAGTCAAGCTTATCTGAGCCTTAGACCACAGCAGGATGTGGTCAAATGCGAACCTATCTAAGAAACAAATATCCCAATCAATATCATCTGCCTCATTGCTGAATGTCCTGTAGAAATAAATGAAATGAAAAAAAAATACTATGGAATATCTTACTCAAGGTCCCTGATCCTAAACAAAGCATAGCTTCTGATATACCTGCCAGCACGGGAAGCATGGCAAAGGGACTAATAGTCTTTCCACCATTATATCCCCTCGAAGAGGAAATAAAGTATGGATTGACAAGGACATCTGACATTAAGAGTGGATAGAATGGTTTTCTCCCCTTGTCGTGCTACCTGGGCTGGGACTGTTATACTGCATATGTTTGCCCTGGGTGGGAATCGAACCCACGCCTCTGGTGGCCCAACGGTTGGCGCAGTTAAGTTTTTCCTGGCCCCTACAGTACCCTGCTGGATGGTCAGGTTTGGCAGGAATGCGGAAATGGCGCCAACATTTATCATGAACCATATTATGAGTGTGGGCAAGTGATTATGTGTTGTGAATGTAACATTTTGCTACCTAAATTTGCTTTTGACTTGAGTGGCAAGCAAACTAATTTATTATTAATATGCTGAAGTACCCTCTGTTTCAATATCATCATAGAATTGTAGGTACATTTGTTTGCTTGAAAAGGCAAGTTTTGGCATAAGTAATTTCAAAAATGAAGTAAACCACCTTGTATGTCTCTGAAACTTATGAATAAATAATAATAGTTTATTCATAAGTTTCAGGGATGAATGTGGGTAGTCTATAAACATTAATTAATGAAATATGCTTTCAGACTATGTAGATCCTTCTAGAAAATTTTCCATCTCTTTCCTGAGGCACTTTCTCTTGTATTTAGACTGACAGACTAGATGAATTAGGAAAATAATTATAGTAAATTTTAAAGAGTAAGAATACCTCCTTACTAAAACTGAAATTTTAATGAGACATAATTTCAGTTCATAACAAAAACAATGGCCACAATGCAAAATGGTGCAAAACAATAAAAACAAGTTGTATAAAATGTTGCTATAACTTTATTTAGATATAGAAATCACAACAGGAACATACATTTCAATCTTAAATAATTATAATTTTGATATTGCAATTTACTCAGGCCTCAACGTTTCAGTATTTTACAACTTCTGAGCTTAATTTTTACATTTGAATTACTATTACATTAAAATAGACAGTTAAGAGTATGAAAGGATAGACTAGCAGAGAGATCAAATGGAAACCCGATGTAAACAATATCAGAAAATATATTTACAACCACCAGCGCTCTAAGAAAAGATTAAATTTGGCTAGAAATTGAGGATTCAATAGCAGTGTCATTTTATTATAAAATAAAAACACTCAATAATATTAATTACCTATTGCTAATTTTATACATTAACTACATCTACGACATTGTACTAAAGTGGGCTGCTTAAAGGATTTCTGTTGGCGGGAATTTTGGCTTCGAGTGCCTGCCATCGACTCGGGGGCCACACGATGGCGACAGCCTTAGCGTTCACTAGACCTAGAGAAACTGGCCCAAAGGTATTGCTGTCCAGTGTGTGTCCTGTGTGGTCACCTTCAATCCAGCAGTGGCCTTCAGGTACTTTTACGTACTGATTTTTGTAGCCTAATGTGCTCACGACGTCTCCTTGAAGTCCAACCACTCGTTTGATTATCTTCTGGTGGGGATCCTTTGGCGACACAACTGATATCACATCACCGCGCTGCAGCTTATAGTCTCTGACTGCCCATCGTGACAGGAACACGTAGTCTGTATTGACCGACTCGGGGTTCAGCACCGGCTGCATGGAAACACCTTCTACCCTGGCCACATAGCCCACGGTGTCCAGAAAGGTTATGCCGATAGGTACACCAAAGATCACGGATCTTCCGAAGCTTCTGAGAAACATGAATGAGCCGTTCCGTGACTTTGTACTGAGAAAGCAGCCGACATAGTCGATTCACTGCATTGTGGTAGTTTTGTAATTTATAAATTTAAATACATTTTTTTTGTGCAATTTTTGTATGACATGACAATCCAACCGGGCTGAAATCGCTCGCTTCGATACCTTCGAATCTTTTATTCTGTTACATGGATGTAAGAAAGAAGAAAAGAAGTGAATTCGCCGCAAGGTTGAAAATCCACTGAAGCCAAGATGTTTTGTAACAGCTTCGGAGCGCTATAAAGGACGTTTCCCATTTTTATTTTTAATAAATTACACTCTCCAATAAATTGTGATGTTTTTATTTTTCAAGTACCTACCTTCAAAAATGACGGAATTATGAATTTTTAAACACGACCACGCAAAACCAATAAGTCCCGCGACGAATTTACGCTTGTGACGTCACAAGAATCAGAAGCCGCGCCACGGGTTAGCTTTTTGATTTCGTGCGGTCATGTTTAAACTTCCATAACTCATTATTTCATTTATTAAAATTTTTGAGTAATTTTTTCACTATACCTAATATATTTCTAACGCTTTTAAACGTCTATAATTATTTTTAATAATTGCGAGATGGGAAACTTCCTTACTGAACGTTTGAAATTGAAATTCGAACGGTTATATTATGTATATGGCCTATATTTAGGTACATGATTTTATCAACGACATAATTTAGCAATTAAATAATAATTATTTGAACGACTCTTCAAATACAACATCATTTGGTTCTCTAAAAAAATATGGTGGATATAATAAAAGCGCAGGGATGCTTTAATCGAATCATTCCATATAATTAGTATACGAATCACCATCCACCCTCCTTGCATAACCACAGATTTTCAATACTTGCTCCCGTTCCCTCTCGGCCCCGTGACCATTAACGTTTACGTTCAGCGCTTATTTTTCGAAGACGACTGACTTTAAAGTTGTAGATATTCTGTGCTTATCATGACGGACCGGCCACATTAGCGCCCTACGGCGAAGTTATCGTCACTGGGGGCTCATTCACTAATTCAAACGGTAGTAATTGGTTGTTCACGATTTGAACTACTACCTGAAGCTGGGCACACACGCTGCGATGATCGCATCTATTCATCAGATCAGTCCAGCGAGGTCCTAATATAGTTGCATTGCCAATAGGTAGTTATTGAGGAATCAAAATGAAACCCTTAATTTAATCGAAAAATATTGATTTAACAACAAAAATATTGGCATCAATGTTGTAGAAAATCAAATTTTAAACAACTTTTGTTCCTAAAACTTCTGCTGTAAAATTGAAATAACACAAGTTATTGAAGAAATGAAATGGTACAACCAACTATTTAAAAAAAATATCGATCCTACAAAAAGTTGATGGGAATCAAAGTTATAGAAAATCAAATTTTAAACAACTTTGACTCTTGTATAATAATCTGTTGCCTTAAAGTGTAGGCTACAAATTCTGGAAGTCTTATAAAAATGGTATTTCAGTGGTACAATTACTAAGCATGAAGTTCTTTGAGATTTGTCTTTGGGAAACCTAATAAAAGGACACAATGATACTATAGAAATGATAATAATTTAACGAGATGATAACATGATACGACAAGGAGTCAACATAATGATTTTTTTATGAATAGAGATTCAAATATAGTAGGTACCTAAAAACTATAGATTACAGATGTAAATCACATAGTGTCCTTGTTAATTTTAATTGTGTTAAAAAAATTGCACTAATTGTGACAAATATCAGCGCCCAATAATACACACACACACTGTCTGTACGACAGTCTATAATATTTATTTAGGCATTGCATACACAATAGTAGTAAATTATTCTCAAAAAATGTTGTATGGTTACCCTACTGCATTTTTACGATTTCATTGATGATTCGGCCATGACAGCTAGTATTTTGGTGACGGGTGTTGCCGCATTAGGAAACTCCCAAAATTAGGGTTTTCGTTTAATTCTCTCCAGTGTTAGTAATTTAGAAAATTACAGCTGTACTTAAATTTTAACACAACACACACTTAATTTTTATTTTATTAAGAACGTTATTATTTCTTAAAGTTTCTATGATAAGGATCTGATACTGGTACAGTTACTGGAAAATACTTTTGTAATCAGTTTGTGCATTCTACTTTTATTATCAGTTTTACAATAATTCACATTTTATCCCCTTTTAAACTGCAAACACTGTAAATACACATAAATCATAGTTTGGGGTTGGATGAAGTTGATAAACTCGAAACTTTGAAATTAAATTTACCCATTTTCGGGATTTTTTAGTGTATATATAGAAATACCATACACCACACTAGAAAGAGAGTTCCGACCACAGAGAGTGAGATAGCGTGTAGGTATTTGACTCAAATAGGTATTAGAAGTGCAATCTCCACCTTTACCTAAAACTTCATGCCTACCCTATCCGTATTCGTTAAAACATCCATGTTCTAAATTTGACTTTTGGGTTGACGCTTCGTATTTTGATATTGACATTATAATAAAGAATGACATCTAAAACATTGAAAAAAAAAGCCACAGATTTACTATAACAACAGACGATATCTTTATATTTTTAGTCTGCTGTGAGCGGACCGGGTGGCATATATGGCCGCAGCTTAGGGCCGCGACCATTGACCATCTAATGGGCCCCATTCACGATACGTCCACACGTCCATTTGGACTGGCGGACTTCTCGTGAATGTCGAAAACGCCATCCATTTTCAGGATGTCGTCCTAGAAATGGATGACATCCACGCCCCGAAATGCGTTCAGTATTGGCAGTTGTGGTTTTATTACCTTGTTCATGGGCAAAAATTGTATCTAGTAAGGATTTAACGGGTAAATAAAAATAGGTTAAAGTGCATTTAGAGTTCCATTCAGTGACGTTTTTTTAGTTTCACCGCTCCCTATCTGTAATAAAATCTTGCTAGTTCAAGACCCACATCCCAGTTCCTAATTGAGATGAAATGTCGCACGGATATGTACATTGCGTGACAATGTAATATTATCATGCAGCCCGGGTAGCACGGCAAGGGGAGAAAACCATTTTATCCACTCTTAATGTCAGGGCCCTATTTTATAAAGCTACAAGTCTTGTACTTGTAGTAAAAAACTGGCAACACCGCAAAAAATAATTAAGTACGGTGTTTTAAAAAGCTACAAGACAACCAATGTACAAGCTACAAGTACAAGCACTTGTACGTAGATCAGAGACAAACCATAGAGTATTTTACTTTTTAAATGTAAAATCGAACAAGTGTTTCATAAAAATCTTAGGCATTACAAGAGTTTATCACTACAACTTGTATTTATTTTTACCTAACTCTGACGTTAGGTAAAATATTTACAAGTGAAGACGAAATTAAAACTACCTAGCTACAAAAACAACATAATTACAATGAATAGGGATTCTGACAACGATAATTTGACGATAGATATTGAAAAAACTTTGTTTCCGCCGCAATGTTATTGGTTTAGTCCCGGATTTCTTGAAAGTCTCTTACTTTACAGGCCACGGTCCGGCCGTGGCCGCGATAGCTATGCATGTGCGGTCAGTTTAATCACATGTTAACATTTTATTATTTTACATCTGTGGCATTTGTCACTTGTCTTGTTTAGTAACTCGTTCTATTCATTCACGAAAGAACGGTCACAGGCTGCGATTTCGGTCTTTACAAATACTCAAAAAAGTGTTGATGCTTTCTAGTAAATTACAACCAACCAAACAGAATTTTAGACGATTTATTTGTGTGAAACAAGGAATATCTATTGGATAAAGCTGAATTAATTCATACTTCTATCGAGAAGCCGTTGACAAGAAAATTGAAAACTTATGTCGACAGATGGAAGTGTTCCGTGGTCGAGAAAGAAAACTTACATTCTGCATAATCAGCTGTCAGTGAGAGATCATCTGTCCCTGAAAATATAAAAGCTAAGACAATCACAACACGTTTTACTATAGCGTGTGTAAATGATGAAGTAAACAAGCGTTCAACGATGTGACCCTGAAAGCGCTCGGGACGAGCACCGATCACGGAGCAGAAATGGGGTAATAACCTATCAGGGGAGCGAGGCTGGTTACGCTATGGCGGGGCTCCCGTGAGCTCTCGAGACGAACCCCCGGTCGGATCGCTAACAACCCGCGCACCATGGCGGCCGACTACCCGTTCTCCACGAAGATAGTGAGCCCCGCGAAGTGCAATGAGAAGCCGTGGGACTCGTGGATCGGCGAGATCGGGCACCTGTCGCCGCGCGCCGACGACGACGCCTTCGTGGCGCCGGCGCCGGCCGACACCAAGGGAGGCGCGTCGCGGCGCGTGCACGACGCACATCCCTACAAGGGCGCCGGCGGCGCGCGCTACCGCCGCTCCGGCCTGCACCGCCTGCGCGCCTCCAGCATGAGCCTGCACGGGCTGTGCCCGCAGATGGACGAGCTCAACGCCGCCGTGTGCCACATGTGTGGCGTCATCGTCAAGTGCAGCGCCGCCTACCGCCACCTGCTGGAGGCGCACGCCGGCGCTGAGCCACTGCTGCCGCCGCCGCCGCCCGCCTTCCGCACTCGCACGAGACATAAAAAGGAGCAGCTCCCGCCCTCGCCCGCCGAGCCGCTCCCCGCCAAGCGAGAGCCGTCCCCGGCGCACGTGCCGCCGCCGCCCAGGATAGCGCTGCCGCTGCAGGAGCTGCAGTACCTGGAGGAGCCGGCGGCGGCCGCGGCCGAGGTGCAGGTGTGCGGGGAGAGCGACGAGCTGCCCGTCGTCAGCATACAGGACACAGAGGAGCTGCCGCTCGGCGAGAACCTAACTGACGACATCTTCGCTATCATGAACTCAGAGGGCATCCAGAGCGCCGACGACATCACCGACTCCGCCGACTGGAAGAATATAATTAGAGATATAGGCAACCTGCAAGACTTCACGCAGCCCACCGAGGCGGCGGCGGCGGCTGAGCTGTACGCGCCGGCACTGCACACGCCGCTGGCGCCCTTCGCGCTGCCCGAGCCCGAGCTGGCCGCGCTGTACGCGCCGACGCCCGAGCCGCCGCGGCCCGCGCCGCCGCCGCCCGCGCCCCGCCACTCGCGCAAGTCCGGCAAGACCAAGTTCAACCTGCGCGAGTACGACCCCAACAAGCACTGCGGCGTGCTCACGGCCGACCTCAAGCCGTGCACGCGCTCGCTCACATGCAAGGCGCACGCACTGTCACTGCGGCGGCTGGTGGAGGGTCGCGCCAAGCCCTTCGACACGCTGCTGGCGGAGCACCGCGCCTCACGCGACGCCAGCGCGGCGGCGGCGGCGGCAGCGGCGGCTGCGGCCGCGCCCGTGCCCGTGCTGCCGCCGCCGCCGCTTGTCGAGCCGCAGCTGGACCTGAGCGCGTTCACCGGGCTGACGGCGGAGCAGCAGGTGTCCGACATCTACGCGCAGCTGCTGGGCGCGGAAGAGCCGGGGCTGGCGGACGCGGCAGGCATCTCGTCGCTGCTGGCGCCGCTGGAGTTCGTGCTGCCGGACGAGGCGGAGCCGCCGGCCGTGCCCACCATCAGCATAGCGTCGCCGGCGGCGGAGCGCGCGCGGCCGCGGCCGGACGAGGCGCCGCCGGCGCTGGTGGCGGCCGACGTGTGCTGGTACGCGGCGTGCCCGCGCCCGCTGGCGCTGTGCTCGTTCAACGCGTCGCACGCGGGCGGCGCGGTCGCGCTCGGCAAGCGCTACGCCACCGTGCGGAGCAACATCAAGTCCTCCCTCTCCCGCTCGTGCAAGACGGGCACCTCGAACAATTTTTACTACGGTCAGAACGCGCTGACGTTATCCAAAAGTGTGCATGCGAACGCTAGTAAAAGTAACAAACCGGAAGTGCGCAAACTGATAGTGACATGTAGTGACAGTGGGGGCAAGGTGCAGCAGACTCTGAGTGAGCTGTTTGGGGGGGATGTGCGGCATACACTCAATGGGCACGTGGGCAAGGCGCGCGCGCCGCTTAAGCACGGGAAGAGCTCGACCGGGCTCGAGCTCGGCTTCCTCGACCCTCTGTTAGCCGATGAGAAGTGCTGAGCTCTCGCCGCTCCTAAGCGATGGCCGGTTGTGTAGTCGCATTACCTTTGTATAATTTATTTCTGTAAAGAATCGAATCGGACTCACTAATTTTAAAAACATGTAAATTAATCACGAATTTCTCCCAAAAGGAATAAATGTTATGATAACGTTAAATCTCAATAGTTTTTCGACGAGGGGCGAACTAAATAATGTTTGTATTATTTTGTATATTATTTGTAAGATTTTTTTAAATCATTCTCTTGCAGTACGGCGATCGTACTGCAAGTTTCAATGAATTAAACATATAGATTTTTATTGCAGAATGGTTGTATTTTTTCGACGTTACTCATTGTTGATACTGAATTGAATACTGATAAAATGGCCTAGGACTAATAATGGTTAATTGTGATGAAATTCCATGTAAAAATATAAATACTATTAAAAATAAGTATATCCGTAATAGATAAATCGCCTCCTTTTGAAAATAAAGGCAAATACCTCAATAACTATGAGATTGTTTTAATTGGTGTGTTGGCAACATTGTACCGCGGAATGTCGGGCCGCGGTAACAGGTTTGTTGGCGGTTCCCACGCTGCAACACTTTCATTATGCTCATGCTAATCACTTTTTCTATCGCCTCTAGCTTCATCAAACTTGCATAACCTACTTTGTGAGCTTAACCCTTTCACTGCTGAAAACACACACGTCTGTGTTTTCAATTCTCACGCCGCCGCGGTTACTACACACACCAGGCGTGTGCGGTAGCGTCTTCCCGCGCCTTGCGTGTGCGTTTTAGAATTAGCAGGCACCTTAAAAAAAGTACCTCAGCAGTGAAAGGGTGATGACCATAAAGTAAGGTATATGCATATCTTTATTCTTGTAAATTCTTATGTAAGTAAATAGCATACTGGATTTTTCAGTACGGATGAGGCCTTTTTGACGGCTGTATCTCACGAGGCTAGTAGTTGCGCAGTAGCAACATGTATGTTAGCGGCACAAGAGGGGATGAGCGCAACTCTTATCTAAATTCACAGACGCCAAGAAATTTTATTCGACCTATAGTCGAAAAGTGGTGATCCAAACCATCATTATGAGCAACTTTTACGATAGGGCTTTCGATACTATTTTATTTCGAAATCAGGGAATTCGATAAAAACAATCAGCTGTCATTTAAAATTCCAACTCTGAATCAACAAAATGTGTGAAACAGTTGATTCAGAGTTGGAGTTTTGAGCTCCATAGTAAAAGTTGTTCATTATGATGGTCTGGATCACCACTTTTTGACTATAGGTCGAATCAGACTTAAAAGTCTGTGAAGTTGCGGCGCTAACATATGAATATGTTGCTATGGGCCGCGCCACACAAGCTGGCGGATGTGAATTTAGCTACAAGCCGCGCAATATCCAATCACCGCAAAGGTTTATGTGATCTTTAGTCAGGATTGGATATTGCGCAGCTTGCAGCTAACTTCATATCCGCCGACTTGTGTAATTCGGCCTATAGCACGAAGCAGAGTGAAGTTTGCGTCCACACTACCACACGAATATTAGTGTATAGGCCGCGCCACACAAGTCGGCGGATGTGAAGTTAGCTACAAGCTGCGCGATATCCAATCCTGACTGAAGCTCACATAAATTATGGGTAATTATTGTCTAAATTAAAAAATTAATAAAATAAAGCCGCACGTTAATTGGCTATTGCGCAGCTTGTAGCTAACTTCTCTCCCGCCAGCTTGTGTTGCACGGCCTATACCCCGCCTCGCCCGACTTCCGATCGTTGTCGGCTTTCATCGGGCAACTTCGCGAGTAGTGTAGTGGAGGTTTTAGACGGTGTCTGCCTTCGAAGGGGTCCCGAGTTCGATTCCCGGCCGGGCAGCTATCGGGTGAGTTCCTGACCCTGTGTGTTAGTTGTCCCTGTCTATACAGGGTTATCTAATCCAGCTAATGTGCTGAGTCGAAAGGAGGTGATTCAGGCCATCATTATAAACAACTTTTACTATGAGGCCAGAATTCAAGAAAATCAATCAGATGTTTCGTACATCTTGTCGATTCCGAGTTTTGTATGAAACAGTTCATGTTCTTTCACGAATTTTGTGTTGGCTCCATAGTACTTGTTCATAATAATGATGGCCTTAATCACTCCTTTTTGGCTTAGTACAGAGTATTATTATATCTTCTTTGGTACAGGCTAAGCTGATAACACTGTATGTGTTTTCCGGGGTATCCCCGACGCAAGGAAACCTAGTGAGGAGATACACATAGCTTCTTAGGTTTACTTTTTAACCGACTTCCAAAAAGGAGGAGGTTCTATGTTCGTCTGTATGTATTTTTTTTTATTCCATATAGGTTTGCGTTTGACTACATACTGCCAGATGTTGAGCAGATATGTGATCTAGGATGTAGCACGCTTACCTAGAAGATACCTATTTACTCGGGATTTGAAGACACCCACGTCGTACTTTAGCGGGAAGACAGACCCAGGCAAAGCGTTCCACATTCTGGCTGTTCGTAAGAGGAATGAGGATTCGAAACGCTTGGTTCTAACGCGCGGAATGTTCACCATAAAAGGGTGGCGCTTTGGTCGCGTCTGTCTAGCCGTACGATAGAAGAAAGGGGCAGGTGGGACCAGATTGTGCAACTCCTGAGCGCACTCTCCGAAGTGTATCCGATAAAAGGCCGATAAACACGCTACCTTACGTCGATGCTCGAGACTTTGCAGCTGCAACTTAGTCAAGGTGTCGTTGTCAATCAGCCTCCTGGCTTTTTAGTGTGTGTTCATCGATAAGTTCGCAAATCGTGAACCGAATCGAAAAAATCTTTTTTAGTTCGAAAGGGTATACTTCCTAAGTGGTCCCATTTAAATTTTAAAGAAATCGGCTGAGCCGTTTTTGAAAAATCAACAATAATGTAAACAATTCGAGAGAATATTCGAATTTTGTATACTATGGAAGGCAGTTTTCCCTTTTTGCAAAAAATAATTACGAGTATTTTACGTCTCAATTCAATGCGTAAAGCGTAAATTACCTAACTATAACTTAATATGTGTCGTATATATAGGTATGTGAATAGAATGTTATTATCTGATCTAAGAGACCACGTACTGGCAAGCGCAGCGTAGGAGTTTTACTCACAAGGTGGATTAATAAAACTGCGCTTAAGTTTTGGTGCGAATTAACTAATTTCGCACCATTTTATAGGGCGAATCAAACTTCTTGACAGCTGTGACATTAGCTACAAGCTGTGGATAACCCAGTCGTCGCGTCGCGCAGCTGTTAAGTGAGCTTTAGTCAGGATTGGGTTATCTGCAGCTTGTAGCTAACATCACAGCCGCCGAGATGTTTGGTTCGCCCTATACGCACGGCACGACTCGCATTTCGCTCAAATTCTGTAGACTTGAAGCATTTAATCTTTCGTTTATCTACCTATCTACATATATCACCATTATCGTCCACCGTCATCGTCAACCGGGTTCATTAGAAAACCATATGGGAGGCCTATGTCCAGAACTTCAGTTTATCATTATCCCATCAGTTGTAGGACGTTGACTGCTGAACATGCAATAGGTACCAAGGATTTCCAATAAGATGAAGATTTCAGTAAATTGAAGAAGCTTCCAGCGTGCGTGTTCCTGAGGTCTTGATCAGATTGTCAGTCCATTGATCCATCTATCAGCCTAAGAACGTCAACTGGTGAACATAGGCCTCCCCCATGGATTACCAATAAGGCCGGTTGGAAGCGGCCTGCATCCAGCGTGTTCCTGCGATCTTTATTAGATCGTTAGTCCACCTACCTAGTCGGTGGACGTCTTGCGCTACGTTTGCTGGTCCGTGGTCTCCATTCGAGAACTTTACAGCCACAACGACCGTCTGTTCTTGGAACTATGCCCTGCCCACTGTCATTTTAATTTGATAATCCGCTGGGCTATGTCGGTAACTTTGGTTCGTCTGCGGATCTCATTTCTGATTCAATCAATGTCAATCCACCTCTGGACATATTCTAGGATATCAGAGGGGTTAGTACAGGTTTACACGTAAATTGAAACTACAGCTGTTTCCGTATGGCTCTATCAGCGTGCCCAGCTGGCGGGAACGACGATAAAATAACTAAAATGTATGGAGCCACACGCAAACGCGAAAGTTTATAAACTATGCAAAACCAGAGGGCTAAGTGGGAGTTTCTCGCTCGAACTCGATCGCGTCAACGTTTGATGTGATTTCTATGGAAATGGCACAGCGCCATCTTGTGTCACGTACAGAAAACTGAATAGCTAAGTGTGAGTATTTTTTACGGTAATTAACGAGCGCCAAACCGATCCTTCTTCTCGGGGTTCTTCTCCCCCCGTGTTTGGCGGGAGTGAGGATTCCGACTCGAGTGTTTACACTCTTTTCGGAGGCTGGACGCTGCAGGACGGGCGGCTTCTCTCAGCGCCCTCTACCTAGCCAAGTTGAGGTGTTGGCCGTCTTGGCGTTGAGGTTGTCTCAGATTGGAGTCTTCACGACCTGCACTGAACCAGGGGCAGGCGGCATCTCTTCCTCTTCGACTTGATGACGTGACGCACGTCGGGTCCTTTGGCGTACTCGTACAGGCCGAACGCAGCTTCGAATGGTCAGTCTCGGGAGTGTACATTCGACCAAGACCGACTGAAGCGCGGAGAGAAGCTCTCTCAGCCTGTCGGGGTTCGTAGCGTTACGGTGATGGGGAGTGGGATCGCTAGCCCTACTACTAATACCAACAAGATTCGTTCGTTCGTTTCAGCTATAGACATAGTTCTCCCCCTATCGATTTCCAATAAGACCAGATGGAAGCGGCTTGCATTCAGCGCGATTCTACGGTCTTAATGAGGTGGACGTCAGACCACCTTGTGGGTGGACATCCTATGCTGCGCTTGCCGTTTCGTCCCACGCTGCTCTTGGTACGAGTATAGTCCGCGCCACACAAGTCGGCTGATGGGAAGTTATGCGCAGAGCGCTGCGCAAACGGCAAAATATAGGTATGCGCGGGAGCCAGAGAGCCTCGCGCCGGGGCACACCCGGGCCCGCCAACCTCATGCCTCCCGCGCGCTCTCTACGCCCATGCTCACCACTACGCCACTTGTGTCGGCATTGTGCACACATGCGCAATAATTAGCGAATCACGGCGAAGTGTCATCTGCGGCTAACTTCTCATCCGCCGACTCGTGTGGCGCGGACTATACAGAGCTTATGGCAATCTTAAAATTAGAAATAAAAATAGGGTAGTATATTTAATTTAATTTAATTTATTTACTTCAGACAAAGTCCATATTATTAATACTTAAGATATACAAATCAAAACAAAATATCTATTATTCTAAATTCTAAAAAATAATATAAATCCTGCGAAATGTCGATCCCACTAAAAAAATAACTGTTAAACATATATTATAAATGTCAATCAAACCAGAGCTGAAACGTGTTTATTTACATGCTGCTGGACTGCATGGTTGACAAAAGGGCAGTCAAAACGATCAGCTATAACGCGTAGAATGCTGCTGGTGCTGCTCCGGATGCGGCTTAGCAGCGATGCAGTTCGCTTGCGCATGATGGCATGAAAACCATCCACTCGAGCATCAGCGAACATGCCCGATGCACTGCAGCGCCAAGGCAGACCCAGCAGCATCCTAAACGCATTGTTATACTGCACGCGTAGTGCACCGATCGTCTTTTGCGTATAGTTGACCCACAGACTGCACGTATAAAACGTCTGACAGTAAGCTTTAAAAAGCGCTATTTTTACTGGTACTGTGCATCGCGCAAATCTGCGGGCCAACATATTACTTCTAACTGCCAACGCTCTACGCTCTCTCTCAATATCTTCAGCGTCTGTGAGGTCCTCCGATACCCAGTGACCCAGGTACTTGAAACGTGACACTCTTGCCAAGGGACTGCCTTTCAATAATAAAGGGGGAACTTTGTTTATCTTGAAGCCCTTAGCCTGAAATACCAAGAGCTCACTCTTCTTTCCATTGTACCTGAGCCCATGCGCCACTGCGTATTCCTCACAAATACAGAGAAGCTTTCTTACAGCGCTGATAGAGGGACCCAACAGCACCATATCGTCGGCATAACTGATGTTATTTATGAACTTTCCATCTATGGAGCAGCCGACGCCTGCGCTGTTCAGTCCCTCTATAAGCCCGTTGACATAAAAGTTAAAAATACGCGGTGAAGTTAAACCGCCTTGTCTAACTCCGCACCTGAGCCCATATGCGTCGGAAAATTCGCCCGCCCACTTCACTACATTAGTTTGATTGTTGTACCAATATTCAAAAATGTCAACTACCTCATCCGGCAGAGTAGTTTCCTTCCTCATCTTTTTCCAGAGGAGATCGTAACAAACCAAATCAAATGCCTTTGAAAGATCAAGAAAGCAGGCGTATACCGGCGTTTTTCGATCGGTGTAATACCGGACAGCATGCTTGAGGCAAAGTATGGCTGTTTCCGTGGATAGCCCAGGTCGAAAACCGAACTGGGCATCGTTCAAATGAAGATGCTCGCTCAATATGCGATCAAGCAAGCTGTCCAGTACTTTTGCCATGGTCGTCGCCAGCGAGATTGGCCTGTAGTTGTTCTTGTCGGATGAGTCTCCTGTCTTATTTTTGACTATTGGCACAACCACCGTATGTAAAAAGTCCTTGGGCATATACGTATGTCTAATACAGAAAGTGTAAAACATTGCCAACACTCGTGGCAAGTGTACACCAGCATGCTGAAGGTGCTCAATACTAATCCCATCGTGCCCAGGCGATTTACCCCTGGTCATATTCTTAATCACTACTGCCACTTGTTTTGCCGTGAATCGAGGTAATAAACCGGAAGTACTCTGTCGGAGATCAGTATTGAGCGCCTGCCGCACGTCAGTGGTAGGCAACGGCTCTATTTCAAACAGAGTTTTAAAACTGTTCGCAATTTCGTGGGGATCTGTAACACCATCGACATTATGAGGAGCATGCAGTTTAGGGTTCAAACTTTTAGTACTTTTCCAAAAACTTTTGAAATCTTTTTTGCCATGATGTGATGCCAAAATATCCATTCTTATTTGTTCGGCATTGTTTCGACACCACTTTAATTTAGCTTTAAAAACGCGTCGTGACTCGGCCATATTGTCATACCACCTTCCCCTATTAGGTTTACCATGCAAAAGCCAGACTTGATAGTGAAGCCGTGCTGTTGCATGTGCATCCCTGACATGTTTATTCCATCCAACAACTGCACGCTTCTTTTTTGTCATAACCCTCTCTACCTTAGAACTAATCTTAGCAGCATCACACAAAATATCGACAATCGATTTGTATAACTTATCTATAACTAACTTATGCTCTACATTATTACACATACCGTCACAGCAAGTTGAGAGCTCAGAAGGAAAGTCGATTAATTTCAATTTTTCGTTACATAGTTCCTGGTAATGTACTATCTGTTGATCATCTCTTTCACCCCATAAAACTTTGTTACGATTCTTGTTCAAAATCGTTTTCTGTGATTGCAATATAGCTATATCACATTTTATCTCTAAGGGAAAATGATCTGAACAATAAACACTCTGATTATGCACCCTAACATCTACCACCGACTTCCAAGCTGATTCCGTAACTATACAATGATCAAGCCAACTAGTGGTGCCATGGACATCACTGATAAATGTGAAGGTGCCCTTATCATTGCCAAGAAATCTCTGTCAGCACACCTCCAATTTTGATCAATACAGAATTTCTCCAGCTCCCTCCCAAATAACTCTTTAAAATCAGCATTAAAATCTCCCAAAACAAATACCGAAGACACTTCTGAACTCTCAATAATAGCGCTAATTTCACTAAGACAGTCGGTGAATTCCGTCAAATTTTGAGAACTATTATTAGGCATATAGACTGAAAAAACTAAAAACGATCGATCACAAACAACTGCTCTAATCGCTGCCAAACGCACACTATGACAATCTATGATGCTAACGGAACTAAATGCAGATTGTCGAAATAAAATGGCAACACCGCCGAACGGACGACCCTTTTGTACTGACGTCAATGCCGGGTCCATTGCTGAGCTTCCAGTGAAACCAAATGCAGTTTCTATATTTCCCAGGATCGGAAGATCGTGAAAAAAGAGCCATGTTTCTTGTAATGCCACTATGCTTGCTTTCTGGCAAATTTGTTTTACATCATCCATAGAATTTCTTAGCGATCTGCAATTAAAGCTGAAAAAATTTAAAAACTGATCCTTTGTTCTGGTACTATCCATTGTAATTTTTGTATGAATATTTTCTGTTCCCAAAGTCTATAAATTTTCGAAACGAAATTCCTTCCGGCCATAATTTATCATCCATAAATAGTGACAATTTGTGTCTAGGTATAAAAACTTTATAAGCGTCGTAGTCCTTTTGCTGTTTCATTGTCACCCTTTCCAAGGTAACAGATACCTGGGTCTTTTTCTTAATATATTCCGCAATATCCATTGGAGACGCTGCTTTGTCCACATTATTAATAAATAATGGAAGTCTGATATCTGCCGCTCTAAATTTACATTCTGCTGATGTTACAGCTATGCCTTTTTGTCCAAAAAATCTATTTCTATACCTGTTTCTCTGATATTCTTTCCACTCATTACTCATCTCTGGCTGTTTCCAAACACCTTCTCTACTGGCAACATCAGCAAAAGTCTGGGCCTTGTTGCTTAAAGTCGATGGTGACACAGGCGCGTTAATAGTCGGTGGTGTAGGTAAAATACTCATATTGTTCGAAACCTCAGTGGGCCTCACAACGCTGTCTCCGCAGCTCGCGTTGCACTCGACCCGTCCCTCACCATTCATTCCTCCCCCCGCCGAAACCGCAGTCCCTGTCGCTGCGGCCGCGGCCTCCACGAGCAGAGATCGCTCGGAGGTCCGACGAACCGGAGTGATGTTAGTGCGCTCACTTATCTTCAAACCAACTTCACTACCTTTCCCCGATGTATATAATTTCATTTATTCAAAATGTAGTCCTAACAAACAGCCAACAATCAATATAAATATGACTTTTGTTTCTCATTATGAGATAATTTAAGCTATTTCACAGATAAACAGTTTTCTGATAACAACTTTGTATAGTTTTCTGATAATAACTCGCATCATAACGGTGTCATCCCTAGTCTTTATTAGTACCTACTAGTATAGGTCAAATCAAACTAGTTAAAGTGAAGTTAGGTACAAGCTGCGCAAAATCCGCCTCCTCACCGCTGACATACGAATTTGTAACTGCGCAGCGACTCGCAATGCGTTCTCAGACACTCAGTATGATTCGGTCTATACTGTGTACATTATCATACTACTACACGGGACTAACCGCGAAAGTTTAAAAATAACATACACTGTGTACGTCCATTTTCTCTCTGGTAGGTACCCATTAGGTTAAAGGCGCACCAGTCCGCACCGCAGTCATCAATTTTTATTATAGTTCGGCCGTTCAGAGAAGCGTTCCTGACACGTCATCTTGAAAAAATGTTTTTGGCCGATATCTCGGAAACTATGTACTTAAGGGCAAAAAACATTAAGATCATTATTGTAGAAAATAAAATTTCGCATCTTTTGTTTCCACTAAACTTTTTTGTAAAACTTACCGTTTACGATTTATGGACCATTTAATGTTTTAAGGTCCATTTAATGACATTAAATGGGCCATAAATCGTAAACGGTTGCCCTTAAGTACATAGTTTCCGAGATATCGGCCAAAAACATTTTTTCAAGATGACGTGTCAGGAACGCATTCTCTGAACGGCCGAACTATAATGCATTTTAATAGTATGAAACTTCGTGCATCTGTCCATGTGATCGGCATTTCCGTCAAATGGTTGTAGACGTTTGATGTTTATACCGCATTTGACAAGAGGTCGGTCGTGGTTCACCTGCTTAGTTCACCTGAGTGGACCACAGGCTTTTTTTCTTGCCGGTTATCCACCTCAGTCCACCTAGGTGGACCACGCGCACTTTTCTTGCAGGTAGTCCACCTTTATACAGCCTTTTCAATAATTTATAAAATAATATTTGCAATCTCTTTCCTTTTGAACTTTTCTTTAGTTTGATATAGGTATATTATTTAATCAATTGATGTTCGTAACTAATGTAAGTGGTAACTATTGTGCCGTTTTAGTTATTAAATAAATAATAATAATAATATTATGTTGGTCCATTCTTCAATTTATTTTCGAATTTTTTAGATGTCGCAAAATTGTGATAAAGTTTTGTATAAGAGGAGAAAACCATGTATATAGGTTCTGAAAACTCCTGCGACGCGGACTGATGCGCGTCGTAGTCTTTTAAACATAAACCGTCTTAACACAAAAGTTTTACGCACGCTTTAACAATGTTTAACAGTACACATTGGACGGTTAAAAGTGTTTAGGAAGCAAATAGGAACTTTCGAAGAGATAATACGACAGTTGAATCCTTAGTAAAATAGCAACAAAATTAAAATACAGGGATATTTTTTAGGGTTCCGTACCCAAAGGGTAAAAACGGGACCCTATTACTAAGACTTCGATGTCCGTCTGTCTGTCACCGGGCTGTATCTCATGAACCGTGATAGCTAGGCAACTGAAATTTTCACAGATGGTGTATTTCTGTTGCCGCTATAACAACAAATACTAAAAATAGAATAAAATAAATGTTTAAGGGGGGGTCCCATACAACAAACGTGATTTTAGGAGTTTTTTGCTCGCTATTAATAACGGCAAGAGGAATATACTGTACGGAACCCTTCGTGCGCGAGTCCGACTCGCACTTGACCGATTATTCTTTACTTACTGAAACCTTCATAAAAACAGCTTCTTACAAAATTCAGACCAGCATTTTTTTTTACTCAAATTATTAATAGTTTTGAGTGTATAGGCTGCACCATATAAGTTGGCGGATGTTAGTTACAAGTTGCGCAATTTCCAATCCTGACTGACGCTCACATAAAGCCGCACGTTGATTGGATATTGCGCAGCTTGTAGCTAACTTCACAACCGCCAACTTGTGTTGTGCGGCCTATGCACTTGTTGAATTAAATTAGTTTTGAAAAGTATAGGCAGCTGTAGCGCAAGAAAACAAAAATATAATCCGCGCCACACAAGTCGGCGGATGATAAGTTTTGCGCAGAACGCTGCGCAAAAGGCAAAATATAGGTATGCGCGGGAGGCAGAGAGACTCACGCCGGGGCACACCCGCCCGTCAACCTCATGCCTCCCGCGCGCTCCCTCACCACTACGCCACGAGGCACGAAGTGTCATCTGCGGCTAACTTCTCATCCGCCGACTTGGGTGGCGATACATATACTAAGGTTAAAACCAAAATCGATCTGTTCAATAGATTTTATTTATGTATGTTCATTGCTATAAATAACATTTATTTTATAAACGTGGTCTAGCTTCAACTTATAATTTACTTTTTCTTAGATTTTATTTTAACACCCTTTGTTTTGGACTTCACTACGCCCTTGAACTGCTTCGATGTGAAGGCCTTTTTCCTGTAAAAGAGTAGATAACATTAATTAAATAATTATCGAAAACATGCACTGAGACGCAATGTCATCGTTTCTCCATACAAAGTCTGACATTTATTGATAACATCGCTGTTATAGTCTGCGCCACACAAGTCAGCGAATGTGAAGTTAGGCGCAGAACGCTCAGCAAAAGGCAAAAAATAGGTATGCGCGGAAGCCAGAGAGACGAGGCGCCGACTGCCTTAAAGTGCATAGTTTCTAAGATATCGGCCAATAACGTTTTTTCAAGATGGCGCTTGAAGCTCCACCTGGATCTGTCAGCATTTTGTGATTCCATGCTCAGTAAGTGACCCTAAACCTTATAAAAAAAAACTTGGATCGGAAATTTAGTGCAAAGTTGACCAAAAAAACGTTTATTTTTCCTGTACTACACGTCTCTCACGAAAGTCAATACATTTGTATGACACTCGTGACGTCAAACAGAACTTTGACGGGCTATATCTTCATCAATTTTTGTTTAATTAACAAAAGAAAAAATACGTGTCTAATATCTTTTAATAATCTATCTGACTGACTAATTACATTTTTAGTCATCATGCGAATTAAGGCGCTTCATCACCGGGAGCATTCACGTGTAATGTAACATTATAAATTCGACTTTGAGCATTACAATACTACCTCCCTGACCGACGAGCGTTCGCGTGTAATGTAACATTATAAATTCGACTTTGAGCATTACAATACTACCTCCCTGACCGACGAGCGTTCGCGTGTAATGTAACATTATAAATTCGACTTTGAGCATTACAATACTACCTCCCTGACCGACGAGCGTTCGCGTGTAATGTAACATTATAAATTCGACTTTGAGCATTACAATACTACCTCCCTGACCGACGAGCGTTCGCGTGTAATGTAACATTATAAATTCGACTTTGAGCATTACAAAACTACCTCCCTGACCGACGAGCGTTCGCGTATAATGTGACATTATAAATTCGACTTTGAGCATTACATTACAATACTACCTCCCTGACCGACGAGCGTTCGCGTGTAATGTAAAATTATAAATTCGACTATGAGCATTACAATACTACCTCCCTGACCGACGAGCGTTCGCGTGTAATGTAACATTATAAACTCGACTTAGAGCATTACAATACTACCTCCCTGACCGACGAGCGTTCGCGTGTAATGTAAAATTATAAATTCGACTATGAGCATTACAATACTACCTCCCTGACCGACGAGCGTTCGCGTGTAATGTAACATTATAAACTCGACTTAGAGCATTACAATACTACCTCCCTGACCGACGAGCGTTCGCGTGTAATGTAACATTATAAATTCGACTATGAGCATTACAATACTACCTCCCAGACCGACGAGCGTTCGCGTGTAATGTAACATTATAAATTCGACTATGAGCATTACAATACTACCTCCCTGACCGACGAGCGTTCGCGTGTAATGTAACATTATAAACTAGACTTAGAGCATTACAATACTACCTCCCTGACCGACGAGCGTTCGCGTGTAATGTAACATTATAAATTCGACTATGAGCATTACAATACTACCTCCCTGACCGACGAGCGTTCGCGTGTAATGTAACATTATAAACTCGACTTAGAGCATTACAATACTACCTCCCTGACCGACGAGCGTTCGCGTGTAATGTAACATTAAAAATTCGACTTTGAGCATTACAATACTACCTTCTTGACCAACGAGCGTTCGCGTGTAATGTAACATTATAAATTTGACTTTGAGCATTACATTACAATACTACGCAACAATAAAAAAAGGCGCATTGATGCTACAAGTTGTATCAAAATATTACACATTGTATCATTACAAGGTGCGCATTGTAATGCTCGGTTCTCCTCCTTCACTGATGTAATGGTCGACTCTGTAACGTAACATTACACGCGAATGCTCCCGGTAAGGGAGCGCCTTCAAACAAAAACTTACCTCTTGTTAAGATTAGACCTAGACAGCGGCAGGTAGGCGTAAGGGTCGTGTTTCCCTTTCTTCTTGATATCACCTTTCGCTTTCTTGGATTTGAACTCCGTCCCGACTGTGGACGCCACTGATGCCGCTGAGCCGAGGGGCCTGTCAAAATTATATCTTTTAGTAAAGCTTGACGATTTATTAAGATTCTATCAAAAATCTGGAGGAGTTGTTGTATTTTCAGTCAGAATATACAGGGTCATAGGTATTAAACGCAAAACCTTTTAAGGGCGGGTCTAGTACATCTACACAAACAACTTTTGTACAACGACTTTTGGAAAATCTTGCAGAAAAAAAAAACAGGTTTTTCATACAAAAATTTCGTCGACGCGCGGCAAATTGTATGGAGAAGCGAATTTTTTCTTGCGTATTTTCAAAAGTCGTAGTACAAAAGTTGTTTGTCTAGATGTACTAGACCTGCCCTTAGAAGGTTTTGCGTTTAATACCTATGACCCTGTATAATGTGATAGCGATTCTCAGCTTACTGCAACTGATTAGTATGGGCTGAATCATACAAGTTGGCGGATGTCAAGTTAGCTACAAGCTGCGCGAAACCCAATCAACGCGATTTTATGCGAGCTCCAGTCAAAATTGGATATTGGGCAACTTGTAGCTAACTTCACAATTCACATCCGCCGACTTGTATGATTCGACCTATAACGATGTTTCGATCCAAAAATGGCCCTTCTCAGGGCCCTACCCAAAACAGTCCTTCTCAGGACTCCCCTCAAAAAGGCCCTTTTCTGGACCCTCACCAAAACGGTCCTACAAAATATGACCTATACATTATAATATATTTAATCTGATATGTTTTAAAAAAATAATCGAAATATCGACACAAGAAGAAGAACTATAACAACATAGAATACCAACTATAAATCGCCTATAACCGTCTGATAAACGACGTTGCACAATACCAAATTTATAAATCAGCAGGGGTGAGGGGTGGGGTACCGCACAGCTCATAGCTTGCATAGATGCCATCAAGCTTGTTCGGCTTATAACATTTTTTAACAAAACTTCTTTTAAAGTCGTCTGTTGCAGACATCGGAACGGAATGATTGTTGTTTTTTCTGTAAAATAGATTTACATACAGATAAAAGATCTTAGGTCCAGAACGAAATACACAATGGTCACTGTGAATGAATGGAATGAAAGAAAATGGTAATGTGGCGCCGCTTCTCCGCACGCTTTATATTTGGATCCCCATAGGACAATCGTATAATATTTGGATCCCACAGTAACGTTGGGCGGTAAATAAAGAACAAATTCTTAATTCTTACCTATGGATCCCTTTCCCGCCCTGTACTTGGATCCCACGTTAACAACAGTGGTCACTCATCTTTTCGACGACTTGCTTCTCTTCACGCTAAGAATATCGTCGTAGCGACGCTTGGCGCCAGTCTTCAGGAGTTTGGACGGTTTGTCAGGTTTTTCTTGCCTATGGATCCCTTTCCCGCCCGCCCTGTACTTGGATCCCACGGTAACGGTGGTCTTCGACTTTTAGTAGCGACGCTTGGCTTACTTATACTATAACGAATAAATTCAAAATTCTCACCTATGGATCTCTTTCGTGTCCGCCCTGTACTTGGATCCCACAGTAACGGTGGTCGCTCGACTTTTCGACGACTAGCGACTCTTCACGCTGAGGATATCGTCGTAGCGACATATTCACTGTTATGTCTGACAACCTGCGTTCTTTTAATAAGTTCTAAATTCTCACCTATGCATCCCTTTACCGCTCGCTCTGTACTTGGATCCCACAGTAACGGTGGTCGCTCGACTTTTCGACAATTTGCCGCTTTTTACGCTGAGGATATCGTCGTAGCTTCGCTTGGCGCCAGGCTTGAGTTGTTTGGACGGCTTGTCAGGATTTTCTTACCTATGGATCCTTTTCCCGCCCGCTCTGTACTTGAATCACATTGTAAAGGTGGTCGCTTGACTTTTCGACGACTTGCCGCTTTTCACGCTGAGGATATCGTCGTAGCGACGCTTGGCTTACTTATACTATAACGAATAAATTGTAAATTCTCACCTATGGATCCCTTTCCCGCCTGCTCTGTACTTGGATCCCACAGTAACGGTGGTCGCTCGACTTTTCGACGATTTGCCGCTTTTTACGCTGAGGATATCGTCGTAGCGACGCTTGGCTTACTTATACTATAACGAATTAATTGTAAATTCTCACCTATGGATCCCTTTCCCGCCTGCTCTGTACTTGGATCCCACAGTAACGGTGGTCGCTCGACTTTTCGACGATTTGCCGCTTTTTACGCTGAGGATATCGTCGTAGCGACGCTTGGCGCCAGGCTTGAGTAGTTTGGACGGCTTGTCTGGTTTTTCGTCATCTGGGGAAGAAGGTTATATATAGTGCCATCAATAAAATATGTACTAGACATACACAGAATACAGTTAATCATCATCATATGCTAAGAAATATTATTAACATTTCTTTATTAGTGCCTTTTTACTAGTGTCAATATTTTTTGCCACTGTCAATATATCATACCAGTGTCATCAGTGTCAATATCGCTGCTGGGTCGAGGTACAATCATTATTATCATCGCTGGCGTCATCGGTGATGATGAGACTTCCTTTCCGTCTGGTGTAGTCTTGAGTCCGAAATCTTTCTTATTTTATTTTACCTTTAGTTATTTATATGTATTTCTTACCAGTGTCAATATGTCTTACAAGTGTCAATGTCTTAACAGTATCAATATGTCTTACAAGTGACAATATATCTTACCAGTGTCATCAGTGTCAGTGTCAACATCCCGCTGGGCTGCGGGGCGTCATCATTATCATCATCACTGGCATCATCGGTGATGATGAGCCTTCCGTCTGGTGCAGTCTTGAATCCGCCATCTTTCTTCTTTTATATATCTTACCAGTGTCAATATTTCTTACCAATGTCAACGTTTCTTACCAGTATTACTTATCAGTGTTTTTTTTTTACAAGTGGCAATATTTCTTACCAGTGCCAATATTTCAGTATTACTTATCAGTGTCAATATTTTTTACAAGTGGCAATATTTCTTACCAGTGTCAATATTTCTTACAAGTGTCTATATATCTTACCAGTGTCATCAGTGTCAGTGTCAATATCCCCGCTGGGCCGTGGCGCGTCATCATTATCATCATCGCTGGCATCATCGGTGATGATGAGCCTTCCGTCCGGTGCAGTCTTGAATCCGCCATCTTTCTTTTTCTGTTTCACTTCTATTGCCTTTTGTTGCCGGGCGGGATCGGTTGCTAGGGAAATTAATGAATGATTTATATTAAATTGAAACAGGCTGTTTTGTATGACACTGAATTACTTTTATTTTCTTCCACATTTTGTGTCCTACTAGCTTAATAAGATGAGTAATTAATCAGTAATGCAGAATACTTAGAATGGTATTGGTTAGAGCATTAAAACTAACTAAATTGAATTAGATTTTATCAATGTTTCTTTTAGGCAACAACAAAAGAACATACAGGGTGTCCGCTGGCAGATTTTACACTTTGAACTAAGCTTACTGCGCTTGGGAAGGCGTCAGCGGGGGGAGCGGGGTATCAGTCGACGCAGGAGTGTTGCGGGTTATTTAGTAGCCACATGAGTCAGTGGACGGGAGCGCACCGCGCTTTTGCGGTTGAGGCGTATTTCTCGAACAATAATTCGATCAATGTAGTGACTTTCTACGCCTACACGTTTATGTAACATATTTTTTAGTGACGAGGCGCATTTTCACATTGGAGGGTACGTTAATAAACAGAACATGCGTTATTGGAGTGCGAGCAAACCAAAAGAAGTCCATGAAAAGCTTCTACACAGCCCGAAGACTACAGTTTGGTGTGCCATTTCTGGAAAAGGCATAATTGGACCTTATCTTTCGGCAGAGGTGAAACCGTTAACGCAGAGAGGTACCGCACGATGTTGGACACTTTTTTATACCGGAGCTGCATCGTCATGTTGGTTTTAATAACAGAACCCATTTTCAACAGGATGGGGCCACGGCACACACCGCTAGGCAGTCAATGACCAAAGCGAGAGAGCTTTTCCCTGGAAAATTGATAAGTCGCCCCGGTGACATAGCCTGGCCCCCCAGAACACTCGATCTGACCCCTTGCGACTTTTTCCTATAGGGATACCTCAAATCTCGCGTATACAACTATTCGCCTTCAACTATAGAGACCCTAGAAGAAAATATCCTTCGAGAGATTGCAGCTATCAGTCCAGACCTTTGCAAGCGAGTTTTCGCCAATATGAAAGAAAGACTACAAGAATGCTTACGGCTAGAAGGACGCCATTTGAGTAGAGTGATTTTTTAAAACTAAATTACGCAACGTTATTGTGTAAGATAATTAATAAATAAATTTGATTTTATTTATATGTATAATTTATTTTATTTTTTGAAGTATAAAATAAAAATAAAATAAAAAAAATAAGTATAAAATCTGCCGGCGGACACCCGTTATTACTTAAAAACCGTGTGTAAATATTACATAATATTATGTTGCAATAATTGATGGAGTATTGACCAATCAATATTAATTCAATTATTTATGAAGCGAAGCCAATAACTATTTCATTACCATATCGACAAAACAAAAACATGGACGATTGTTAGAAAATACAATGAAAATAAGACAATGAATGTAGATATATTTGAATAATAATGATTTGCGATTTAAGGTACACTTTTGAGTAAAGATACTCAAGAAAAGTATGGTACGGCGTTGCGTCCCGTCATAAGAAATCGAAAAACCCATACTGTGACAACAATTTTTTACAAGTCTTGAAGATTTTAAATGCAAGGCTTGAAACCGGTTTAAAATTAACCAGAATTAGAACGGCAAAAACCGGTTTCTCTGATTTTTTCGTTCGGAGCGTAACCGTATAAAGAATGTTGTAATAACTTTTATTAAACGGTTTATTCCGCGAGAGGCCCGCGTCGCGGTACGTGCGCTTATTTGCTACTTGACCTCGCGTCACATGGCCTGTTGAAGGCGTGAAGAAGGGACTCGCGGGTGAAAAGAACAGTTACAAACCGGTTTATTCTGTTCAACCGATATGCAAACTATGAACAAAACCCTTAAAATTAAACTCAATTAGAACGAAACAGAAAAAAAGTTGTTTACTTTTTACAGTCAAAAAGTCATGTACTTTAGGCCTTAACCGGTTCGAAAATTAACCGGGTTTTCAAGCCTTGTTTTTAAATGGCATGTGCACTGCAAAAAATATGATTATGATTCCTTCCGTGACCAAGAACTTTCAATTGTAAAATTGAGTGAAGTAAATACCTGTAATCTTCCTAGAAGCCGAGACATCAGCCAAGTCCACGATATTCTCCGGGTCGTCCTGGATCCACGCTTGGGTCTTCGCTTTCTTCGCCTAGGTAGGAGGAAAAAAAAAATGCTTTAAGAAAATGCCTTAAGGAAATCGTGAGGCGATTTTTTTCGTGTAGTTAACACTTCAACTCATTACGTTTTAGTTTATTAGTTTTATTTTTTAAATTACCTTAAAGTTATAAGCCTCTAAAGTCATATTTTTACGAAAAAGGTGAAAGTATACACATAAACTAAAAACTTTTATAAAAAAAAAATATAGGCCGCGTCACACAAGTTGGCGGATGTGAAGTTAGCTACAAGCTGCGCAATATCCAATCCTGACTGAAGCTGACATAATTCGTGCGGCGCGCATCATCTGCGTCATCGGAGACCATCAAGGAATACAACCTGCAGATGGCCGTCAGAGATCGGAACGAGGCGGTGATGAAGGCTTTGGGCCAGGAGAAAGCAACAAAATTGGCATAGGACGTAAAAAATGTGTATTTGTAATTTATAAGAAATAAGCATTGTGGGCATGCCCCAAGCATTCATGCTCGCCATCGAAGGCTCCTTCTTGCGGCAGCATCATGTGTCGGGTCGTTCTCCTCCCTCAAATATGGTCGAGGAGAATGATGGCTGGCACATGTGTCACACTCGTGATCGGGTGCTGCTTGCGGGTCGCCGGTCTGCTCGTGACATTCACGCAGTGCATTGACTAACTTAGGCTATTTCAAGTACCTACTAACACTCTTTGTATAGTATAACCAAATAATTGTAAATATTAGTTAACAAAGGGCACAGATCCTGGAGCCTGTGGTTAATAAACTTTAATTAAAAAAAAAAAAAAGCAAGCTCACAACTTCACATCCGCAACTTTGCAAATTGCATGTTTTTGGAACCAACCTCCTTCCCTTTATTTTTAGCAAAGAAGATATAATAATACTACGTATAGAACGGTCACTCGTTACCCCCCACCCGTTCGAGTTTTCCTCACTTCCACCCCGCGTTTCACGTACCGATCGTGTACGCTGCGCGCGGGCCACACAGGCCGGTGGATTTTCTAATAAAAATACCTAAACTGTGACAATAGGGAAGACTTGTGCTGTGTATGGTTGAATATCAATGGTACGTAACAAAAGAAGAAATTTTAATGTTTCCCTAAGGATAAATAAAAGGAACTTATTTTACATTATTTGGTAACTTCCTCTTGACATTTTCTGTTAAATGAAGTAAATCGGTTACTTTTTGTTAAAATGCTTCCAAATTAAGTAATTGTTATACTTTTTTAAGCACTAGATTTATATTATTTTTTGCAAATTAAATACGCAACTGTCTCACTCACGCGGCATGTCGTCACGTCGTGATGATCGCTGACAGCCATAGACGTTCCGTACACAAATGCCCTTGTAGCGACCGCGCGTATGTGTGTTGTCTGTGAGTAAGTGCTGTGTAGTGTGCGTAAGACAGCAGATTTTGTATGAAAAATCGCGGAGTGTCTGGGCTGTGCTTTTAGTCTAAATAGTCTAAAAATGTTTCAAGCACAATCATAATTTTCATTAAATATGGGTGTTACCTTGGGTTTCCTGGGCCGCTGGTCTTCGTCGTCATCCAGGAATTCCATCTCGGAGTCGCTGTCCTTGAGGATGTCGTCCAAAGTCTTAGATGTGCCCTTGATTTCGTTGTCAGAGTCGGATTCCGCTTGTTCCCTACACATAAAACACCATTTTAAACAAATGTCTCGACTCGCTCTTGACCGATTTGATTCATACTCGCAAGTCTTGTTAGGATTTAGATAATAAACGATCTTGCCAAATATTATCGCAATTGGCTGATAAATAGCGTAGCGCTACAGAGAATTTGCCTCCTATTTGAAGGAAATCTTTACTTGAAGATATCCAGATTGTAATTGTCAGGAAACAATGACGGAGGCAGGGCATTCCCATCCCTGGCGGTCAGCATCATGAAGTAAGAAGCGAATCGCTTAGTACGAGCAGGTGGTACGTCGACAATGTTAAGATGGTATTTATGCGGATTCAGGCTTGTTCTGCTATGAAAAGGAGATGAAGGAATCAGGTCGTGGAGTTCGAGTGCACCTTTGCTGAAATGGAGCGTACAGAAAATTGCCAAACAGGCTAATGCTACTTACTTATCGTTGTCCCGCATACGTTTTTTCCTGTTGTCCATTTTCCTGATATTCCGAAGGCGCTTCAGCGTCACGTCGTCAGTGGAAGGTATCAGTTTCTCCACCGTGTCCGCTCCGTATTTACGGACTATCCTGTAAGGTTGTTATTCTTTCAGTATTAGGGTACATGTACCAGCTGTGGCCGGCCACCTTAGCATCATTTGGCAACTCTTTGTCATAATTGTGTAGACAATGGGGTCAATTTTGATGGCTTTTGAATGTTCTAAATATTATTTTAATGCTTTCCTTGTCTAATAGACCGCAATAAAAGAGACAGCTATATTTTTAGTTAGTTTAAATCTGTCAAGGTCTTCAAAATTGAGCGCGAAAATTTTAATGTTAAAATTAAAATAATGTTTTTTATTTTTTTATTTTACTGACTGCAGACAATCATACAATCACGTAATAGTTCGTTCCAATAGTCGAGAACTGTACAAATTCCAATATTTTTCCGCTTCCTACCACCCAAAAACAGTATTTTTGTATGATTAGCCTTAGAGGCCTTAAGGCTTCGTCAAACAGAACGCATTGCGCTGCGTAATTGCGTTAAAGCGTAACGTTTTAACGTCGCACTCTTTTCATATCACACTTGACTAGAGACCAACGCTCCTTAACGCAACGTACCATTCGCCAAAGCACAGTCCCTATCGATAGCAGGGTGTGAAAAATATGTTCGTTATTAAGATGTCGAGGGATTCAGATGTGGAAGAATCGTTACTTTTATATGCTCTATCATGGTTAAAGAAATAAAATCGGCCAAGTGCGAGTCGGACTCGCGCACGGAGGGTTACGTACCGTGTGGGAGCCCCATTCCTCTTGCCTTATTAATAGCGAGCAAAAAACTCCTAAAAATCACGTTTGTTGTATGGGAGCCCCCCTTAAATATTTATTATATTCTGTTTTTAGTATTTGTTGTTATAGCGGCAACAGAAATACATCATCTGTGAAAATTTCAGCTGTCTATCTATCATGGTTCACGAGATACAGCCTGGTGACAGACAGACAGACGGACATCGAAGTCTTAGTAATAGGGTCCCGTTTTTACCCTTTGGGTACGGAACCCTAAAAAGAGTATGGGTGCATGATACCCACAATCTCTTATTGTTATATTTTTATAACAATTATCCTTTATATTGTACAAACATGGGTTTTTTCTTACTAATTCAATCAATTTTTCAGACATTATGCACATTCACTCGGAGACTATTACGGGCGCCGAGTTGTTTACACCTAATCGCGAGATTTATGGTTTTATGACTCAGGCGGCACCGGTCTTTGTGTCGCGTCTATTGTGTGATTTTTTTGGTGTTTTCGTAATAGTTGAGAACAACAGGGATTCTCGAACTTTACACTTGTTTACTTTGTCAATCACAATGGCACCGAATATTCTACAGATTTCTAGAGAACCCTTGTTCCGATATAAATAGGGCGATGGTTTTCGTTCGTGGCAGTTATCGCGTTTATACCGGAGCGAAAACATCACGTGTTCAAGTGCGGTACCAGTGATTGTGAAGTGACTAGTTGTGTGAATATCAGTACCAGTGTGAAGTATTGTGCGAGCCAGTTGTGTCGTGTGTACTGTGATTTTGTGCAATAAAGTGCAAAGTGAACAATCGGCGTTTTAACTAATTATCCAAGAATCCATCTCGTAACAATACCATAGTGGTAAAACACAACTCGGCGTCATAGCGCGCCGCCAGGTTAGCGCTCTGACGCGGGCTAAGAACGCGTTCTGTTTGACGGAGTCTTTAATGTTTGTAAAAGAGCCTCTTGGTGTTAGATTCGGCCCCACCAAAGCCTGTCAAAGATCCGGGGCAACCCGTGAGTTGTGAAATGATAATGAAACAAACCTCGTGAGAAAGTATCCGATCTCGAGCCTTGAATGTCTCTTGCAGTCTTCGTTCATGGTGGATAAGGTTTTGAGGATCAGCGGCAGACTGCCGGCGAGCACATCAGTCGGAAGAACCTTGGTGTACACCTGAATTAAAGTACACTCGTTAGTCAACGGCCTTGAGCAATCCCTACACGCTTTTGAACCCCCATAATGCCCCATATCCTCTGATAAATTGCGCCAGTCTATCCATATATCAGTTCATTCACTCATTCATTATTACCTTATGCAAACTCATAGAAGCAGCTACGATCTCCCTATTTCCGCTCAACATCTGCCCAGTAACGGTCTCAAGCAGTTCCTGCACAGTTTCGAGCCACATAACCTTGGACAGGTAGAAGAGTGCCGAAGCCATCGCGCTTTATACAACAGCAACGACCAGTAAGTCTTTAGCAGTCCCTGCACGGTTTTTGAGCCCCACATCCTCAAATAAATTAAAAACCCGCGAACGATACATCAGTTCATTCACTCATTCATTCGTTCTCACTTTAAGAAAACAAATAGAAGCGGCGACGATTTCCCTATTCCCTTTCAGCATCTGTCCAGTAACGGTCTCTAATAGTCCTTGAACAGTTTCGAGCCCCATATCCTCGGACAGTTTGAAGAGTGCCGAAGCCACCGCATTTTATTATAGCAACGACATTTCAGTCTGTTTTGTTCTGTTCAGCCCCATATCTTCAAATAAATGAAAACCCACGAACGATACACTAGTTCATTCACTCATTCATTCCACCTTAAGAAAACTCATAGAAGCGGCGACAATCTCCTTATTTCTGTCCAATAACAGTCTCGAGCAGGCTGCACGGTTTTGAACCCCATTTCCTCGGATAATTGCATAACAGCAATAATGACTCCGTTTATTCACTCACTCGTTCCTCCATTCATTCTTACCTTAAGAAAACTCATAGAAGCGGCGACAATCTCCCTATTCCCACTCAGCATCTGTCCAGTAACAGTTTCAAGCAGTCCCTGAACAATTTCGAGCCCCATCTCTTCGGATAGGTTGAAGAGTGCCGAAGCTACTGCTCGAAGAGTGGCGCTGACCACTCTGGGTAGGGGAGCCGATAGACCGGAGAGTAGCATCCCGACGTAGGCTTGCATTCCTGAAGTTAATCATATTTAGGGGTGTGCCACAAGGTTAAGAGCATTTTTCTGTACAGACAAAAACGGTAGTCGCACATTTTTATACTTCGGGCAGCGACTTTCATGATTTAATGGTCGTAAAGACTAGTTTTAAACGCATTCGGCGTCCTTTTTCAAGTTGACATGTCTTAATCATCATTATAAGCCGTAGGACGGCCACAGCTGGGCATAGGCCTTCCCAATGGAATCCCAAAAATAATTGAAGACGGCTTACATTTAGCGTGGTCTCGCGGTCTTGACTACATCTTCGGTCCTCTTTATAAATTCGAGAATATAAATTCAGTTCGAGGGAACATGATTGCGCGCCGGTTTGCTCATTGCTCGAGTGAAGTAAAAGTTACCCTCTTCAAGGCTTATTGCCAGTCCTTCTACTCGAGCAGCTTGTGGGTGAGTCACACTCGTCGGGCTGCCAGCATTCTGCGCGTCCAGTATAATGACATCTTCAGGATGCTGATGCGGATGCCTCGCTGGTGCAGCGCATCTCTGATGTTCGCTGAGGCACGCACGGACGACTTTCATGCTGTTATCCGCAAGAAAGTCGCCTCATTACGACAGCGAGTGCGAGCCAGCCGCAACACTATCCTGACGATGATTTTCAATAGACTAGATTGCCCTATACAAAACAAGTGGATGGCCATTGTTATGGGACAGAAATTATGATGTAACTGTGTCTGTCTGTGTTGTTTTTAAGTGTTTTATTTAAAATTTAATTTATATTGACATTCTGAATCCTATATAATTGTAATTTTATGATATTTTCTATGGTTGTAATGACTGAAATAAATGGATTAATAATAATAAATGGAACTTGCGATTTTTTCACTTGGTAAAACTGTGATACATGTTTTATAATTTTTAACAGCTTATGTATAGACCGAATTAAAGATCTTAGCAGATGTGAAGTTAGCTCCAAGCTACGCAAAACCCGATCCTGACTGAACTTCACATAAAACCTGGGCGATATTCTGGTTCTGTTTGTTTGGTCACGGTAATGATATCTAACAATATTGTGACTCAGCCCTGTCCTTGAAATATATACCTACAGCGCCACGTGGCCACGCAGAGCGTATCCCGCGCTAGGGCTGCCCGCCTTCAGTATTTTAATTTCATCTACTTATACTTTACCTACTTGAGTTTATTTCTAGTTTCCATTCATTGTGATGTAATAGTACATTGTTCACCGAGAGGAGAAAGTGACCGATTACCGTCGAGGGTGTCGCTTTAAAACACCCGAGATCGGGAATCGCACTTTCTCTCGAGTGATACATAGTGCTTTATACTACACCTACGAGGAAAATAAAAAACTAAATCTTTACTAATTGAAATTTATATTGAAATTGTTGCAGTTAGTGAAGCTTAATGTAACACTTGAAAATGGCGCCACTGGCGTCTGCAATTTTCACATGTTCTTTTTTCAAATTGTTTGACACCATCCAACACACAGCTAGTGGCCAGTGTCATTTTGCGAACTTGGAGATAAAAACTCACTGTAAAAACTTTTTGGCTTTTGATATTTAGGTTACCAGCGCATAGTCTTACCCAAAATTAAAAAAGAAAAACCACGTAAGAAATGGATTTTCATACACTTTTCTCTCCCGCTCAGATGCGTTTTCTCCCCTGATATTTGTTCGATATGCAATGACGTACTTTCTACCGTAAATTTGATAAAGTATCAAGGTACTTTCCGAGCAGGTGTAGTTTAAAATTATTATACGAGTATTTATGACATAAAAGAAAATTGCTGTTTACGAAAAAAGAAGCGTTCAATAGAAATACATATTGTTTTTTGATGTTTTTAAGGTTCCGTAGTAAAACGAGGAACCCTAAAAACGTAAATCGCTCGCTTACTATAGTCTATAGTACATATAGTAGTATAGTAGTATATAGTCACAAATTCACACGTTCGTTCGTCACTACGACGCGCCGCGACTGAATAGCATGCCAGAGCATACCAAACTCCGAGGCGCGTAGGTATGATCCGCGTTCCGACCGTTTGTATGAAGACGGAATACTGTTAGATTTCATTACCGTGGTTTAGTGAAGCATAGTTTAAGTTTAGTTAAAAGTACGAACTTACCTCCTTCCTGTGTTTTCAATACGTTTCCAACAGTATTGATTAAGTTAAAGGCGCACTGTCTACATTTGGAGTTGATGTCCTTGGTACATATCACAGATTCAGCAATCGCGCTCTTTAGTAACTTGCTTTCCGCGTTTAAGAACTGGGTCGATGTGATCAGGTGCTCTATGCATCTGGAAATAAGGTTTAAATTTAGTTGGGGCTGAAATGTTATAGGAAGTATTTTGGTGAGAAAATATAAAAATAAATACATCACAGGACGCCTAATTCCGATACTACACGAATTCCTTATTAGATTTCGGATGACGGTAATATAACGATGTAGCGCGTGAATAAAAAAGCCTGGAGCCTCCAATGAAAAATTACACATTGATAAAACAGGGCGATCCTCTCTCAGCCAAACTGTTTATAGTTATGTTTATGGTATAATTTCACAAGTTATATATATATAGTGTGACTATGATATTGTTAATTACAATTGAATATTTTTGATATGTCACTCAAGATATGCACCAGCGTTCGGCGATGGATTTTCTGAGCCGGAATTTTCCCATAGTGTGGCTAAAAAGCCTTAGAGAAGAACATTCTGAACAGAGTAGGTATGAGTTAGTTTATCAATATGCGAGTTCTGCTCGCATAAAAATATTTATTTTTCATGATTTCAGTTATGATCTCACCGAAAAAAAAACTTCGTAAATTAGTAATATAAATGTGTTTTTTCTAATACTAACATGAATTTTAAATTTATATAACTTATTATGCATGTGACTTTTTATAATTCTATATTAATTTTATAAGACATAGACATATACTATTGTATTAGGCTAAGCCTGTAATAATAGACTACTAATATTAATTATTATTTTTTTAATTTTTTTATTTATAATAAATAAAATAAATAAATTATGACTTGACGAGAGTTAATAGGGAATAAAAAGTTAATATTCAGAATCCTTACTAATATTATAAATTCAAAAGTGTGTTATTGGTTTGTTACTCTTTCACGCAACAACAGAGCAACGTATAGAATTAATTTTTGGCATAGGCTACTTTTTAACCCGGAAAAATAAAATAGCACAATTATTTTTTACAAAAATGGCATGACCGACTTCAACCGTGTACAGAATTTGCGAATACATGGTGGATGCAGCATTTTTCACACTATTGTTGATTTATCAAAAATGGTTTGGCCGATTTCTATAAAATTTAAATGGCATCAATTTCGATGTATATTCTTGCCAAAAATAAAATATATTAAAATCGAAATACTATGTTAAAAGTTACGCTTACACACAAAAAAATATACGCGTCGTATTGAGTATCTCCTCCGTTTCGTCGGTCAAACAAATCAAAATATCGCGATCGATGCCGCAGGCAAACGCTAGTATTCCAAATATCTTACCTTAGTCTAGCTGCCTTGCTGCTATCAGCTACCTTATTCAACGAACTCATCAGCAACTTCTTAATCTTTTTATAATTACTCTTCAAAAACTCCTTACAACTAGCATTGTCACTCTTGAAAATCTCCTCCAAAATCCTATACGCTTTTTTGTGCTCCATTTCTAGCAATTTCGCTTTATCCTTGTACTTCAAGCTGGGTTTTTGTGTCTTCTCGCTTTCATCCGCTTCCATCGCTTCAGCCTGTTTAGCTTCCGCTTTTCTAGCTCTTTTGAATTTCTTTGGGTCTTCTAATACTGTTTCGCAGAGCGGGTAGACCCATTCGTCAAAGAGTTGAGCGATTTTTTCGCTGCTTTGGTATAGGACTAAGAGTCTGATGATGTCTAGTATGGATTCCCGTTGTTGGTGGTTGTCTTTAGATGATTCTAGTTGTTGTAATGCGTTTGTGAATAACTCCTCTTTTAGTGTTTGATCGGTGATGGTCAAGTATACCTGGGAAAGAATATGAGTGGCTTTAACAGATAGGCAACGTATGGAGATATCACGGAATAAATAGTAAGTTCGTATAGGCCGGGTGGCTAGCCCTGGTGTCAGTTTTTAAGCCGCCTGAAGGCCTCTGAATTGGCTAAATGGTTAAAACAACCGGGGCCTACAATTTAACGGTGTAAATTAAGATTTGGAAATCAATAATAAAAATCTTGCTCTGTTTTTCTGTACAACTATAATATAACCCGAGTTTTCTCCTTTTAAATAGAGAATAGCTTTCCGTTTAATCACATTTCGACTGATGTTATTTAAGCAGAACTCCGTTTTACACCCTAAACCGGAGCTAAACCGGTTTTTTAGGGTTCCGTACCCAGAGGGTAAAAACGGGACCCTATTATTAAGACTCCGCTGTCCGTCTGTCTCCAGGCTGTATCTCATGAACCATTACAGCTCGATATACGAAATACTAAATAAAAATTTATAATTAAGGGGGGCTCCCAACCAACAAACCTGATTTTTTAGCCGTTTTTCGCTCTATATTAATAACACAGGTAACAGGTAGATGATTAAAATTTTCACAGAATATTTAGTTGTATATTCACTTCAATAATAAAATTAAAATATAATAAATATTTAAGGGGGGACTCTCATACAATACGGAACCCTTCATGCGCGAGTCCGACTCGCACTTGGCAGATTATTGTGAAATCTGGACCTAAGATCTTTGAGAAACGAATATAATTGGTTACTTTTGGACATTACTTGGGTAAAAATACTTGCCTGTATAGTTTCCAAAGCCGCCAACCTCTGCCCTTCGGCACTACCCCCTTTAGCGGGCGACATGTAGATGTTCAGTAATATCGGCAGATAGTTCTTGGCGAACCTCGCGAGTTCTGCCTTGTCTTCGTCTGACTGACTACCAGCGATCAGCTTCCGCAGAGCTTGCATCACTGACATTCTGAATAAAAAGCAATTAAAAATTTGTTTTTTTAATAATTTCATTTTAATGGATCCTACGGGCTACTGGGACCTGCAACTGCAGCCTAGAGACTAAGGGAATATGATCTAGGTATAAAGCGCACGAATTTTTTTTTTTGTATTCCGTCACGGTAAGTTTTTAGAAAACAATAAGCCGCCGATCGTCGTAAATAAAACTTCAACTTTAAAGCCACGGTTTCAAAATCATCGACTTTTTGACGTTCCATTTGACGCTTTCCTCTTTTGTTTACCTTTTCCTTTAAGTTTACCTTTTCTTTTAACGGGTTTACAGGAAATTCATAGAGAGCCCTATGTCCAGTAGTGATCGTCCTACGGCTAATAACGATGATCCAATAGTACATTGTTCGCCGAGAGGAGAAAGTGACCTATTACCGTCGAGGGTGTCGTTTGAAGCCCGAGCCGTAGGCGAGGGCTTTAAAACACCCGAGATCGGGAATCGCACTTTCTTTTAAGTGATACATAGTGCTTTATACTACACCTACGAGGAAAATAAAAAACTAAATCTTTACTAATTGAAATTTATATTGAAATTGTTGCAGTTAGTGAAGCTTAATGTAACACTTTTTCCATTAATGTTTGTTTGAGATGTTTGCGACAAAGTAGGAGGTTATCAATCAGTATTTTTGCTGTTTCCTTCAACTGCGGCGGAGTTAAAAAATCTTCATCATCACTATCACTACTTATCATTTTGATAGTTTTATTTTACTTTTCTACGAAAACTGAATCCTCAAACAACACACAAATTGAAAATGGCGCCAATGGCGTCTGCAATTTTCACATGTTCTTTTTTCAAATTGTTTGACACCATCCAACACACAGCTAGTGGCCAGTGTCATTTTGCGAACTTGGAGATAAAAACTCACTGTAAAAACTTTTTGGCTTTTGATATTTAGGTTACCAGCGCATAGTCTTACCCAAAATAAAAAAGAAAAACCACGTAAGAAATGGATTTTCATACACTTTTCTCTCCCGCTCAGATGCGTTTTCTCCCCGCATATTTGTTCGATATGCAATGACGTACTTTCTACCGTAAATTTGATAAAGTATCAAGGTACTTTCCGAGCAGGTGTAGTATAAAAGCATTTGTTCAATCGACGTATTTGATATCTAAAGGGGGTGGGGTATAAAAAATAAATGGAGCAATATAGTTGCCGGCAACATCTGTACTGTACGGTACCAGCCTTTTTATTAGTCCACTGCAGGACGTAGGCCTACCCACGGAGGGTGACAACATGTAGAATCTAGCAATCTCCAAACTATGATGAGCCTAAAACAGCATACAGAATGCGGTCTTCTCTTAATCTTTTTCACACTTAACTCCTTCTAGTGCCTGCATAACATAAGTAGGTACCCTTACCTAAACTCAGGATTATCCTTCAGAACATTTCCCAGCACCCTGGCAACCGCTTTGAAACTTTCCTTTATATCCTGAGGACTATTGCAGAAGCTAGGCAACAGCGCCCACAGTTGATTACAGAACAGCTCGTAAGTATGCGACCCTGGTACATCTTTCGCTTATGTTAACTCTCTGGCCTTTTTTTACAATAATGTAGCCATTTATAAAATGTAGATTAACTTACCTAAATTCAGGATTATCCTTCAAAACATTTCCCAGAACTCTTGCAACCGCTTTGAAACTCTCTTTTATATCCTGAGGACTATTGCAGAAACTTGGCAACAGCGCCCACAGTTGATTACACAACAGCTCGTAAGTATGGGACCCTGGTACATCCTTCCCTTGGGTAAACTCTCGAGCATATTTTCTACAGATTGTTGCCATTTCTAAAATATAGAATATATAACTTACCTAAACTCTGGATTATCCTTCAGAACATTTCCCAGCACCCTGGCAACGGCTTTGAAACTCTCTTTTATATCCTGAGGACTATTGCAGAAACTTGGCAACAGCGCCCACAGTTGATTACACAACAGCTCGTAAGTATGCGACCCTGGTACATCCTTCGCTTGTGTCAACTCCCTGGCCTTTTTCCTGCAGAATGTTGCCATTTCCAAAATGTCGGTGGCGAAGAATTTTAGTTTAGAATTGGTTATTTTTTCTTTCATAACTGGGAGGAGCCAGCTTCGTTCTAAGTTTATGTGCTCCGGGTTGTCTCGTAACGGTATAACTGCAAAGAAATGTTATTGCTGTAGTCACACTAGTATCAATACCAACGAATGAGATTTAATATTAATCCTTGGGTAAAATTATAACAAAGTCCTGGTACTCGTAGTACGAATCAATCAAAGGTCAAATCAAACTAAATGGCCTTGTGTTCAGAGACGCCATTAAGGGGACGAGATGGGCAAACGACATGATTTCCCACTCATTTTTTGATCGTTCTTCAAGATCAGGGAGGTTTAAAATGAGTAAATCTTGGTTAATCATATCTTCAGTAAGCGGATAAAGTCCAAAATACTTATTATTAATATTTGGAACTACTTTAAAATATTATTGAAAAGTATCACTACAGCATTTTTGTAATTATTTTTTATCCTTATTTTCATGGATCGGAGAGGTTCATTTTGAATGAAACTTGAAATAAGTGGTTTGAGATATTAGAACCTTTTTCCTGGTGGATACATTTGTTTCTAAATGTTATAGTTTAATAAAGTTTATAGTTAAATACTGATAACGCCTGCTGAAAACTATTCATTCAGAAATACCGTTGCTCGCATATTATAATAAGGCGTTAGCAGATAGACAGCGTTGTCAATGAGACGTTGCCACTTCGCCACGGCGGCCATCCGTGGCGAAGTGGCAACGTCTCCTTGACACCGCACAATTTCTATCTCGACATGATTCTTGTAGCTTGCCGCTCGCTCGAGGCAGTAGTCTTGGACCTACCGATATTTCGGTAGTTTTACCGATTTGGCATCTGTCCTACAGTCCTACTGAAATGAATCAATTTTTTTTAAGATTTCTGAGCATGCTAATTTTTCTAACTTTTCCACCAAATTTCTAGGTTTCAACAAAGAAAAGTTGTATTTTGGGACAAATTTTCCCGATTTTCTACCATATTCCAAGTTTTCAGCGAATCGAGACTTTAACAAAGTTATGATTGTGGGTTACTAGTATTTATAGTACCTACAGGTATTATTATTATGTACTTACCAATAACCAGCTAAAATAAAAAATATTTCCTAATGTCTACGGGTAAGTCATTGTTTTCAAAAAAAGCTACAAACTGATAGTTAGCCTTATTTTAATATAACAAAATATCAATAAGTATCTGATTCGACCCTTAGTTCAAGACTTCAATCTTTTAAAAAAGCAGTTTTTTTTCGCAAGGTATCACCAGAATGTTCTATAGTAATGAAATGTTCAGTCCAAAACCTTTACATTTTAAGTGTTTCACTTTACAAACAAAATCTCGGATGTTATTTATTTAAAAAAATATCTTATATCCACAAATGTTTTATTTTACAAACCATTATTTTATAACCAATTATAAATCAAACATTTCACTTAGACAATATCTCGAATGATATTTTGTTTTTTATTTGTATATTTTTCATGTCAGAACATCAGATGTTAAACATACGAAAACCATATTTTTGCATGGTTTCGTTTAAAAAATGAACTAATAGTAAATATAGACTACCGAATATGGGCCGATTTGGTTCTGGTACTCGCCGGTCGCTGCCGTGGCACGTTAATTGTTCTACCAAATAAAACCATGTCTTACAAAAATTTGCTTACCACGAGAATATTTTGGTTTATTTTTTTCGAAAAAAGCCACAGCAGCGACATATTTTTAAACATATTATATGTTAGGTAAGTATTTTAAATCTAAATGGAATTGTCTGTCAAACGACACTTTATAAAATTAAATGTGTCAAGTGTTGGTTTATTATCAAACATTTATTAGTTAGCAAAAAAAACAAAAGAATTGTTTTTAAAATGATACGTTATAGAATGTAACTTTTTCAAGTAATTATTTTGAGATATAACCAAGTTTTTAATTTTTTTTTTATTATCATTTAACTACTCATGGGTTTGTCAAATGTTGGTTATCACATGCCAGTTTATAAAAAAAAGTTTGTTAAATGACTGCATACCAATTTTGTCGTATGTGACAGACATTGCGGTTTTTTTTCACTCACTCTCGCGTATGTTGTATAACCAGATATGAATAAGACAGCTGTAACGTAGTTTTTATTTGAGTAAAATTTAGCAATACTTCTTTAGAAGCTAAGACAATCTGTCTGTGACGTCATGTCAACGTAGTCAGAGCGCTGCCTACTTGATTCAAGACGCATCGAACAGATGGCGTGCATGGTAAAGTAACTATAGTAACTATTATTTATTCTGTGCCAAAATCGTCGAGAATGTTTGTGGGGGACCTGCGCCTTAAGTTTGATTCGAACTATACACTATTGACAACTCAAGAACGGCTACACCTAATTTTATGATTTATTGGATTTGTGTCCGTATTGAATAACAAAATGCAACATTATTTATAACACATAAAAATATGACTAACATATGGCAAAAACTAAATCAGTATTTTCAACTATCCGGGGCCACATTTTGGAAGATGACTTGCGTCCAAGCTTGGTTACGAATTGAATAGCCAATCAGAGTCAATTTGCGTATTTTCTAAAGCCCCTGATCGACGAACAAAATAAAACCGCGGTTTTAAAGTTTTCTCTGTGGTTATACCGTCATACCTCTTTGTTGTTGTGGAAATTGTGGCTCTCGCGGAGCTTGTTCAGTTTCTATAGTAATGGGGCGAGCAGGGGGCTTACGCACAGTTTCTCTACGAGGCCAACACCGCCGCAGTATCCGTGGCCTCCTACTGGTCGAACAGCATATAGCCAAATATAATTTTATTTGATCGAATCGCTGACTCGAAAAGAAGAAGAAGACGTACAGTTTCCTTAGCAACGGGCGAGCAGGGGGCTTACGTTCAGTTTCCTTAGCAAAGGGGCGAGCAGGGGGCATACGTTCAATTCCCTTAGCAACGGGGCAAGCAGGGTGCTTACGTTCAGTTTCCTTAGTAACGGGGCGAGCAGGGGGCTTACGTTCAGTTTCCTTAGCAACGGGGCGAGCAGGGGGCTTACGTTCAGTTTCCTTAGCAACGGGGCGAGCAGGGGGCTTACGTTCAGTTTCCTTAGCAACGGGGCGAGCAGGGGGCTTACGTTAAGCTGTTTTCAATAAGTTACCTGTGAGTACAAAGTCCGGTCCGAGCGATTTGATGGCGCATCCAGTAGCGTGCTCCACCTCTTTGTCGTTGTGGAAGTTGTGGCTTTCGCGACGCTCGTTCAGCTTCCTTAGTAACGGGGCGAGAAGGGGGCCTACTCGGGGATTCGCGATCTAAAAAAAATAATAAAAATAGTGACAAACATGGTTATTGCTAGAGGGGAGAGAGCATGGATGAAAGAAATATAGTTCCTACGTTTATTTAGTGACGTTTGAGAACACTTACAACTAATAACAAGTATCAAACAACATAAAAAAGGGTGGGCCTTGCCTAGCCTGGAAATTTCTTTGCCCACCCCAGAAAACTGGAAAGTCAATACATTATATTTTTTTGGGGTGGGCAAAAGTAAACAGTTTTCTCTAGGGGCTACCCCCTAGAGAAAATAAATAATTGTCTAGCTAAACTAATGGTGACAAATATAGGCTTAGAGTAGCCGTACTTTGAGAGCCCATAAAATAAATAATATCTCTTAAAATATTGTTAATATTTATATTGTAGATAATAAGACTGAAAAACTTTAATCCGTCTGTTTTTGGTGTTAAAGCTCTAATTGGATACACAACACGATATTGTTTTTCTTTTAGCTCATTCCGACGTCTAGTGGACGCTATGAAAAAGTTTGTAATAATCGGCCAAGTACGAGTGGACTCGCGCACGGAGGGTTCCGTACTGTATGGGAGCCCCCTTAAATACTTATTTTATTTTAATTTTATTATTTATTATTGAAGTGATATAAAACTAAATGTTCTGTGAAAATTTCAAGCATCTACCTGTTACCATTGTTAATAAAGAGCGAAAAACGTCTGAAAAATCAGGTTTGTTGTATAGGAGCCCCCCTTAAATTTTTTTTTTTAGTATTTGTTGTTATAGCGGCAACAGAAATACATCATCCGTGAAAATTTCAGCTGCCTAGCTATCGTGGTTCATGAGATACAGCCCGGTGACAGACAGACAGACGGACATCGAAGTCTTAGTAATAGGGTCCCGTTTTTCCCTTTGGGTACGGAACCCTAAAAAGCGTTATTTATTAACTTATTATTACTACTGACCCGGCAAATGTTGCTTTGCCATATTAAAAAAACCAACTCTTATCACCTAGAGGTATTAAAAATAGCCTACAACAAATTCTCAGACCTACCAAAAATACACGACAAAAAAAAACATACCAATCGGTGTAGCCTTTTCGGAGTAATTCGATAATAAACACTGTGACACGAGTTTTTTATATATTTTACTAGCATCCCATCCCGGCCTCAGATTTTATAAGTATGACAAACAAATTCGATTATAAATTGAGATATAAACTAACCTCTCAAGTTGTATCAAACTGCACAGTGTGCAAAATTTTGTAAAAATAGGTTCAGTAGTTGAGGTTTTTTTTTTTTACCTGTCCCGGCGCATAGGCCGGGCCCGCGAGCTACTCCCTAACGTAATCAGGGGGGTTTTACTGTTTATTTATTTAGGAACTTATTTAATTTACAATTTCTCATACTACAGTTATCTTATTCTAAGCTATCTTTAAAATTACCGTTTGCTTATAGTACTTTTTACATCAAAACTTATCCTATTATTAGGTTGATATAGATATATTAATAATATAAATATTCAACCTATATTTTATCTAGCGTTTTGTTTTTATTTATTGTCCTTTTTCCTATCGTTATACAGTATTTTAGAAATATATCGTTAACTTTGTTATCCCTTATTATGTGACATATACTTTCCTTCGTTATCTGAACACCTATCTCCTGCTCCACCTCGCACCTTTCTCTGCCATATATGGGACAGTGTACCAGGATGTGGACCGGGGTTTCCTCCACATTCGGCTCACAGGAGCATGACGGGTTGTCCCTCAATTTGAACCTATGCAAGTATTGGGAGAACCCGCCATGCCCAGTCAACATCTGAGTGAGTATTCCCTGGGGATTAATCTTTCGAGCCATCCTGAAAGCTACGCTGGCATACGGGAAAAATATTTTGGTTGTCGATGCAGTGTCACCAGTCACAAATCTCCGTAGTTGAGGAGTTTATCGCGGACAAACTACGTACTGTACCAGCCTTTTCAATAGTCCACTGCAGGACGTATGCCTACCCACGAAGGGTGATTGGGCCATATCCACCACGCTGGCCCAATGCGGGTTGGTGGATTGTTGGTTGGACAAACCGTGTAACACGAAATTTTCATACATAAAGATAAAGATTAGATACAAGATTTTCTTACCTCAAAACAAACAGCAATGGTCATAATAACATGCCTTATCGCCTGGTTAAACGGATTATCCAGACCTGTACCGATGTTTTTGAAAATGGCTTCAACGTGGGATTTGTGTTTAGCAAACGTTTCATCTGTGTCAATCGCTGGCTTCACGCAGTCCATTAAAATCGCCTAAAAAATACACATAACTTTGATTAACCATATCAGAAGAAATGAGAGACGGTAGTACGAGTACTAAACTAAAAAAATATACGGACAAGAAGGGCATTGATTGATATACTCGTATACTCGAATTCATGGATATACTCGTATACAAGTTTTGTATGATAAGATAAAATATAATTTATTTTAAGTAAGTAAGTTCGTATAGGCCGGGTGGCTAGCTCTGGTGTCAGAGTTTTTAGGCCGCCTGAAGGCTTCTGACAAGGCTAAACGGTTAAAACAACCGGGACCTACAATTTAACGTGTCATCTGAGCTACGATAGCGCTCAGTTGGAAAATGCCACCCGCGACACCCATTCAAATACTGACCGTGCGGAACGTTGCTTAATTTCGGTGATCGCTAACAAACACCTAGTCCCACTACGCTACGAGCATTATTTATTTTCAGTTAAGAAATTATTTTTAATTTTATTTTATTTCAGTTCACCAACATTGTGTACATCAATACATTGTAAAAAGATTATAAATAAAAAATAAGAGCTAAATGTCACAATAATTATAGGTGAAGGTTTTTTTTTTACAATGTTTTGCTCGATATTAATGCATGTTATTAATATCGAGCAAAACATTGTAAAAAAAAAATAAGGTCATAAATTAAAAAAAAAAAAAAAATGTGTCAAAAATAATAGTAAAGTTAGTGTCAGTCATCAAATTAAAATTAATTGGAAGTTATACAAACGTTACATTAAAATTAAAAATAATAACATCCTTTACATAGTATAAAATAAAGTCGCTATTTTCGTTTGTTTGTCTGTATGCTTAAATCTTTAAAACTACGCAACGGATTTTGATGCGGTTTTTTTAGTGGATAGAGTGATTCAAGAGGAAGGTTTATATGTATAAAAATTCCCGAAATTCCCACAGGAACGGGCACAACGCGGGTAAAACCGCGGGGCGCTGCTAGTTAAGATAATAAACATTAACATTATATTCAATAGTACTCATTTTATACTATGAGCAAAACCACACGAACCATAAAAAAATATTTATAGTAAAACAGTGACGTTTCCTTTCATCGTAATAAGCTAGATGACTAAAAAGATTTAATTAGTCTGTCAGATATATTATCAAAAAATATTAGACCCGTATTTCTTATTTTGTCAATTAAACAAATATTGATAAAGAAATGGCCCGTTAAAGTTTCGCGTTGACGTCGCGAGCCCCCACTCCCGAACTTTGACAAGGTTTATCTTTGGCACTTATAGCACAGCCCGGACACTCCGCGATTTTTCATACAAAATCTGCTGTCTTACGCACACCTACACAGTACTTACTCACAGACAACACACATACATACGCACGGTCGCTACACGCGCATTTGTGTGCAGAACGTCTATGGCTGTCAGCGATCACCACATCGTGACGTCATGCCGCGTGAGTGAGACAGTTGCGTACATAATTTGCAAAAATGAATATTAATCTAGTGCTTAAAATAGTATAACAATTACTTAATTTGGAAGCATATTAACAAAAAGTAACCGATCTACTTCTTTTGTAAGATAATATCAAGAGGAAGTTACCAAATAATGTAAAATAAGTTCCTATTATTTATCCTTAGGGAAACATTAAAATTTCTTGTTTTGTTACGTATCATTGATATTCAACCATACACAGTACAAGTCTTCCCTATTGTCACAGTCTAGGTAGTTTTTATTGGAAAATTCACCGGCCTGTGCAGCCCGCACACAGAGTGCACGATGCGGTACGTAGACGCGGGGTGGAAGTGAGGAAGACTCAAACGGGTGGGGGGTAACGAGTGGCCGTTCTATACGTAGTATTATTATATATTCTTTGCTTATAGTTTATTGAATTGAATAAAAATAATGACTTTTACCCAGTTACCATGCCTATTAATAAAATGCACATAAAACTTCGAAAAGAGGTGTGTGGATGGGCATACATTTGAGGTAGAATTAAACTAATTTTTGACACTTTTCTTGATGATCATACCTTCAAAGCGTTGGTAGATGCAGAATTAATGTCGGCGACGTCTGATAACCACAGCTCTGACACGCAGATGTTCACGAACAAAGGCAAATTCGGCATGCAAAGATTCAGCTCCAAACTGAAAATTATACGCAGAAATTAATCATAAAACCAATAAGGATCAAATTACATTTTGGCATTACAATAACTAGATCTAATATTTTAAATTATAAGCTTTTTGGTGCTTTCGAACTTTTAATATCGTATCGGTCGACTGTGGCTATCATAAACCAGGTGATAACGTCAATGACCTCACATATCCTTGTAACATTGTTCCCCAATCACGTATTTATTACAATCACGTTTTCACACAGTCACGTTTTTATACAGATTGATAGACTATTATCATTCTAGTCAGTCAGCTGATAAGATCGATGACCTCTCGCACCAATACCCACCGAGCTAAACACGAGTATCCGTACTGACAGCACGGCGCACCAAGCCAGCACTTGCCTCCCGTCGTTGGCCGGGGGTCGATTCGCTAACAACGGACGGGTCAGCTGATAAGGTCGATGACCTCTTGTATCAATACATACCCAGCTAAACACGAGTATCCCTGCTGCAGCACAGCGCACCAAGCCAGCAGGAGACGCTAGTCAGCTGATAAAGTCACTGACCTCTCGCATGACAACTCACCTAGTTAAACACGGATATCCCTGCTGCAGCACGGCGCACCAAGCCAGCTCTTGCCCCGCGTCGTTGGCCGGCGGTCGGGCCGCTAACAGCGCTCGAGTCAGCTGGTAAAGTCATTGACCTCTATCATCAGTATTCACCCAGCGAAACACGAGTATCCCTGCTGCAGCACAGCGCACCAAGCCAGCACTTGCCCCGCGTCGTTGGCCGGCGGTCGGGCCGCTAACAGCGCTCGAGTAAGCTGGTAAAGTCATTGACCTCTATCATCAGTACTCACCCAGCTAAACACGAGTATCCTTGCTGCAGCACAGCGCACCAAGCCAGCACTTGCCCCGCGTCGTTGGCCGGCGGTCGGGCCGCTAACAGCGCTCGAGTCAGCTGGTAAAGTCATTGACCTCTATCATCAGTACTCACCCAGCTAAACACGAGTATCCCTGCTGCAGCACAGCGCACCAAGCCAGCACTTGCCCCGCGTCGTTGGCCGGCGGTCGGGCCGCTAACAGCGCTCGAGTCAGCTGGTAAAGTCATTGACCTCTATCATCAGTACTCACCCAGCTAAACACGAGTATCCCTGCTGCAGCACAGCGCACCAAGCCAGCACTTGCCCCGCGTCGTTGGCCGGCGGTCGGGCCGCTAACAGCGCTCGAGTCAGCTGGGCGGTCAGCTGACCCGTGAGGTTGTTGACCTCTCGCGGGGCGGAGAACAGCGCGTGGAGCGTGTGGAGGCAGCACGTTTTGATGTACACGTTGTTGTGCGTCATGAGGGAAAGGATCGCTTCGCAGGTTGACTGGAAAAAATATTTTTAAATTTAGTATACGTACTTACTTAGCCTCTTAAGACCCTCAGTACAAAATTATGTTCATAATAAATTTCACAACAGGCCTCAGCTTAGACAACATTGCATAGTGATAAACGCCCACTGTGCATATTTTTGCACTAAATCTTTAGATGCTCTTTGGTCAATAGAGCTCAAGCCCTATGTACAATTTAATGTACTAAATAAAAAGCAAATTTATCACCTGGGGTCTGACAGCAGCTACTTAATAAGTACAAAAAAATTTACAAGGGGTGTTAAGCACTTCGAAACCCAAAAAAATCTAGGTCTCAGGAGGTTAGTATAGAACCTGATAAAAATACATCAGTGATAAATTAAATATGTACTTACTTTGATAAACTCCTTGCTGAACACCGGCAGCACGTCTCTAAGCAACGTCAACGTGTGCAGCACAGTTCTGTGGCCCGACAGCAAGGCCTCTGCCTTGATTTGAGACAGGCAGTACTCTGCCACGCGGTTGGAGGCCGGGTGCACTCGCGGTACCTGGTGCCAAGAAAAATATATTTTCTACTTTGAGCAAATATCTCTAGAGTCACAATCGTGCAAAAAAGTGTCCGAACCAAAACCCTGCCCAAGCTACGTAGTGGGTGTAGGCCTTTTAGTTGGTCGTAAGGTGATTGCAGGCCGACTACAACCACATCCCGGACACTCCGCGATTTTTCAAACAAAATCTGCTGTTTTACGCACACTACCCAGTACTTACTCACAGACAACACACATACGCACGGTCGCTACACGTGCATTTGTGTGCGGAACGTCTATGGCTGTCAGCGATCACCACGACGTGATGACATGACGCGTAAGTGAGACAGTTGCGTACTCAATTTGCAAAACCGAATATAAATCTAGTGCTTAAAAAAAGTATAAAATTACTTGATTTGGAAGCATTTTAACAAGAAATAACCGATCTACTTACTTTATTTGAAAGAAAGTATCAAGAGGAAGTTACCAAATATTATGAAATGTAAAATAAGTTCCTATTATTTATCCTTAGGAAAACCTTAAAATTTCTTGTTTTATTAAATATAATTCATATTCAACCATACACAGTACAAGTCTTCCCTATTCCCTATTGTCACAGTCTAGGTTGTTTTTATTAGAAAATCCACCGGCCTGTGCAGCCCGTGCGCAGAGTGTAAGTTCTGTCCGTGGACGCGGGGTGGAAGTGAGGAAGACTCAAACGGTTGTATATGTATAATATTCTTTGCCGCGCGATCGGCGCGACGCCAAAGTGCTCGATTACAAGCACTAATTAGGTGACACAACGTAGAGGTTCGAGAAAACGGGTCATTGTGAATTATTTAATAAATATCTAAGTCGGTATGTATGACGACGATCGGACATTCTTTTACTACTTTCACTTAGGGACTGTGGCTCTAAAGATATTTGCTCGAAGATTTTCTATTATTCGTAAAGGACGTCTTAGAGTTACGTATTATCTGGTTTCGGGTTGGCGGGTTTTTTTTTAAATTTGACTCTTGTTGATGTCTCTTTTGAAATGTAACTGTGATCGTAGTTCTGTGTAACTAGTAGTTCTCCGAACAGTAGACTTCGCGACACATCTAACTGAATCTTCATAAGCTATATTTCGACTCGCTCTTGACCGCTTTGGTTAATTCTCTCGAATCTTGTAAGGGTTTATGTATTAAACAATTTTGCTAAATTTGATTATAGAAACTAGCGTGGTTTTTGCACATTTTAAATAAAGTATAACACAGGTGTTACTCACGCTTAATTTTAGTAGATAACTGCTACTATAGTTTCGATCGCATTTAGCAATCAAATTTGACATTTGAGCAGCAGTTCAAGTGTCATTTGTGTCTAGATTACATAGCAGTTTCTGCGGATTTTTGACGCCATGTTTGTGGAACCATGCATCACAACTTTTTTACTTTATGTCACTTCCACTGTCTTTCCTTTACTCATAATAATATTGAAGCGTCAAAACTTTACCTTCTGTTTTTGGTCTTCTGAAGGTATCATGAAACAGCTGCCTCTTAAAATTGACGTTAGTGCGTGATGAGTCGCTTTCCTAACCTGAAAAAAAAAGCAATTAATCACACTTATATTATAAGACTAGCTGGCCCGGTGAACTTCATCTCACCATCTGTCAACTGTCAATGACAACTTTTACACGCAGGAACATTTTGTTAGCGAAAATTAATTTCACGTTTTTAAGGTTCCGTACCCTAAGGGTAAAAACGGGACCCTATTACTAAAACTCCGCTGCCCGTCCGTCCGTCTGTCACCAGGCTGTATCTCATGAACCGTGATAGCTAGGCAGCTGAAATTTTCACAGATGATGTATTTCTGTTGCCGCTATCACAACAAATACTAAAAACAAAATAAAATAAATATTTTAGGGGGGCTTCCATACAACAAACCCGATTTTTTTAGACGTTTTTCGCTCTATATTAATAATGGTAACAGGTAGATGCTTGAAATATTCACAGAATATTTAGTTTTATATTCACTTCAATAATAAATAATGAAATTAAAATTAAATAAATATTTAAGGGGGGCTCCCATTCAGTACGGAACCCTCCGTGCGCGAGTCCGACTCGTACTTGGCCGATTATTGTCTTCTATTATGTTGGAGAGGTGGTACTTCGAGAGCTGCCGATGACGTCACAGCGTCCAACGCTGTGTGCGTTGCGTAGATCATTAATTATCGCTAAATATTTTTGTACGAATAAATAATTTTGGCGTTTATCTTTTTAGTTCCACTTCTGATAGACCTATTTCCTTATACATAATTATAGGCCGAATCATACAAGTCGGCGGATGTGAATTTAGCTACAAGCTGCGCAATATCCAATTCTGACGGAAGCTCACATAAAGCTGGCTGGCACATGCGCCACACTCGTGTTCGGGTGCTGCATGCGGGTCGCCGGTTTGCTCGCGGCATTCACGCAAAGCACTGAGACTACTAACTTAGACTAAGATTTAAACTAACCTCTCTCTATTGTACAGTCGAATTCTTTAAAATGTAACTACTCAACAAAGGGCACAGACCCTGGAGTCTGTGGGTCAATAATTTAAATTATAAAAAAAAAAAAAAGCTGCGCGTTCATTGGGTTTCGCGCGGCTTGTAGTAACGTCACATCCGCCGACTTGTATGATTCGGCATATATCTTTCAATACACTAACTATACACGTTAGTGTATTGAAATATACGTATATATACTGGTTTTTAGGGTTCCGTGCCTAAGAGTAAAAACGTAACCCTATTACTAAAACTCCGCTGCCCGTCCTTCCGTCTGTCACCAGGCTGTATCTCATGAACCGTGATAGCTAGACAGCTGAAATTTTCACAGATGATGTATTTCTGTTGCCGCTATAACAACAAATACTAAAAACAGAATATACAGTCAAACCTGGATAAGAGAGAGTTCAAGGGACCGCCATCTCATTCTCGCTTATAGAGGTTTTTCACTTATCCAGGTTTCTCACTTATCCAGTTTCGGAAGTGGCTACTCTCTCTTATAGAGGTTAAAAAATACGTCTAATTTGTATGTAGGTATCTACATGCGTGAAGAATGATAAATATGTTTATAAATAGTGTATAGGTACTAATTGGTTGGGTTGTGTTGATTAGAATTGAACATAGATGATAGTTTGTTTTATTCATTCTAAAAGACACATTTAAATATTGGGAAAATCAAAAATCGACTTTTTTAAATATTTACATGCCTTTTAGAGCACTGAGACCTTATAGGGACCGTAAATCTTTTGATTTTATAATTTTATAAGTCAAATTCATTGCGTATTTCATTTCGAGATTTTCCACTTTTGAATGCATACAATACCTAGCTATCTTAAGCTTATCGCTTAACGACTTATTTGTTTATTCTCAAAGATTTATCTACTAACACAGAACCTTTCTACTCAATTGGTATTTATCAACTAGAGTAAGCTTGACCAATAAGATAGTGTAACTATTCCAAAAGAATGTGATACAAAAATAATGTTAGGTGGATTAAAGAAAACCACAAAATAAATTTAAATAGAACATTACTAACTATTTCTATTTCAACAAACAGGATAGTTTAGACGCGTGTGGCCATTCCAAAAAAAAATGCGATACAAAAACCACGAAATTTAAGAATGAATCATAAAGTGCAGATGTTTCATTACCCTCAACTCTCGCTTATAGAGGTTCAGAAAAGTAGTACTCTCAGTTATAGAGGTCCATGAGGGAAAAACGACTCTCTCTTATAGAGGTTTTTGTCTCTCACTTATAGAGGTAATTGGGGGGTAAAATGACGGGACCTGCCAATTATTCTCACTTATAGAGGTTTCTCACTTATCCAGTTCTCAGTTAGCCAGGTTTGACTGTAATTAATATTTAATCTCCCATACAACAAACATGTTTTTTTTTGCCGTTTTTTGCTCAATATTAATAACGGCAACAGGTAGATGCTTGAAATGGAGCCTCCCCTTCGTTCGCGAGTCCAACTCGCACTTGGCCAAGTATTTATAGCCTAGTAAACTCACCTTAGGCTTTGAATGCAGAGCAAACGCCAGCACCGAGTCGAAAACCTTCATTGTATGGGAATCACCCCACAGAGCATATTCTTGAGCGCGCAACAACACCGACAGGCATCCTGTAGATACACAAGAAAAAAGAAATATAAAAATAAATTATAGAGATACCACTAAGGATTGATGACTATGAAAATATAATTTATACTACACCTGCTCGGAAAGTACCTTGATACTTTATCAAATTTACGGTAGAAAGTACGTCATTGCATATCGAACAAATATGCGGGGAGAAAACGCATCTGAGCGGGAGAGAAAAGTGTATGAAAATCCATTTCTTACGTGGTTTTTCTTTTTTAATTTTGGGTAAGACTATGCGCTGGTAACCTAAATATCAAAAGCCAAAAAGTTTTTACAGTGAGTTTTTATCTCCAAGTTCGCAAAATGACACTGGCCACTAGCTGTGTGTTGGACGGTGTCAAACAATTTGAAAAAAGAACATGTGAAAATTGCAGACGCCATTGGCGCCATTTTCAAGTGTTACATTAAGCTTCACTAACTGCAACAATTTCAATATAAATTTCAATTAGTAAAGATTTAGTTTTTTATTTTCCTCGTAGGTGTAGTATAAAGCACTATGTATCACTCGAGAGAAAGTGCGATTCCCGATCTCGGGTGTTTTAAAGCCCTCGCCTACGACACCCTCGATGGTAATCGGTCACTTTCTCCTCTCGGTGAACAATGTACTATTTTAGTTCGAAACGGTATACTCCCGAGGTGGTCCCATTTAAATTTTACAGAAATCGGCTAAGCCGTTTTTGAAAAAACCAACAATAATGTAAGCAATTCGAGCGAAATATCCGAATTTTGTACACGATGAACATCGATAATTTCGCCAATTGTGAACCAAATCGAAAAAATATTTTTTAGTTCGAAAGGGTATACTCCCAAGGTAGTCCCATTTAAATTTTACAGAAATCGGCTGAGCCGTTTTTGATAAATCAACAATAATGTAAACAATTCGAGCGAATTTTGTACATGATGAAAGGCGGTTTTGCCATTTTTTTAATTTTTTAATTTTATAAAAATCGGCTGAGTCGTTTTTTTAACGCGAATAAGTCCGCGCTTGACCACCAACTCGCCTGATGGTAAGCGACGTTGTGGTCGAAGATGAAGCACGCAGACCTAGAAGATACCTATTCACTCTGGTCTTGGAAAGTTTAGAAATACTTAACTAATAAGAAAATTACTACATGGATGATGCATTAATCCATGCGAACTATTCGAATTCGGTACACTGTTGAAGTCAGTTATGCCATTTTAGGTGACAAATAATTATATCCTGACCTATCATATACAAATATTTTATTGATAACACCATAGTTACAATTATATAATAGTAGTTTATGCAACTGTCTACTCGTTCATACACTCGTTACTATTATGAAACTCGCTGCGCTCGTTTCATAAACTCACACTCGTGTTTTAATACCCTTCATTATATGACAGTTGCATACACTACTTTATCTTCACTAATAAAAATAAAAAAAAATATAAGGCCATTCTAAAATCTCGCGCAAAAAATCTAAGGCCATTCTAAAAACATCGCGCGCTCGCTCCTGATTGGCGCAGGGCCAATCAGGAGCGAGCGCGCGATGTTATAATGAGATTTTACGATATCGATGTGGATATTATAACATCATGTGAAATTGCTTAAATTGAGTGTTTTGTTGTCTGCGCTATAACAGTAGTCATTATAAGTAAAAACATAAGTAGAATGTTACAACATTAGTGTAGATAAACTATATAATTGTATTTGCATACATAATTATAGTTACAATAACATTGTCAAAAACAATAATTAATTATTTTAATATCAGACCATTAACATACCTATAGCAGCCCTCAGCAAAGCACCATTCTCACTGGCAGCATTCTTCTCCAGTATATCAGTGAAGATGGCAGACGCATCAGAGAACTGTTTCCTGAGCACTGCTTGAGGCACGGCCTTGATCCCCATGGACAGGAGGGTTAGGGTTGCTACTAGGCTGTCTTCTAGTTCTGACGCCTTTAGGGTCTCCATCTGCAATGCCATATTACAATCCAACACTTTATGGACACCACAACAAAAGTGACAGAAGCAACAGAGGCCAATTTTTTCTGTCATTTCATGAAAGGTCTTATAGCTAAAAGTGATCTCTTCCAGACAACCTTTGGATGAGAGGAAGCATGTAAATGACATGGATGGTGGTGTAAACGTAAATAAATAAAATATTAACTAAATAAATGCGATTTTATTATGCAAATTCAAGAAATTTTTATGTCTTATATTTTTTCATTACATACAGAAAACTGCCACAATAATCAGCAACCTATGCTTCAGTTATTTTTGATGACAAACTTAATTTACCTAAAAATGTTTATACAGGATGTCCTTGAACGTAACGTCAAGCCAGCACGATGTGAGAGGAGGGTTTTTACACCAGTCCCAGGAAAAGTATAAGAAAAAATCGGTTATACCTCGCGTCACCTAAAAAGAACGCTGGCTCTTCAAACTGCGCACAAGGAAATTTAACTCGTATTACATACGTAATAGGAGTTAAATATCCTAGTACGCAACTTTATTTGTAGCAAGGAAATTTAACTCCTATCACGTAAGCAATAGGAGTTACATTTCGTTGTGGGCAGTTTGAAGCTCCAGCGTTCTTTTTAGGTGACGCGAGGTATATTTGAATTTAAACATTCAAAATAAAAAGTATGAGAAAAAACAATTCCTTGAACATGTTTTTAGGTACTGTGACCACAAATTTCACAATTTCACGGTGTTTTTTTTTCTTTCATGATTCTTAATGAATTTAAATCGCAATTACAAATCAAGCATAAAATATTACTAAGTCATCAAGTAATTACATTGTTCAATTTCTCCGAATTTTTGAGCGCCATTGATGACTTAAGTATTCTATTTTTAATATAGTGATATTTAGAAAAAAAATCTACTAAGTGGTGTACAATGAAAAGTTGCTAGTGCTGCACAGCACTTTCATTTCAAAATCTTAACTAAATGGGCTACCTTTTGAAGCAACTTGCTGAGGGTAGTACAGAACATTTTTAACTTTTTATTAAGAGTCAAAGTTCGGTGATATTGTTTTTTCAATTACGGTTTGAAGAAACTATGCTAATTATAACTAACATAGTAATATTTTATGCTTGATTTATGACTGCAATTTATTAGTATGTTTACTATGGATCATGTTAGTAAAAAAATCACCATGAAATTGTGAAATTTGTGGTCACAGTAAGTACCTAAAAATATGGTTCAAGATATTGGTTTTCTCATTGTTTTTATTTTGGCTGTTAAAATTAAATAACCAATAGGGTTTATTCTTGTATTTTTGCCGGGACTGGTGTGGCCCCACCTCTCACCATGTGACTTGACATTGAGTTCAGGGACACCCTTTATGTATTCTAATTTAGGCCAAGATAGGATGAATCTCCTATATGTTGATATGGTTTTCTCTTATTAATTGTAAAGCTATAAATGACACAGACCCTGGTGTCTATGGTGAAGTAATGTATATAAAAAATGAATAGTTAAGTTCTTACCAAAGCAGCAAAATATTCTGTGGTGGACTCCTTCCCACCTTGCTCTTTGATCACTTCTGTCACAGCGGCTAAAACGGCCAACATTTCTTTGTGCAGAGCATTGTTTGAGTCAAATCTGTTTAGTAATCTGGAAAACAAATTAATATGAAATTGAAAGGCTGCAAGGACTAAGTACTTTCTATAAAATGTATGTGTATATGTGCTGTTGAAGAACCTAAAATTAAAGGAATAAAAAACCAAACATTATAGGTCATTTTGGACATGAGGAAATGATCAGTATCAGAATATAATAAAATAACAATATTGTACAAATGTTATAATAGGTATGATGATTAGGGAAAGTAAATTCTTTAATTAATTAAACTATTTTGATTAGTCGGTTAGATTACAAAAAAATTTTAGACACATATTTTATTTTTATTTAATTGACAAAAGAAAAAATATGTGTGTAATATACCTAATTTGATAATTTAACTGACTGACTAATTATATTTTTTAGTCACCTAGACAATTTTATGAGATTACTAAAAAAATAAAATTACAATGGAAACTCAATTATCTGGTCTTTGGTGATATGGATTCGCAATTATCTGGACTACTACCCTCAATCAATCTTTATTTTTCCAAGTTGAATACATGCATAACCCAACCATCCTCTGAGTTTCTACTGTACTTACTTGCTAAAACTAATATTCGAGCACTGGCTCCAGTCAGAGGCAAATGTTTGAAACGTCTTATAAGTCCCAGACCTCATGCTGGCACTATATTCTGACTCGCTACCCACTTCAATGGTTTTAACAGACATGTTCTCAAATTCCTTAGCAATTGTAAGCTCATTCTCAGCCTCAGACTTCTGCTTGTTGTGGCCATATGTTATCATAGCATCGTGCTTGAGAACGGCCTGCTGGGTTAATCCCGTATTGCCTGAAATTACGACATAACAAATAAAAATGTGTAGGTAATAGACATCTACAAATAGACCAAATATAATGTGACTGGAGTTATTGTAGGTGAAGCAAGGACTCATTAGTAAAGAAGAAATAGTGCTGAAACATTCAAATGATTGTATGAGGTGATAAATGTATTAGAAACTAGAAAAAAGTAAAAACAAACCTAAATTCTCCTGAAAGAACCGGGATTTTGCCATCTCTCGGTATTTTTGTATTTTGGGGTTGGAGTTCGAAGACTGTCCTTTTTGCCATCTTTTCCCCTTCGATTTTCCTTTGAGTTTAGATCTGAATTTCCCCATTTTCTTATTTCATAACACGAATTTTCTAAAAAATATACTGCCGCACGTGGTAATCGCGTTTTCAAAACAAAATGAAGTGAAGTTGGCTTCAATTGCTCTGAAATGTCACTGTCAATGTCAAGATAGTTTCAAGACAACCCTCAGCGACATAAAGTAAAAAAGTTGTGATGCATGATTCCACAAACATGGCGTCGAAAATCCATAGAAACTGCTATGTAATCTAGACACAAATGACACTAGAACTGCTGATCAAATGTCAAATTTGATTTCACAAAGATGGTGGACAAACTTCAAACGTCTCCTAGGCAGGGCTTTTAATTTGAACTTTATCGGCATAGCAATAATGCCATGTCATTTCAAACACCGCCCCTATGAGACAACCACAGAAGAGAGAGCTGTTCTGTGAAGACAACCAACATAACAAAAGAAAAATAAGCTAAGCTGCCATTTATTTACAAACGTAAACAAGTATTATTGCAGACCCAATCTGGTATTACGTTCCATGTTACGTTAAATTGTCAAATGTTTACTTTGAAATCCACCAAATTCGCATAACGGAACGTAATTTGACAATAAAATTATTTTTCATTCAACACCCGATTATTTCATTGACGTTTTTCTTGTTTGTAAATAATAACTGCTGGAAATAGTATGCAATGCGAAAACTCGCATTCCTCGATCAACCGCACATTACGTAAACGGAATATATTGCTCGATAATTAGATAAATGGCAGTGGTATTATCATAACCTATTCTGATTTCGCTTGGACGTAAAGTGGTGTAATTGAGCTATGAGACTTTACAATGCCTCCGTTTTTAAGAAAGAAAGCGACCAAGTCGTTTCCAGTTAAAGTGTGCACGCTAGACGCGGAATTGGAGTTCAACCTTGAGGTAAAATGCTATAAATACATTGTTGTTGTTTAGACCTAATTGTGTTGTAAGAATGCGATTCCTCCTGTGACTCACAGGTACAGATTAATGTATAGTACAGTAGGTCTTGAGTCTGCTATGTTAACTTGTTAATTTATTGAATTAGTATCACTAATTGTAAATGCTAGTATACCTACTTTGAACTTACATTCATATACCTCTACATAGGTATGTAACATAGCTCTATGATGCTCAGGACACAACAAAGTTATTCATCAGATTCAAGAGACATTGAATAAAAGTTTGTGACTACCACCTGGCCTGATGAGTGTTGTGGTTTAAGGTAAAATGTTAATCCTTAGCAGTGTTCCGAGTAAATTTTATAGTGACCGTATTTCAACCTCAAAAAGCCATATTTTAGTGAAAATGTATGGGAAAATTTGATAAATAGGTCATACAAATTTAAAAAATAAAACGTTAGTTTTCATATAAAATATTTACGGCTTTTAAAGGGCGGCCGCAAGCTGTATTTGCCTTTTTCGGGCTTAAAGACGGCCTGAAAGCCATTTCAGGAACAGTAAAAATAGGTTTATTGATTAAAACTGAAAAAAAATGTTATATTAATACATTATGATATCCTGCTCACACTAACATTGATTTTCGATGCTCTTACTCTGTCTTATTACCATTCATACACATATCCTGGTGGAAAAAATAGAGCCCCTGCATTGCTGTATATCATCATATTCGCAATTATTTAAATACAAGCAAACTGTGCATTACGTCTAAATGATCTTTGACCCCAGATAACAAGATGCATTTAAAGTAGTATGCCATCTACATATACTTAATAATAGCTATATTTGCAAAATGTAGATCATTAGCATAATTTATTAGAGCAATACTTACTACATGCCTTTATACAATACATATAGCTTATGAGGGATTGTGTTTTGCTAATTTAACATTTACTAGCGACCCGCCCGGCTTGGCACAGGTGTATTATACATATAAACCTTCCTCTTGAATCACTCATCTATTAAAAAAAAACACATTAAAATCCTTTGTGTAGTTTTAAAGATATAAGCATACATGGGGCAGACAGCGGGAAGTGACTTTGTTTTATACTACACATATGTAGTAATTAATCAGGGTATAGGACTATAGCTTGAATTATACAACTTGCCGGATGTGATGTTAGCTACAAGCTGCGGATAGCCCAATCTTGACTGAAGCTCACTTATTATCTGCGCGAGGATTGGGTTATCCACAATCATAGCCACCAAGTTGTATTGAATCATAAAGATGAGAATAAATATCAATGGATATGAAAAGACATCATTATCTGAAGTCTTGTTCTTCTCACTGCTACTGCTCTCTTATGGTGCTACCATCTGACTCAGTTCTACACCATTTGGCCTAAACCTGTGATTTTCACAGACAAGCTATTTTAAATTATTTCACTGGGATAGCACTATCATGCTGTGGTGGTCTAATGGTAATGACACCGGCCTTACAATCGTGAAATTGTGGTTTCAAATCCCGGTCCTGTACCAATGAGTTCTTCGGAATTTACATACGGAATTTCACACCACTGGCTTTTCAGTGAAAGAAAACATCGTGATTCAACCTGCATATAGAAATTCGATGGTGTATGTGAATCCACCAACATGCACTGGTCCAGAGTGGTGGATATGGCCTAATCACCATTACCTAGGCCTACGTCCTGCAGTGGACTATTAAAAAGGCTAGTACAGTACAGCACTATCATAAAAAATGCTGTAAGTTTTTGAGGCAAGCTTAGTTGAGCTTCATTCACTTCAACAGATACTAGCCAGTCATGCAATCAACATTAAGTAATATTTCAACTCACGAATAAGGCTATTTTGATTATCCTATACATACCACTTTTACATAACAAAAGAATTTAAAGCCACTTCAGTCACATTCCTTGCATAAATTACGCCCCTATATGTACATATTGCATTCATTTATCAGTCTGTTTACTGTCCGATTGCAAATATCAATCAAGCATGTCCAAAGGAATGTACGTAATTTTACAGGCATTTTTATTAGCACAGATGTACTTTTGTTGATACGTTATTGAATAAGTGTAGCATGGTCTAACAATTGGTTTTGTCCATCTAGAAAAAAAATAATTGTAAATAACTTTTATTTAACTTTTTGCATAGAGTGACAAAAATATTACAAATAAAAATATGAATACTTAGTATCAAAACAATAGTTTTGTATTTACAATATCATTGGATCAAAGTTGCAAACTTTTTGTGTTGTGAATTGTGATAGTGATAAGAGCTCAGTGCTTTTTTCTTGAAACCAGAATAAGAATACAGATTTGTGTTATCAAATGGCTGTAAAATTATACTTACGTGTTGGAGAGAATGTGATACGTGTTTGCAGAGTGCTACCCAACTTGAAGGTGCTGAAATCAAATTTTAACCAACGAAAAAACGGAAGAGGTTCTCAATTTGACGCGTATATGTATTTTTTTTCTTATGTATGACCACGCATAACTTTTTACAGAGTAGTCCAATTTCAATAATTATTTTTATTTTTGGTAGATCAAGATCATATTTCTAAGGTGGTCCCGTTTAAATTTGATCGAAATCGGCTGCACCATTTTTGATAAATCGACAATAATGTGAAAATCTAAAAACTACACCGATCCGTGCGAACTATTCAAATTCTATACACGGTTGGAGTCGGTTGTGCCATTTTTTGCGAAAAATAATTATTCATGAGGTGCTGGACATAGGTCTCCCCTATAGATATTGAATAGGACAGTTGGAAGCGGTTTACATCCAGCACATTTCTGTGGTCTTAATTAAGTTGTAGAAAAAAATCTTGTGAGTTTAATTTACTTTCTATTCCATAGCGTAATTTTATTCTACTTGGTGTTCTGATGCAATCCCTGACATTAAGCAATAGTCGGCATGCAATCTTTGGATGGGTGACCCCAGTTGGTGGTAGTTTTTAATTCAGAAATCTTTTATTTTAGACGTGGTAATAACGTCTTATAAATCGACTAGCAGCCTACCTAATTTTAAAAAAAATATAATATAGCCTATGACACCCGGGGATTGTGTAGCTTCCCAACAGTGAAAGAATTTTTAAAATCGGTTCAGTAGTTTCGGAGCCTATTCAATGCAAACAAACAAACAATCAAATCTTTCCTCTTTATAATATTGGTATAGATGAACGCTGGCTGCACGCACGAAAAAGTGTCACATTCCGTCTGAGCCGCGCGTGCAAGCGAGAACGCGAAACATGCGATAGAGAGGCACGATCGGCCTAAGCGTTCGGGTTGTTTCAGTTGTTGATTCAACAATGTTTTCTTATGACGTTATCACGTAAAATTACAAGTAGCGGCACGTAACTCTAGCGCTGAGGGTACTGTGGAGGGGATGGCTGCGCATATTGACCGCTATACTAAACTCATGCGCAGCCATCCCATCCACACTTCGCTCAGCGCTAGACTTATATGCCGCCACCTGGGGCCTTATTGTGTAAGCGCTCTGACGTTCGGCTTCGCTTTTCCGCTCGCTCTCGTGGCCTGAGTAACTAGCGCGAGCAGGAGAAAAAGCGAAGCCGAACGTCAGAGTGCTTACACAATAAGACCCCTGTATCGTCCGTAACCCGACTTTACACGCAACCAATTTTGTTTCCAGTGGCGAGCGACTGGAAGAGACCTATTCGACCTAGTATGTCGGACCATCGGGCTGCGCGAGACGTGGTTCTTCGGACTGCAGTTCGAGGATACCAAACACTTCATAAGCTGGCTGAAATTGGATAAAAGAGGTACCTTTTAAAATATTTTTATACTAAAAACGCTACATGAATCGGCGGATGAGAAGTTAGCCGCAGATGACACTTTTTATGATTCGCTAATTATTGCGCTTGTGTGCACAATTCGGTCGCCGCGTGTCGAGTGGTGAGCACGGGCGGCTTTTCGGCTTTTGCGCAGCGTTTTGCGCATAACTTCCTATCCGCCGATTTGTGTGGCGCTTAGTATACCGACTTCCAAAAGGAGGAGGTACTATGATCGTCTGTATCTATATTTTTTTTGTGTACTCGTATGACCATCGATATTTTCGCCAATTGTGAATCGATTTACAAAAATATTTTTTGTTTCGAAGAAGGTATAGGTACTCCCGAGGTGATCTCATTGAAATTTCATCGAAATCGGCTGAGCCGGTTTCTGATAAATCAACAATAATATACATGAATGTCACATCAATTCGTGGAAAGCGGTGTTACTTATGTTGTTTAGGTAATACTATCTACTATATTTAGTTTTCTAATACTATATCCCCAGTGCAAGACCAATGCGTCTCCCAGATGCCCGGCACCCCGTTCATGCTGCTCTGCAAGCTGTACCCGGAAGACGTGGCCGAGGAGCTGATCCAGGAGGTGACGCAGCACCTGCTGTTCCTGCAGGTGAAGCAGGCCATACTGACGATGGATATATATTGTCCTCCCGAGGCGTCGGTACTGTTAGCCAGCTACGCTGTCCAGGCCAAGGTAGATACGTTTGTGGTTAGTGGATGTTTTCATTTTCGGTATAATTTTTAACCGACTACAAAAAGGAGGTTCTCAATTCACGTGTGTTTTGTTTGTACGTATGTTACGCGATTACTCCGCTAATTATGAACCGATTTTGTTGATTCTTTTTTTCGTTTGGTATATCATACCTCAGAGGGGGTCCCATTAAAATTTTATCGATATCGGCATAGTCGTTTTTGAATAATCGGCCAAGTACGAGTCGGACTCGCGCACGGAGGGTTCCGTACTGTATGGGAGCCCCCCTTAAATATTTATTTTATTTTAATTGTATTATTTATTATTGAAGGGAATATAAAACCAAATATTCTGTAAAAGTTTCAAGCATCTACCTGGTACCATTATTAATATAGAGCGAAAAATTTCTAAAAATTCATATTTGTGTTATGGGAGCCCCCCTTAAATATTTATTTTTCGTTTTTAGTATTTGTTGTTATAGCGGCAACCGAAATACGTCATCTGTGAAAATTTCAGCTGCCTAGCTATCATGGTTCATGAGATACAGCCCGGTGACAGACAGACGGACAGACGGACATCGAAGTCTTAGTAATAGGGTCCCGTTTTTCCCTTTGGGTACGGAACCCTAAAAATCAACAATAATTTGAAAATCGATGATACATCGATCCGTGCGAATTATTCGAATTCCGTACACGGTTGAAGTCGGTTATGCTATTATTGGCGAAAAATGATTATGGGCAGAACTAAAATTCATGACGGCTATGATGTTAGCTAGAAGCTACGGATAGCCCAATCCTGACTGAGGCTCACCTAAAATAGGGACAAGATAATAGGTCACTTTAGACATTTCATGTATGCAAAGAAAAATATACCTTACACTAAAGGAATAAAACTCATGAAAACAATATTGACGACGACCGATAATTGTTCTCGAAGACGGCTTGGAGTTTTATTCCTTTAGTGTAAGGTATATTTTTCTTTGCATACATGAACTGTCAAATGTGGCCTATTAAAATGACTCCACTGTAACAGCTGCACGAGGATCGGATTATTCGCAGCTTATAGCTAACATCACAGACGCCTAGTTGTTTGATTCGGCCTTGATGTGTTTAGGGGACCCAGGGTTGACTGAAACGACTGATGAAAGAAGATAAAGTTTATTGACCACAATATATACAAGATGGCTAAAGGCACACCCTATTTAATTAACTCGCTAACAATATATTTTAACGTAATACGAGCACGGTCACAGGAGAAAGAGAACGAAACGTCAAAACGTCAGAGCTTTTATAATAAGACCACAGAGTATACACTCATAGAGTAATAAAGGCTCGCACTCATGGGCAGGTACAAATCTAAAGAGGGACATTCACAATCCACAACAGGCCTGTATCACTGTAAACTTTAAAAAAGCTTCATTGGTTTCTTTGAGTGAACTAGAATTTTTAAGAATGAAACTGTTTGTTTACCTAGAATAAATAAATATTTTTGTGATATAGCATTATCCCGGCCTTTTAATAAGTTGAATAAACCACTCCACTGATAAAGATAGGCCCATTCATTCATTCATTTCGTGTCAATGGCTAGATTTTTTTTTACATATTATATTAAGGTAATTCTGACAGTATATACAATATTTACATGGGTTTATGAATTATGCACGCAAAAAGACCTGAACCTGGCTACTGAGGACGCGGTAGAGGTCGCCAGATTCTGGTCCCAGAATATCTAAAATTCATAGGCCCATTAGGCACATGGAAGGCCCATTTTGGGTTGGTAGAATGACATATTCGCCATCGAATCAGTTTTACGGACGTATGCACTATGCAGGTTGCCTGACGATGTTTTCCTTCACCGAAAAGCTTTAAAGAATACTTTAATATAATATAATATGTTGAGTTTTTAGGCGTATCTACTCTAAGTACTAGGCTTTAAGATATAGGACATTCTGACCGTGAACATAAAATCGCATCTCCATTGTCCCCAGTATGGAGACTGACGAGAGTGCACACAAGCATTTTTGATTGCAGCAGCTGTGCAGATTTGTTGCCTCTATTTAATAATTCCAATATGCGAAGATGTCGAGTCTAGCTCCTTTTATTCTAGAAAAGCTACAGTAAATTTTAGCCTTTATTTTAATAAATTAGCTATTTATATGACATCTGACTCTCCGATCGTGAACATAAATTCGTATCTCGATTGTCCGCAGTACGGAGATTACAACTAGAGTGCATACAAACCAGTCATTCTGTCGAGCTTTGCTGCCACCATTATTATACTTGCAATACCTAGATGACGAAGTTGAACATTGCTCCTTTTTAACCCCCGACGCAAAAGAGGGGTGTTATAAGTTTGACGTGTCTGTTTGTCTGTGTGTCTGTCTGTCTGTGGCATCATAGCGCCTGAACCACTGAACCGATTTCAGTTTAGTTTTTTTTGGATGAAAGGAGACTTAATCGAGAGTGTTCTTAGCTATGTTTTATAAAAATCGATTGAGCCGTTTAAGAGTTATGATGGGTTAAAGTGGGGATGGAAGAACCAAAATTCTACAAATGTGCCCAAAATAGTTGTCAAAGTGTCGGGGTTTTTTTTTAATTTTTAATTTATATTTTAGAAATTTACAATGCATTTTAGTCTTTAATTAATAAGTAGTCATACGATATTTGACTCTCCGACCGTAAGCATAAAGTCGTATCTCCATTGTCCCCAGTACGGAGACTACGACGAAAGTGCGTACAAGCCAGGCATGCTGGCGAGCGAAGACTTGCTGCCTCAGCGGGTCATCGACCAGTACCAGATGACGCCCGAAATGTGGGAGGACAGGATCAAGATTTGGTGAGAAATGTTTGGTGCTAGCTGACCCGGCGAACTTCGTTTCACGCAATATCTTTATAAATAATAGCCTATGTGTTATTCTGATGTATAAGCATTACTATTGCAAAGTTTCATTCAGTAGTTTTTGCGTGAAAGAGTAACAAACATCCATACATACTGTTACAAGATGGGTTCTTGGATAGTCAGTTAAAACACCGATTGTTCACTTTGCACTTTATTGCACAAAATCACAGTACACACGACACAACTGGTTCGCACAAACACGTCACACTGGCACTGATATTCACACAACTAGTCACTTCACAATCACTGGTACCGCACTTGAACACGAGATGTTTTCGCTCCGGTATATAAACCGCGATAACTGGTCCGAACGAAAACCATCGCCCTATTTACGAGTATATCGGAATAAGGGTTCTCTAGAAATCTGTAGAATATTCGGTGCCATTGTGACTGACAAAGTAAACAAGTGTAAAGTTCGAGAATCCCTATTGTTACAAATTTATCAAAACAAAGACAAAAAAATCACACAATAGGCGGACACAAAGACCGATACCGCCTGAGTCATAAAACCATAAATCTCGCGATTAGGTGTAAACAACTCGCCGCCCGTAATTACCGCGCGCGGCGCGGCCTACTAATAACATAATTTTTAATGATTTTCTGGATTTTTTACCTCCCAAGTACAGGATAACTATTAAAGACATCGGCAAAATTTCATCAAAATTAAATGTAAGGGAAATTCCTTTTCTCGTAGATTTTCTTGATTTGGAGGAAAGCCATGCGGCCTGAAATTCGCCAATATAATAATTGTTTTAGTTAAGTAAGTTAGTATAGGCCGGGTGGCTAGCCCTGGTGTCAGAGTTTTTAAGCCGCCTGTATGACTCTGGTGTGGCTAAATGGTTAAAACAATCGAAACCTTCAATTTGACGTGTCATCCGAGCCGTGGTAGCGCTCAGTTGTAAATGCCATCCGCGGTCACCCATCCGGTGACTGACCGTGCTGAACGTTGCTTATCTTCGATGATCGCTGACGAACACCTAGTCAACGCTACAGAAGAAAAGTCACTGGTATGGGATTGACTCCACGCTCAAGTTGGTAAAGCGTTTTTTCACTAGGCTACCGCGGCTAGAAATTTATTGTTTTTATCTTCTAGCAAATATCTACAGAGCCATAGTTCCTAAGTGAAAGTAGTAAAAAAATGTCCGAGCGCCGTCATACATACATACTTAGATATCATCATCATCATAACTTAAGAGTAAGGCTCTTGTCGGTGGAGCAACTTCCATGTCACACTTAGATATTAAATAAATAATAAAAATAAATAAATATTAGGGGACATCTTACACACGGCCTCTGACCCCAAACTAAGCAAAGCTTGTGATATGGCTGCCAGAGACTGATATACTACTTATACATATTTTTAAATACATACTTATATAGATAGTAACTAAATAATACCCAGACACATTAAATAATTCACAATGACCCGTTTTCCCGAACGAATCTCGACGTTCTTTCACCTAATTTGTGCTCGTAATCGAGCGGCGTTGTAGTCAGCTTAGAATCACCTTACGACTAACTAAAAAGCCTGCCCACTATATAGCTTGGGCAAGGTTTTAGCTCGGACACTTTTTTTTGCACGATTGTGACTCTATAGATTTTTGCTCGATGGTTTTAATATTATTTTTTCGGTCTCATTGAATAGGTACGCAGACCACAAGGGCATGTCTCGAGACGAGGCAGAGATGGAGTACCTCAAGATAGCGCAAGATCTGGACATGTACGGCGTCAATTATTTTGCTATAAAGGTATGTAAAATATTCAACATAGTTGTAAGCATTAAGGTGCAACAAGTTGACGGCACGAACTCAGATTTGGCGTAGCATAAACAAATCATATCTCAGCTGTATTGTCTGAAGAAGAGATAATATATTTTGTTTTAAAATACCTATAATTATTACCTAACACAGCTACGTACTAAACGCGCATAAGGTGTTCTCTGTAGTAAATTACGAAAAAAATGTATTAATGGGTTTGTTTGAATAATAGTTATTTGAACTAACAAATATATAAACTAGGCCGCTGTTTTCATAAAAGATAACTCATTTTAGTTCTTCTGTGTTTTTTTTGCATCCAAAGTTTCCTAAAAATTTGAGTCAAAATTCAAATGTTCCAAGGTTTATATCATTCGAGTGGACAATTTTTTTCACAGTTTTAAAAGCAAAAAGCATAGATTTTGTAAATACAAATTGATATAAATCTTAGTTTTAGATATTCAATAGCAATCACTGGTGTGATTACCCACGGACGTTTGTATGGAGTGATGAGCGACCCATGTTACTGGGTCAGCGCTCGAAATTCAAGTTATTGGGCTTTTTTGGCAATTACCGTCTGAAAATCAGTCAACTTACAATGGGCAGTATATCTGTAAATTACAGATGAACTGCTCATTGTATGTTATGTAACTTTTGGACATCTATTCCCTTTCAGAATAAGAAAGACACAGAGCTATACCTCGGAGTAACGGCCCTGGGTCTCAACATATACGAGAAGGACAATAAATTGACCCCAAAAACCACCTTCCCATGGTCGGAAATCAAACATATATCGTTTGATGATAAGAAATTCGTCATCAAGTTTGTCGACAAGTCCGTCAACAATTTTATATTCTTCTCGCCTAAAGGCATGAATAAATTGGTAAGTAAATCATTTCTTTCTTGCGAATCCATGTTAAATAGATAGATATTCTTTATTGTTAACACAAAGAGCACAAATGACACAGATAACAAAAACATTAAAACTATAGCGTGTAACAAGAGGCGGCCTTATCGCTAAAAGCGATCTCTGCCAGGCAACCTTCGGACGGAATAGGAATATAGAACCTGTAAGGACGGGGGTGTGCGTTAACAAAAATAGTTCGTACTTATAAAACATACACATGCATGTTAAATAATTATAACGCTTATATTGTGAGTATATAATATACTAGCTTCCCGCCCTGGCTTCGCTCGGTTACGTATAAGTTATAGCTATAAACCTTCCAGAAGAAATATTCTAAAAGATGGTGAAAACCGTATTGCAATCCGTTGTCTAGTTTGGAAGATATAAGCGGATACACGGACAGACACACAAAAAGAGCGATTTTGCTTTATACTATGTAGTGATATGGTATGCTCTTCATTTATATTAGATTAAAGTGTTCTGAATTTCGTCATTGATTGCTCTATTGCCTCGTCTAGAACATAACTAAATATCCTACTAATGTTATAAACGTGAAAGTTTGTAAGGATGGATGTTTGTTTCTCTTTCACGCAAAAACTACTGAATGGATTGAGATGAAACTTTGCAATTGTATAGCTTATATATATTATCAGAATAACATATTGGCTATAAATTATAATGATGTTGCGTAAATTTTCCATATTATAACAATAAGTGTTAAGTAAGTAGGAAAAATTCTGCCATCTGCGAGCTATTCTAGCGTGCGCTCCAAGAAATGTCAAATCAAACAAATGTCAAATCGATTTTTTTTGTTTGTTTATTTTCCACCCCCTTTATTAAGGGTGGTAAGGTAGGGCCTCGAAATATCATGCGGGCGAAGCCGCGGGCCAAATCTAGTATTACAATAATTGTGCCGTCTGCAGAATGAGTACTTGTTTTGCTAAGCAAACGGCCCGTACTCAAAATTATTTTGTACTAGCTGCGCCCCGCGGTGTTACCCGCGTTATCCTAAGATAAATAGTAGCCTATGTGTTAATCCAAGGTCTAAGCTACCTTCATGCCGAATTTTATCCAAATCGGTTCAGCTGTTTGGGCGTGAAAGAGTAACAAACATCCTTACATACTCACAAACATTCGCCTGTATAATATTAAGTAGGATAGATATTATTTTTACTGAAACATTTACACTCAGCTTGTGTAAAAAAGTTAGCAACAATTTTGAAGTTTTGGAACTAAGTAAAAGTTAGAAATTCACTCTCGTTCTTTGGTTACTATTAACTAAGGTTTAGGTTGCCGTAACTGTAGTAAAAAAATGCTATTATTTAATTTCAGATACTAGATCTATGTATCGGAAACCACGATCTGTATATGCGGCGACGGAAACCTGACACCATGGAGGTGCAGCAAATGAAAGCTCAGGCCAAAGAAGAGAAACAGGTATGGAGAAACTAGGATTTTTTACACTTTCAGGATTCGCAGTATATAAAATTTGTTTCTAGGGTTCGTACGTACGTGAGGTACGTACTCGAAAGGTAAAAACGGGACCCTATTACTAAGACCCCGCTGTCCGTCTGTCTGTCACCAGGCTGTATCACGTGAACCGTAATTGCTAGAGTTGAAATTTTCACAGATGATGTATTTAAACAGAATAATATAAATATTTAAGGGGGGCTCCCATACAACAAACTGTTTTTGAATGAAATGGAATGAATGGAATTGAATTATTGAAGGCGTTAGTTTAGTTAGTTGGCACTCACGTTCTCTTTTTGTCGTCAGCGTCGTCAAATCGAGCGCAACAAACTGGCTAGAGAGAAGCAGCTCCGTGAAGCTGCCGAGCGCGACCGCTCCGCCATGGAGCAACGGCTGCTTCAGTACCAGGAGGAAATACGACTCGCCAACGAGGCGCTGGTAAATATTGTTACGAGAGGAATCAGTTATAACGCCGATTATTTACTTAGCAGTATATTACACACAATCACTTCACGAAATCACAAAACACACGGCACAACTGGTTCGCACAAACACTTCACACTGGCTATGATATTCACACAAACTAGTCACTTCACGATCACTGGTACTACACTTGACCACGAGATGCTTTCGCTCTATTTATATATGAATAAAAGTAGCCTAGAAATCTCTAGAATCATCGATGCCATTGTGATTGACGAAGTAAACAAATGAAAGTTCTAGAAAACCCTATTGTTCTTCGACACAAAAAAACTAACACTATACACGGTAAACAAAGCCACAGACACAGCTCATGTCATAGTTACGCGTGCCCATGTAAAAGTAGACAAGTAACAGCTACACGTAAACAACGTGCGCGCGCGCCTACCGCGTGACAATATTGTTGGCAAATCGAGCGAAACAAACTGGCTAGAGAGAAGCAGCTCCGTGAAGCTGCCGAGCGCGACCACTCCGCCATGGAGCAACGGCTGCTTCAGTACCAGGAGGAAATACGACTCGCCAACGAGGCGCTGGTAAATATTGTTACAAGATGGGTCTACCCAAACCACCAACCCGCACTTGGCCAGCGTGGTGGATATGGCTCAATCACCCTTGGTGGGTAGGCCTACGTCCTGCAGTGAACTATTAAAAAGGCTGGTACAGTAAAGTACAGATGGGCTCTTGGGTAATCAGATAAAACGCCCATTATTATTGCACACAATCACTTCACAAAATTACAAAACACACGACACAACTGGTTCGCACAAACACTTCACACTGGCTATGATATTCACACAAACTAGTCACTTCACGATCACTGGTTCTGCACTTGAACACGAGATGCTTTTGCTCCGATCGAAAACACGATAACTGAGTCGAACGAAAACCATCGCTCTATTTATATCTGAATAAATGTTGCCTAGAAATATCTAAAACCGTCGATCCATAGTGATTGACGAAGTAAACAAGTGAAGTTCTACAAAACCCTATTGGTCTTCAATACAAAAAAACTAACACAATACACGATAAACAAAGCCACAGCTTATGTCATAGGTACGCGCACCCACGTAGAAGTAAACAAGTAACAGCTACACGTAAACAACGTGCGCGCGCCTACCGCGCGACAATATTGTTGGCAAATCCAGCGGAACAAGTTGGCTAGAGAGAAGCAGCTCCGTGAAGTTGGCGAGAGCGACCGCTCCGCCATGGAACAACGGCTGCTTCAAAATCAGGAGTACAGCAATTTCCACTATAGGACACTCGGCGGATGTGAAGTTAGCTACAAGCTGTGCAATATCCAATCCTGACTGAAGCTCACAATGTAAAGCTGTTCGTTGATTGTATATTGCGCAGCTTGTAGCTAATTTCACATCCGCCGACTTGTATGATTCGGCCTATACCTCGAGACTGCCCCAGTGGTTAGTGACCCTAAGTCCTTGACACAGAAACGTGGGTTCGATTCCCATCCAGAGCAAGCATTTTTGTGATTAACGTAGGTGTTTGTTCTGTGTCTGAATGTTATTATCTAAATAAATATGTATTTAAAAATCTTGGATATCAGTGTCTGGCAGCCATATCACAAGCTTTGCTTAGACTGAGATCAGAGGCTATATGTGTAAGATGTCCTCTAATATTAATAAAAAAAGAACGAAAAGAAACACACAGCTGTGTCCCTAACATAACCACACGTAAACGTATTCACGTACAACACACGGCTATGCCCATGACACAATCACACGTAAACGTATTCACGTACAACACATGGCAGTGCCCATGAAATATCCACACGTAAACGTATTCACGTACAACACACGGCTATGCCCATGACACAATCACACGTAAACGTATTCACGTACAACACATGGCAGTGCCCATGAAATATCCACACGTAAACGTATTCACGTACAACACATGGCTATGCCCATGACACAATGACACGTAAACGTATTCACGTACAACACATGGCAGTGCCCATGAAATATCCACACGTAAACGTATTCACGTACAACACACGGCTATGCCCATGACACAATCACACGTAAACGTATTCACGTACAACACATGGCAGTGCCCATGAAATATCCACACGTAAACGTATTCACGTACAACACACGGCTATGCCCATGAAACAATCACACGTAAACGTATTCACGTACAACACATGGCAGTGCCCATGAAATATCCACACGTAAACGTATTCACGTACAACACATGGCAGTGCCCATGAAATATCCACACGTAAACGTATTCACGTACAACACATGGCTATGCTCATGACACAATCCGTATTCACGTACAACAAACGGTACAGCCGTTTGTTGTGAAATCGAAATTAAAAATTGAAGATTCTACTACATAACCACACGTAAACGTATTCACGTACAACACACTACTGCGCTCATTACATAACCACACGTAAGCGTTTTCACGTACAAACTACGGCTGTCCATTATATTCCATTTGTGACTTGTTTGTAATTCCGCAGCGTCGTTCGGAAGAAACAGCGGAGTTGCTAGCAGAGAAGGGTCGCGTGGCAGAAGAGGAAGCTTCGCTTTTGGCACAAAAGGCGGCCGACGCAGAGAGGGAAAACGCGCGCCTCAGGCTCTCTAGTATCAAACAAGAAGAGGAGAAGGTAAAGTGTAACATGAGAAAGCTTGTGATTCCGCATATTTCTTTGATTTTTAATAAAGGGTGTTGAAATCTTCAGTTTTATTCGGCGTGCGTTCAGCATGCGCGAAATTTTGTCATTTTTTGACAATCTCTTGTAGGTTTTATAATGTGAGAAGTCACGTTGAACATTTCAGGGGGATTTGAATCCCATAAACGCCCCGGTGTGGCAGAGTGTGATAAGTAACTTTGTACGCGTAAGCACTACATACAAGTAGACACTATGAGGGTTATTGTGTCTAGTAATAGTTGCAGTGTTTTAGAGCTATCGTCATTTTTCAAAACTATCAGAAAATTAGTAGGTGCCCTTCGCCACTTTTTTGGATGTCCTGATGATAAATAATGGAATCCTACTGAAATCTAATTCCTAGTGGGAATTGGGGACCTAAAATTTTATTTCATCTGTCCATGTTGCCTCAAGACGAAAGTGTTCGATGAGTGTGTGTTACCAGTGATGACTTATGGCACTGATACGTGGTCTCTTACCATATGGGCCTTATTATTAAGCTCCAAGTAGCCCAACGAGCTATGAAGAGGGCAATGCTCGGAGTCACTCTACGGGATCGAATCACAAATGAAGAGATCCGTAGAAGAACCAAAGTTACCGACATAGCCCAACTGATTTTATTTAGCAAGTTGAAATGGCAGTGGGCAGGGTACATTGCGCGGAGGACTGATGACCGAAGGGGTCGAAAAGTTCTTGAATGGAGACCACGTACCTGGAAGCGTGGCGTAGGACGTCCACCCACAAGGTGGACGGATGCCGCAGGATCGCGCTGGATGCAAGCCGCTTTCAACCGGTCTTATTGAAGATCTATAGGGGAGGCCTATGTCCAGCAGTGGACGTCCTTTGGCTGATGGTTGGATGAATGGTCCATGTTGGCCAGGGTTAAAAAAAATATATATTTGTCGTTTGGGGGGATATTTCCTTCAAACATCGTTTATTATCCAAATCAACAACGTTTACGAAACTGAATCAAATCAGTCTAGCACGCTTCGAGATATAGGCTTATCAACATTCAATCAAATGATGCGAGTACACCTCGCATCATTTTCGTCGTTCGAAGAACTACTAGGTGTAAACTGTTATTTAAAATACCTTATTTCTCCAGGTACATTTAGAAAGAAAGACTCGCGAAGCGGAGTACCTAACAGCGCGCTTAGTAGAAGAATCAGAGAAGCGCGCCGCGGAGGCGGAAAGGCTTCGCGGCGAACTGATAGCGGCTAGAAACGCTGAGAAGCAGGCCAAGGAAAAACTGCTGAATTTCCTCACAAGGACGTCTAATGGCTCGCTGCCACCGCCTTCTGTTACCAATGTAAGTGTAATGTGTTCGACGACACCAGACATTACACACAAGTGTAATAATCATAGCACGGTCACTTTTAACTGATTTGTTGTGCCTGCAATCGAGACAAACAAAACATTTATGATCGAACGACCTTCTGTTACCAATGTAAGTCTAGTTTTAATACTATCAGGTAACGAAATGACCAATAAATAATTATAGTAAGGTAAAATTAACTGAAACGAAAGTGAACATGAGACAACACTACTGATCTCCTTAAGCCTAACAAGTGAAACCGATACTAATCTAGCTTTTGTTCCAATATAAATGCCCCTTCTGTCACCAATGTAAGTATTTTAAAGTAGTTGATTGAAGGCCGACAGCAGGAAGACACTACTTTGCATTTTTTTTTTCCTTAAATCTATATTTTGGAAAACTCTCACACTGAAACAAACCACTTAAGACTGCACCGAACGAAAGATGCCGGCGCAAATTAGGTATTTACCGCGATCGAGCGGCCCGCTAACGGTGTGTGCGTCACACGCACACATTGACAAGTTCGCGTGGCGCGCGGCAGTCACACCGTGTCGTGCGTGATCCAAGCAAAACTGCGAATTCCGTAATTGCAATATTTTGAAAATAATATTCTATTTCAGGAATTTAAACTTTTGAGTATGATTTAAATATTTGCTGGGCTATTTGCTCGCCCTATACTAAGCCAAAAGGAATTAATTAAAACTATCGTAATGAACAACTTTTAATATGCGGAATTTGAGCAAATAAATCAGCTGTCCCATATAAAGTCGGAAAATAAAAAATAGACTGTTTTTTTTTTTTTGGTTCCGACTTTACATAGGACAGCTAATATTATTTTTCACACTTTTCTCGAATTCTGAGTTGGCTCCATATTAAATGTTGTCCATAAAGATGACTTTTGACTTCTCCCCTTTTCAGTTTAGAACAAGGCAAGCAAATAAATATGTATACTTTTGTGTAAAAGTTGTTTTTTTAGTTTTATACAGGGTTATTTTTATAAACATCAAACACTTTCAGTGTACCTAACTAACATAGTAAGTTTACGTGTAGAATGTTTTTACTAATATTTATTGTAATGTTTGTACAGGGTTAAGTGATTGCCTTGTGCTAAGCCGAAAGGGGGGTGATTGAGACTATCATTATGAACCACTCCCACTATGAGACCAACCTAGAATTTGATAAGTATAAACTGTATTGAGCATAAATAATGCTATATGTATGTATACAGTCAAGTTATAACCCGATTTTGAGAAGGCGTTTTCCCTAGTCAGAACTAGATTAAACGGAATGCCATTGATACAACTGGTAATAAAATAATGGAACAACTATTTATAAAATAATGGAAATTTGAACTATAAATGTAAAGAGAAACACAATTTACGCTTTCTGAATTTTTATTTTACTTCAGTTTCGGTATTTGATGGGCGCTTTTTTGTTTTTTTTTTCTATGGAGTCGTATGTGCTGAGGTTCTCTTATTTTCATGTTCCATTCTTATTTTCATTTTAATCCCGAGTAAATAGGTATCTTCTAGGTAATCGTACTACATCCTAGACCGCATATATGCTCAACATCAGGCAGTACGTAGTCAAACGCAAACCTATATGGAATTAAAAAAAAATGTTCCTATCGAGTCGTGAGTCAATGATTTCTTGCAGCAAACAATCAAAATAAAAGTTTCGTAGCTTTTCTTCCATTTTTATCTGCCAAAATTCGTCGTCTTTCTCTATCCATACATCAAGATCTTCTTTCACATGAGTGGTCTTCAAAGTGTTCCGGTTCTGGTGATACGACAGGGAGGGTTTGAGTAACACTGGCGGAAGAATCGGGAAGTACCTTTGCTTTGTCTTCTATAGAATCGTTTCTGGAATATAATATAAAATATTTTAATCGACAAATTTCAAATTATTAATACTTGTGTGTATACATATTGTATAATTAACCCTGTATAAAATTTTGGTATTTGATTTTTTATACGTGAATTAGTCTGAGTGATAAAACGCGGGTAGCCGGCATTAAATCCTAGAAAATATAGGTAAAGATATTTTTCTTCATTGAAATAAAATGCTTGCTAATTACCGACCGAGAAAATAGTAGGTACCAATTCAGAACGAATACAAAAAGCATCAGAAAATTAATTTCATATTTTCCTCAAAATTTAACTCAAAATTCAAATACTCACGGGTTTTGTTTATTTTTTCGATTTTTATTTCGAAAAAAAAAAACGCCGCCTTTCTTTTTGTAATAATTTTCCTTACGTTTTCCCATTGTCACTAAAACATAAATGAAGGAAAAATATGTATTATTTTAACACAAGAAATATAAACAACTTACACGAAAAAAGTAAAAATCACAAAACTGAACTTACCTCATTTACTTGTGTGCAGCTGAATATTCGTACACAATAGATCGCGGTCGAGTGTTCTCAGCGCGTCGCTCCGCAAATCGACGTGACCTCGCTCTGAGCTCCGGTGGTCGACTGATTTTCCGAGCGCATACGTCGCGTATATATTCAACATCGCGCGTCCATAGAAATAATGTATGGAGAATTTGAGACGAGATTTTTGGAAATTCATAGTTAAATTATCAGACGTTATTTTACAAATGTAATAAATACTTTTAAAACATTCAATATTAGAGATTAATATTAATTCAAGTTTGTATAGAAGTTCGATTGTTTATAATACAAATTCAGTTAAACGCAAGTATGCCATTTTACGCTTTTTGGTGTAAATTTACGATTTTTTTAAAATAAAGTGGAACATCATTATTTATTTCTGTTACATAGAAACGGTAAACTGATTCTTTGTTGTATTTGTCATATTTTTTTTATGTCAACTAGTTTAGTAGTACTGATGGTATCGTTATAACCATGAATACAGTTTTGATTGATTTTACTCGATCGCCCCTTAAGTGAAAATACGCTAGTTATTTATTTACAGGCCCAGATGCTTAAACCAAAAGACGAGACTTCTTTTCAAGTCCCGGTATTTTAACCAAATGAGGAGACGACTAAAACATCTTTGCGGCTCCGATTTTTTTCTGGTTGACGTACGGACTGACTCTATGTTGGTATTTGTAACACTCAAACATGTTATACAGGGTTATTTCTAATAGATTAACATCCTTTTAATATAATATCCTTTCTGTACATCAGCACTAAAATCTTTTGTTTTACGACTTTTGTCAAAACTAAAAAAAAAATGTTGTTCCATAGAATAATATCGTTCACCCGCGACCAAATGTATGGAACAGCTGATTTTTTTTTAGTTTTGACTAATAGTTTTGATGTACAGAATAAGCTCCTAAAAGGATGCTAATTGATTAGGAATAACCCTGTATTTTTTACATAATCAACTATCACTTCGAAACCTTCCTGAAATCGCAAAATACAGTCTTTTCATATACAGGGTTATCTAGAACTAGTGTACTAAGCCGAAAGGATATGATTCAGACCATCATTATAAACATTTTTTCCAATGGGCCCAACCCGGAATTCGAGAATATTCAACATTTTGTCGATTTCGAGTTGCATTTTATATGGAACGGCTATTTTTTTTCTCGGATTCCGGGTTGTCGCCATAGAAACAAATGATTCATACTGGCCGAAATCACCCCTTTTCGGATTATTTGCAAAGCATGCAGATATCCCCGTATTTTGTCAGGCGTAAGCATTTTTTTTACAGTTAATTTCATCTTTTTTACAGTCGTCCACAGTCCCGTCGAGCCTCTTCCCGTCGACTTGTTCGTTACCGGCCGAGCTCGGCGGCGACGGCACCAACGGCGTTAATGGAATTAACGGCATTAACGGAATTAACGAGACGGAACACGACTCCTACCAACTGGTGCCCGACGACGACCCGCACATACATCGGCTGTCGATCGAGATTGAGAAAGAGAGGTGGGTATTTTATGTATGGTTGTGTCTCTTTCTAGCACGAATGTCCTCGCATATGCCAGATCTAATGGTGCGAATAGAATTAATGACACGGAACACGATTCATACATCGAATATTGTTCGAAATTGAGAAAGTGAGCTTTCATGAATGGTGGTATTATATAAATTGATTGATAAATAGCGCGACAGCAAATTTCTCCCCTTTTTGAGGGAAATATCCCCATTCAAAAATCGCCGACGACAAAAAAACAATTATGTAATCCTACTATATTATAAACGCGAAGTTTGTATGTATGGATGTTTGTTCCTCTTTCACGCAAAAATACTGAACGGATTACGAATTACGGATTACAGACGCAAAACTTTGCCATAGTAATCCTTAATACATCAGAATAACACATAGGCTATAACTTATAAAGATATTGCGTGAAACGAAGTTCGCCGGGTTGGCTAGAAAAATATATGTATAGAACCTGTGTACTAAGTTTCGTCGAGATTGGTTGAAAAATGCTACCCGTAGAGGAAAACCAACATTTGGATAGACGAAAGCAAAATGGCCGTGTTAAAACGAAGACCTTCGTTTTCGATTCGGTCAATAAATGAATTATTTTTCTCGAAAATTCCAGGGTGGAATACCTAGCGAAATCCAAGCACCTCCAGCAGCAGTTAGACGAGCTTCGCTGCGAGTTCTCAGTACTACGCGTCGACCAAACTGCGTCTACGTTGGACAGGCTTCACGAACAACAGGCGCAGGCGGGAGATAACAAATATTCCACCCTCAGGAGGCTCAAGCAAGGCTCGGCGAAGACTAGAGTCGCTTTCTATGAAGAGTTATAAGGTCAGTAAAAAAAATGTACAAAATACGGGTATATAATGATTTAGCTGGAACATTTGTCTAAAATGACTTAGTTGGAACATTTTTCTAGACTGACTTATTTGAAACACAGTATGGTATAAATTACTTCATTTAGTATAAATTACTTCATTGGAATATTGGTCTACAATGACTTAGTTGGAACTTTTGTCGAAAATGACATAGTTGGAACATTTGTCTAAAATGACTTACCTATCCACATTTCTAAAACGACTTAATTAGACACAATATGACTTGTGAACTTTGACCATTTTACATGACTTGCGTGAACCACTTATAACGTTAATTGATACAAAGAGACTGTAGACTTAAATTGTTCATTAGCGGTACAGGCAGATTGAATGAGGTAGAACAAACCGCGTACTCTTTGGACAGGCTTAACGAGCAACAGGCGCAGGCAGTAGATAACAAATATTCTACACTTAGGAGGCTTAAGCAAGGATCGGCGAAGACTAGAGTGGCTTTCCATGAGGAGTTGTAAGGTCAGTTTAAGAGATATGTGTTTATAATGTCTTGGTTGGAACATTTCTCTATAGGTAAGTTCAGTCTAGACATCACCTACATGAACCATTTATAACTCGAATTAATCCAAAGCTACCAAAGGATCGGCGAAGACTAGAGTTGCTTTCTACGAAGAGTTATTAAGTCAGTAAAAAATTCTATAGAAATACAAATATTTAGTTGGAACATTAGTCCAAAATGACTTAGTTGGAACATTTGACTAACTGACTTATTTGAAACACGCTATGATATAAAATGACTTGATTGGAACATAAGTGTAAAAAACTGGACTAAACTCTAAAACTGGACTTAACTGACAACAATATGGCTTACAATCTTACGCACTCTTAACTTTATCTAATTAATAAATATTTAGCGCTAGATTAAGTGAAGTATACGAGCCACTACATTGACTTAAGAACTCTTAAACTGATACATTTCATCAACGTATATTTAACAATATATTGTTTTATTTACAGGTAAACCTACAGTATGAATATCCGTACCGCACAAATTAACGAAATGACAATATTATTACATAACTAAAATAAATAGTCATAAATAATAATATTCCCATAGATAGAACTAGGTTATTGAATGTTTCTCATAATTCCTAATGTCATGTTTCATAATTCGTTAAGTTAGATGAAAATGAAAAGAATTGTTTACATAGTGTGCGGTCCGAAATAAGCTTTCAATGGAATCATCGCTAAATATAACCTACGCAGCATAAATATGTGCCCTTCGATGTTATGTTGTTTCTAATTAGAGACATGCGATGTTAGTTAACTATATATGTATTGATGAACTAAATGTTAGAAAAGGAGATAACTTTGGATTTATGTTTTTTCAGAAAAATATGTTTTAGCAAAATATCACAACAGGCTTATTTCGGACCGTGTTTGCTTGTAAATTTTGATGAAGAGTGCCAAATACATTGGATATGCTTTCAAAAAAAAGTACACGATATAATGAACTTCAACTACAATAGTCAAAATTCATAAATACCTCAAAATCCCATCTGGACTAATATTACTTTCTTTTTTTATTTTCACGCATAATATGAGTACATACATTTTAAAAATATGTAACTAGTAATATTAAAAACTTCGTAGATATTTTTATGCCAAATATAATTATGGGAAAAAAAAACTTTGCAAATTGCAAATTTTGTTTTAAATTGACTGGAATTTTGTTCCTAGAGAAACATTAAAAAATGTTTGTATCTCACTCGTTGAAATTAAATAAACTTTTTTATTTTTATTTTAAATCCCTCATATATTATTTTATTGTTCTGATGATCTCTAAAATGAATAAAATAAATGGTATTTTTTAATTTTATATCACATGTGAAAATGTTGTAGTAAAATCAAAATTATTAAGCTAAGTTAATATGGAAAACGCTTTTTGTACTAACTATAATTGTATTATTTAACTGTATTTAAGTCCTTGTCTTGTATCTTAGATTATTTTTTGTTTATATAGTTTAAGTAGGTATTTTAATGATTTCAAAAGTAGACACAGGCATAGTTTTACTTCTTTTTTTCAGTCATAAGACAGCCACTGTTGGATATAGGCCTCTTCTATTTAATTATATCGCCAATAATATAGTTGGAAGAGGCTTGCATTCAGTTTTGCTTAATAAATGTAACTAAAGTTACGATTTTTATTCCCATCCTTTACAATCATATATACTGATGTCAATGAAGATCATTATTTGTTAGTATTCAAACATCAGTTTGTAATTTTTATCACAACATTTTATTTACACCCCTAAAACATTAAAAATGTCATTTACGTCAGGAAAGTAGAAGTTTTTTTTGTCAACTCTGCACTAAATTTCCGATCCAATTTTTTTTTACAAGGTTTAGAATCACTTGCAGAGCATAAAATCACAAAATGCTGACAGATCCAGGTGAAGCTTCAAGCGCCATCTTGAAAAAACGTGTTTGGCCGATATCTCGGAAACTATGCACTTTAGGGCAAAAGTCATTGAAAGCATAATTGTAGAGAATAAAATTTCGCATCTTTTGTTTTCAGTAAACTTTTTTGTAAAACTTACCGATTACTTATAATGATTTCCATGACTTTTGCCCTAAAGTGCATAGTTTCCAAGATATTGGCCAAAAACGTTTTTTCAAGATGGCGCTTGAAGCTCCACCTGAATCTGTCAGCATTTTGTGATTTTATACTTAGTAAGTGATACTATACCTTATACAAAAAAAAATTAGATCGGAAATTTAGTGCATAGTTAAATTCTCTTTTTCCTGAGGTACTTACGGTACTTAGTAAAAGTGTGTATTATGACATTGTCTCTAGGGCATAGACATTTTTTAAAATTTAAATTTCACATTAATTTTAGTGTTTTAAGTTCATAAAAATGCACATTAAATATACGATAGATTCGTAATGTGTTGTGTTGTCAACTAATAAATGTAAATTAATATAGACAATAATACAGTACTATTATTTTTATTCTTTGCTATTTCTTTACAATGTTGTAAACTAGCCTGTGTCTACATAGTTCAAATGTTGTACCGAACCATTCTATGACGTACCTTTGTCTATTATAACTTTAAGAATATTCCTATCTAATCAATGTGTATACGTGTAGAAATCTATAGAGAAAATCTTTAACATCGGTTATGTAGCAGCATTTTCTTTTCTTGAATGAAGTTGGTAGACAAAAGTGTTTTGATAATAACTTTTTTATACGTTTATAATACTATCCTTTTCCTTTAAGTACGTTGGAAAAAAGAGACGAAAATATTTTTCAAGCGTGCTAAAACTACGCGTCGGAATCGGAGCGCACGCAGCGTATAGGCCGAATCATACAAGTAGGCGGATGTGAAGTTAGCTACAACCTGCGCAATATCCAATCCTGACTTTTTATATTATGATTTTTTTTTTAAATTTAGTTACCTCATCAATAAATTGAGATATAGAGGAATAATCAAACTCACATAAAGCTGTGCGTTGATTGGATTTCGCGCAGCATGTGTACTAAGGTCCACACAAATCGGCGGATGAGAAGTTAGCCGCAGATGACACTTCGCCGTGATTCGCTAATTATTGCGTATGTGTGCACAATGCGTCGGGAGCGCGCGGGAGGCATGAGGTTGGCGGGCGGGTGTGCCCGGCGCGAGTTTCTCTGGCTCCCGCGCATACCTATATTTCAGCTTTTGCGCAGCGTTCTGCGCATAACTTCCCATCCGCCGATTTGTGTGGCGCTTAGTATAGCTAACTTCACATCCGCCGCCTTGTATGTTTCGGGCTATACAGTTTCGATGGTTCCATCACAATAGACGTACAACTTAAAACAGAATCGATGTCACTGACGAAATAAATCATAGAATATGTATGATATTTGCGATTCCATGCCATGTATAGATTAGCGCATGTTAGGACCGGTTGCATGGCAATGCAAATGCATATTATACAGGGTTATTTCTAATCAATTAGCACATCTTAGGGGCTTGTTGTGTACATCAAAACTAACAACTTTTGTTCTACAACTTTTAATAATTCTCAAAAAAAAAAGTTGTGTTTCCATAGAAATATATCGTTCACTCTCGACAAAATGTATGGAACAGCTGATTTTTTTTGAGCTTAGACAAAAGTCGCAGAACATACAGTTTTGATGTACAGAATAAGCCCCTAAGAGGATGCTAATTGATTAGAAATAACCCTGTATACGATGCGTCCCGCCTTAGGCTGGTTATACATTTTTTTTTTTTTTTTTTTTTATTTAACCTTTTTTTTTTTTTTTTTTTTACCTTATACACCAGAAATAAAATGTACAGAATTTATGAGCGATATACGAAGAAAAATATCCAAAAATACCTACTACTATGTTTCTGCGTAATATCATTGTATAGTCCGAATCACACAAGTCGGCGGATGTGAAGTTAGCTACAAGCTGCGTAATATCCAATCCTGACTGAAGCTCACATAAAGCTGCGCGTTGATTGGGTTTCGCGCAGCTTGAAGCTGACTTCACATCCGGCGACTTGTATGATTCGGTCTATACTCATCTGTGTGGCCAACTTCTACTACGGGGTCAATCCCGAAAAAATATGATTCGTTCCGTACATTTTGTCTATGAACTTTTTGTATGGAACATTTTGTATTACGTGGTTGGTCCAATAGTTAACATTGGTCCTAATTATAAATGACATCTTATACCTATGTCCGTCGTCTTGTTATAGTAAACACCTAGTATGTATTATCACGTCGTACATGAGTGTTTTTTTTATTTCATACTAGCTTTTGCCCGCGGCTTCGCCCGCGCTTACTTTATGGCCTATGACACTCACAAATATGTACCTTTCAATGGGTAAGATAATTTTCAAAATCGGTTCAGTAGATCCAGAGATTACCCCCTACAACCTCACAAACTTTACCTCTTTATTATATTAGTATAGATAGGTTTGAGTTTGACTACACACTGCCTGATGTTAAGCAGATATGTGCAGTCTAGGGTGTAACACGCTTACCTAGAAGATACCGGGATTTGAAGACACCCACGTTGTACTTTAGCGGGAAGACGAACTCGGGGTTAATCCAGGTTTACACGTAAATTGAAACTACAGCTGTTTCCGTATGGCTTTATACACTTTTGTACAGCGCCCCTGACGGAAACGAGGAAGAACTAACGAAAATGTATGGAGAAAGTTTAAGTAAACTACGCAAAACCTGGACTAAGGGCTCTGACCTGATTTTTTTAGATTTTTTCCTCGTACATCGTTCGTCTATGATAAGCCTATGTCTGTAACGCAACTGTCCTGAAAATCTGATATTGTAATCAAATTAATCATCCATGTTGTATGCGATTGTGATAACAGTATGACCACACCGAGTATTAAGAATCTGTGATCAGAACCATAACTATAAAAAAGCGCTTCGGTACATTTATGTGTTCAAGAACAATGTTCTCTATATTGAAAATATTTAAAATAAAATTTTTGATATACCTAATTTTATTGCAAAAACTCGGCGTGGTCTATCTGTATTTTGGCAATTCGAAGTGCCTTTCGCCCTGTGGGGTCAACCATTGTGATGAATGTTAAGGTTCGATTACACCCGGGCACCATCAGTGAGCGTTATGGTATGGTAAAAATTTTATACAAAGCAAAACCCACCAGAATAGGCTTGAAAGGTAAAAAAAATATTATAATTAGTCCGTGAGTTAGACTATCAAAAAATATTGGATACGTATTTTTTCTTTTTTGTCTATAAAACAATAAATGGCAAAGATAAACCTTGTCAAAGTTTAAGAGTGGGGGTCGTTACGTCACGTCTCTTACGAAAGTCTATACATTTGTATGACACTCGTGACGTCATGCGAAACTTTAACAGGCTATATCTTCATCAATTTATGTTTCATTGACAAAAGAAAAAATACGTGTCTAATATTTTTTAGTAATCTGTTTGACGGACTAATAATTTTTTTTTAGTTATCATGCCTATCCAATGGGAGCGCTAGGTTCAAATTATCCGGGCGCATCAGACATCTAAAAATACACCTAGGTACTAAATAAAAGACAAACGATACAAAAGTGACGAAAACTCGTATAAAATTTTTAAAAGTGTAAAATGAATTACCATAATTTCGCCTCGAGTAATATTCGAGCGTATCAGACAAATTCAATTTGAATGTTTACCACAAGAAAATAAAAGTTGCGCTATAAAAAAAAGTTTTTTAACTTATTACAAAAGACGAAGCATGTTATTTTCAAAAACTTTCAACAAGCAGTTGTTACTTGCTCAGACCAAATTAAAAAATCAAGACAAAATGTTGAGAAACTAACAAGTGAGGCCGGCAAAACTACACCTCGCCGTGTACAGACACAATTACACACACAAACACGTACAACGCCTTGGCTCGTCAGTCGAACTATGGCGGCGCAACACCGATGCACTCACATGTATAAAAAACTGGCCTCACTTGTCTGTTCACCACGTTCTGTCTTGATTTTTTATTTGGTCTGAGGTTACTTGTTTACTTTTTGTTGCATGCCATACCTTATACCTCTGTGTTGCCTCGGTATAAACGCACCTTTAGAATAAATCAGTTTACCGTAATGTGCCTTAAGTTAAATGTACTATGTACCTATTACATTTTATAGAAGTAATTTTGTAAATATATTTTCTAGAAAAAATACCATATTCCGTTGTTTCATTCTAAAGTTTAGATTGTCTTTCAAACTGGGGGGCGCGCCCCTGAGAGGGGCGAACCAAGTTGTAAAGGGGGCGCGGACGCTGCGGAAATATTTCAATATTTACCCCAAAATAGCAAAAGAAACATTTAATATGTTTTAGCCTTTTCTAGTTCTTATTAATGCGAAAGCAACAGTTGTTGAGCAAACTGGACTGTACTGTATTAGCCTTTTTAAAAGTCCACTGCAGGACTTAGGCCTACCCACGAAGGGTGATTCTAGTATTTATTTATAGTCTTCGCTGTATCTATTTTAAAAATATAAAACGAATCCACTGGCTTGCTCTGGCTAGAGGGGGCGTGGGCAATTTCATGGTAGGTCAAAGGGGGCGTGCCAAAAAAACTTTGGGAACCTATGTTATGAATGTAGCCTATTTAGAATCTAAACGTTAAGAACACTTCCAAGACTGCACCGCAGGGTCGCGCTGGATGCTAGCCGCATTCAACCGGACTTATTGGAGATCCATAGAGGAGGCCTATGTCCAGCAGTTTAGACATCCTTTCGCTGATGTATGGATGGAACTACAGGAGAAAATGGATAAAACTTATGAATAACTCACTTCGCTTTTAATTTCAAAAATATACACCACAATCTTATAACAAGTTTATATATCTAATAAAATATTAACATACACGTTGTATTATTTATTTACAATCTTAATTTTTTTCTAAATTATGTTACAATTGGTTTGACTAATAAGATGACTCGTGATGTTTTTGTAATAAGGCCTCTTTTTGGAGGCGCCGCGCGTGGCGCGGAGCATCGCGCTTTGTCAACGCCATATTTTATATAACACGAATATATAAAACAATAGCTTTTTAGGTGTATTTATAGACGACCGACACATTCTTGGATATCATTGTACTAATAAGGTAGTGCAGAGATCGCTATCAGCGATAAGCCCGCCCATTGTTACACTGTTTATGTATCTTTGTTTCTTCTTTTTGTTTATTTCTTGGTGTGCAATAAAGAGTTTTTCTTTATATCTAATAATTACGATCTAATTTAACCATAGGATTGGCATTGGTCCCATGATTAATAAAATAAAATATCAGCTGTTTTTTTTAAGGTAATTAAAATTATTTTTTGTTGATTTCAAATCGTTAGTATCGTAGTTCTAGTTGGATACGATGAGCATAAGCCGATTCATACAAGTCAGTTGATGTGAAGTTAGCTACAAGCTGCGCAATATCCAATCCTGACCGAAGCTCACAAAAAGCTGCGCGTTGATTGGGTTTCGCGCAACTTGTTGCTAACTTCACATCCGTCGACTAATATGATTCAGCCTATACAATGATAATTACCATAAGAATTTGTCAGTCATCAAGAGATATACTCCGTATATATGAACTCTCTCAAACATTGCCGTATGTTTGAATATGGAGCGTTGACAGCGCAAGGCGCCGTACAAGTTAGCCCTTACCAGCTAGTAGTGGTAGCGTAATCGCGTCACGCGAATGAGCGCGATAGAACTCGCGACCGTATTGTGTATGCGTTCTGACGTTCGGTTTCGCTTTTCTTCCCGCTCGCTCTCGTGACGAGAGTTGCTGGCGCGTGCAGAGGGCAAAGTTGGAGTTTTGCAAATCAAATCAAATTAGGTACCTACTTTTACGTCGCGTTGACCGAGCGCGCCGAGCACGCGCGCGAGCACATTGACACACACGCTTGAGCTAGCCAATCACTGACGTTGCCGCGCTTGTGTAGGATCGGTTTGGCGCTCGTTACATTACCGTAAAAAATACTCACACTTAGCTATTCAGTTTTCTGTACATGACACAAGATGGCGCTGTGCCATTTCCATAGAAATCACATCAAACGTTAACGCGATCGAGTGCGAGCAAGAACTCCAACTTGGCCCTCAGAACATAAAGCGAAGCCGATCGTCAGAACGCGTACACAAAACGGCCCTTGAAGATAAAAGCCACTTAGCCATTAAGGGCCCGTGTATCCGAGTCCTAAAGCGCCGACTACACGGGCGATTTTTAGCAGCATTCCTAATAGCCGGCTTTCGGCAGCTCTTACCAATAGGGTTTATGATTAATTTTAACAATTTAATTTTAATGGCTTAAAATACTATATTGAACACTGGTAAAATTAATAGTGTCTTTATAAGTGACTAATTATACGGACAGCAATTTTGTATTACAAGACGAGCTTAATAAGTAATTATTATGCATTCTAGTTTTCTGTTATACCTACCTAACGGCCCGCCCTGAATTCTTCTGTATACAGGGTTATTTCTAATCAATTAGCTTCCTTTTAGGGGCTTATTCTGTACATCAAAACTAACAACTTTTGTTCTGCGACTTTTGTCAAAATTTAAAAAAAAACAGCTGCTTTGTCGAGGGTGAACGATATTTTTCTATGGAACAACAACTTTTTTTTGAGAATTAATAAAAGGCGTAGAACAAAAGTTGATAGTTTTGATGTACAGAATAAGCCCCTAAAAGGATGCTAATTGATTAGAAATAACCCTGTATATCATAGACCCAATTATGAAGGCGCCTTCGTAATTATAATAGCTATTTAGAATTTTTCTATTTCTTTTTCACTTTAGGCATTCGATAGAACACTTTTTACTTTGCTATTAAACTTAAGATGGCGCATTCATAATTGGGCCTATTGTTATGTAGTATAACCATCTTCATACAAAATGTATGAAAGCTTTTCGAACGCATTTTTGTAAAACGATGCTGCCTTATAATAATTCAATGCCAACAATCTCCGAAAATGATCTACATATTTCTATCTGAGAGCCTTATACGATTTTTTCACTGAATAGACATGAAATCTAGGTATTTTATGCTACCTCCGTCCAGCCGGGCTAGGATACGCACCACGAAATAATTCTATCGATGTGTCCGAACGAAACAGAGTTATGGTGAAGTATATAGTGTAGTATAGTATATAGTCTTTCACTTTTTCACAAGTCAAACAATTTTTTTTCCATGGTCGTATGCTAAGGTAGCAGGTAGCATAAATAAAAAAAAAAATCGGAAGGAGTGGAAAGAATTGATGGCGACTCTTGCCCAACAGAGACAATACAGGTTATATAAAAAATAGATACAATTTGTCTGAAAAAGAACCGGCGCCACCAGATAGCGTAAAAATTCAATTTGTATTTTCATACAAATTGAATTTTACGTGAACGCAAAAAATGGCAAACCGCCTTCCATCGTGTACAAAATTCCAATATTTCGCTCGAATTGTTTACATTATTGTTGATTTTTCAAAATCGGCTCAGCCGTTTTCTGTAAAATTTAAATGTGATCCTCAGAAGAGCAACTAAAAAAGAATTTTTCAATTCGGTTTACAATTGGCGAAATTATCGATGAACATACCTACACAAAAAAAAAACACACAGACGAACATAGAACCTCCTTCTTTTTGGAAGTCGTGTAAAAAAATCGTACTAGGCACTCAGTGAACGCTTTATATAATTATATAAAACCTAAACTTGGAAGAAGCCTTTCCCGAAGGTCGAGATTATGGGACCAGCTGAAGTCTGAACAAATACAGTTATTCATTAATTTCCGATTAAAATAGATTATACCAGCTGTGATCTAACAATTCTAATAAAGTCATGTATTTATTATGATATAATAAAATAATAATTATAACACTAATAAGCAATTCCTTGGAGTAGCCATAGCTACCAGTAATACTTGAAATTAATTACTAAGCAATAAAAGTACATCAAACTTTCATTAGTGAATTAGAGATCAAGATGATAGGACGAATATATTATAAGCATTCCATTCATAAGGTGTATTTAAAATAGGCTTTCAAGTACATCCTTAAGTGTCTAAGAGCATTCGCAAACGGGCGTGTCACCGCAGCTAGAAACGCCGCCACTAACGTGCATTTTATGAATGCGTTGCACATGGTACAGCAGGATGATCCTGTATGAAATCGCGACCTAAGTTCGTGCACTAAGTTGTACTTTTAATAAAATCGCGTGAAAAATACTTATCTCCCCAATCATACAACTTAAACGGTTTATAATTAGTTTCATAGACATTTTTGTCACATCACAAACAAAGATTATGCGAAACGGAATTCGCAAAATAAACTTAGCGAGTTGTTGCGTTTTTTGTTTAATCAGGGCCCTGGCCAGAGATAGCTTCTACTTTTAGCGTCGGCGTTTCTAACTGTCGCAACAAAAACACGCTCGTTTACGCCAACTTTATAAAACTGTAGAGTTTTCAATAAACAAAAATAAACATTCACATTCCACACCATTGTTGTTAAAAGCAATAATCAATTGCGGTTGTGTGAAAGATAACTGATAAAACTAATGAAACGATAACTCGATGAATAAATATTGTCTTTTGGCAGTTGAAAACAAACCTTACCGTTTAGATTGATGCTTCAATTTTAAACAACCACATTTGTGCAATACATTGTCTTTTAACAACATTTATTGTACGAATGATAATGAAACTGCTAACTGGTTTTACAGACATTGGCAGTAAAATTGTTCAATTTCTATAACATGAAATGCTTTTCTCATGTACCGTTTATATTACTTTAATGAGAATTACAAAACATTGTCTAGAACTCTAGAAGAAAGAAGCATGCTTCAAATTAATATTTACTTTTGTGCCAAATCAGCAGTGAAACTGTTGGAAAGTCTACAAGTGCTATAAAACTCATGATTTTATACTTTTCAATGGCTGCCATTGTTATTCCCTTAAATTTAGGGTTAGAAAATTGGACATTATTAGAGAATAGCAGTCATGATCGTTTTGTCATGATATCTTTATCATAGTTATGAAAACGATGTATGACGACGAAGTCTTTACATAGAAAAACTGAGAAAACAATGAACAAAGCAGAGCAACTCTCCAATGCATACATAATCAGTCAGCATATCAGTTCTGCCAATGAAAGCACTTATTAAGGCATCTCACCTAAATATTACGTTCAAGGTTTATTATAAAGCCTGCGGTAGCTAACACCACTATCGCAGAACTCATTCATGATAATCCTACATAGAAATAGATGGAAGACAACTATAAGAACTATTATTGATATCCAGAATAAGGGATTTAGGCCACCCCAACTATTCCCATGTTTGTGTAATGCTATAACATGGTGTTCATGAGCAGGAGCCTCGATAACTTCTTGTACATGAATTGCATGTCTTAAATCTTCCATGTGTAGCTTATCAGCGGTAATATACAAGATGGCTGTCAATGGCTCGGTTAGTTTGACTGGGAAATACTTACGATATGGCCCTAACTGTACAGGTGAGTCTAAACAGCCAGCGTCACAAGCGTAGTATGTCTTGTCTGAGCGATCTAGGGCGACAAATATAGCTGCCTTATTATCCTCTTGTACAATAACACTTATGTTAACATGTGTCATGTTGCCGTAGTTTACTCTACGGAATAGGAAGTCTCTGTGTAGTTTTGAAGGGTGGATGTTGTATTCTAAATGCTGGTTGCTAAAACGTAAAGCACCAAAGCTTAGTATCATTGCTTGATTCACTCCACTTGCTCCAGCTTTCAGTAGGTTATGGCAGCCTTGCTTCTCTAATGTCAAAAGCCAGGCACTAGCTACAGCATTTAAATTGGCCAAATTGTTCAGCGGCTTCCATAAGTTGAATGCGTCTAATGTAGAATGACCTCCGTAACAGCCTTCTGAGTATGTTAAATTCTTCAATATTTCTTGTTTAGTTTTAAGTTTGATGTGCTCCTCATGTTCGAAACTACGTACTTGTGAGAGAATAGCATAGATTGTGGCATTGATTCTGTCTCCATTTATTATGCCTGTAGCTTTGGAGTCTGAAATATAAAAGCCAGTGAACCAAAGCCCTTGCCAGACTCTTGAGTGATTTTCTTGGAGCTTCCGTAAGGCCGGTCGATCCGCAGTTAGCCCTATTGCTTTCTCCATTTCGTCTAAAGCATTTTTTTCAACTATATCCTTCTGTCTTCCATACTCAGACTTTTTGATAGGTTTGCTGTACTGAACAGTGGTTAGTACGAGTAAATCTAGTCCATCTCTAGCTTCTACAACTACTGTGCTTGGTAGCTTACGGCACACAACTGAAGCTGCTATTACCATCTCACTGTCAGGTACAGGAATCATGCCAGTAACTACTTCATATTCTTTTGTGTCGACTCCTTGATGGAGTTTTACAACTTGCTGTACAGCAGTGGACCAGTCCAAGATTTTGGGTGTAGATAAGTGTAAGGTTTTATCTTTAGTTGTTGGATTGTTTATCAATATTTCTTGCACAAACAGAGAAGGTACTGTTCTGTGAGCATAGTACTGATAGGATACATATACACCAGTGTTAGAGCACTGAAATCTGTTAACAATACCATTTTTATAATCAGCTACAGTAAACTCTTTCATTTCGTAGTCATCTACAATGTATAGAGGATGATAGTTTAAAGGCAGTGAGAGTGTCCGTCCATACTTGATGTTAATATGAGAATCGTGTTCAAGAACTAGGCCTAGCAGTCCATTTCCAACGTAAGGCACATAGTTGTGGCTCTGCGACTTCAATGTGGCTGATGATTCGTGCCTCAGGTACACATCGTATTCGTTCAAAGCCGCATCGAATGGTTTTAGGAAGTTTTTCTGACACACGTTCTGATGTGATCCAGTGTCTGCGCTGAAGAACCAGTTCATCAGCGTCGGTCCTACGTACAGTATTAAGAAGACGACGGTGAGGACCAATAATACCAACTTTTTTCTGGTCATAGGTCCGTCGGCGAAGCGGTGTATCCGCCGCATTAATTCTCCGGCACGACGATTCATGTCGCCAAAGTCGGTGCGCACTCTATCCATCACAATTCTACGTAAATAGTTTAAACTGCACAATGTAACTGTTTAGAGAATTACGTGGCAGCATTGAGTACCATTTTAATAATCCTTAAACTCGGCTTTTCACAAATTATTGAACAAAAATCTGAATTCTGAAAAGAAAATTCAGATTTCAAGAACAACAAAAGTGACAAGCATCACATGACGTTTACGACATTGACATTCAATTCAAGAGTTACTTTCTTTTTTCAATTTGCTTTTGGACATGACACGTTCTTAGTACCTACTTTTAAAAATTACAGAGCACAAAGAGATTTAAAATTATAGCCTTCCCAAAATTTTATTATCGACTGCGATTTTTAGTACATGATACATAACATTTTGACTTTGACTACGAACCTACCTTTGAAAAATTGAATACTAAAATCTAGAGAAAATACATGTAGCAATAAACATCATGCATCGAAAAAAAGCCTCATCAAATTCTCGCAAAAAGTCAACGTCAACTGGCGTAGGCTCAACTCAAAAGTCATAATTGTCAAATCAGGTGGCAAGTTGAGTTGTACGGGGTGAATCAGTGTTTGCTCAATAACAATTTTATTATTATAATAAGTTAAGATCCAGTTCTGTGCAATGTATAAAACGAAAAAGTAGTGTTAAAGTGTCTGCTAAAATTATAAGTTCGTAAACACTACAAGGCGCACGGAAATATTCCGTGCAAACAACTAACATGGGTCCTTACTTTCACACGTGTATAATTGTGTTGTTTTCTTTATTTATTAGCGAGTGCGCGCTCCGTTCTATAGAGGAAGATGACGAGTCTTTCCTTAACCCTCCAAATTATGCTAAATATGAGGACACGGTGAAATTACTTGATAGCTATGAAAAGACGTATCCGGACTTGGCGAAAGTGTATTCTATTGGGAAATCTGTGGAAGGACGGGATCTGTTGGTGCTGCAGATAACTGCTGATGTGAAGCAGCATCATGCGGAGCGGCCAGCGTTTAAATATGTGGCGAATATGCATGGAGACGAGAGCGTCGGGCGGCAACTTGTGCTGTATTTGGCGGAGTATTTGCTGCTGAACTACGACAAGGATGACAGAGTGACCAGGCTTGTAAACAGTACTGATATACACCTGATGCCCTCGCTCAATCCTGATGGCTTTGAACATAGTCAGGTAAGAAATATTGTTGTTGCAAGTACTTTAAAGTTTATTGTTTATATCCTCTAGATAAATGATAATGGATAAGTATGTGAGTAGGTACCTATATTCTTCAATACAAGCTACAATTTTTCCAAAAACTAGCTTGTTTGAATAGTAAGTAAAACCAATGTAGGTAGTAAAGCAGTTATTAAAACAATAAATTCCAAGTAAATAATGCATTGTAATTATTATTACAGATGTAATGAATCACTAAATTCTTCATAAATTTTGATGTTAGTCATGGAAAATTTAAATATCAATTTATTATTGAGTGTAACTGTAATCTCACTTCTACACATCCTGATTACATTTTCTGTATCTACCCTCACATTATATTATTTCATAAATTATTTATTTTAACATAATATTATTCTAATTCAAATTACTTTATTGAGGTAAAAACTATCTAAACCAATTACATTTGCCTCAGAATATTTAACTTGTCCACAAAATTTGTTGTAGTTTCCAGTCCAGTTGGGAAGAAGCTGGATCCCACAACACAGATCACTCTAGTGTGGGATCCAAAGCTCTATGAATGTTAGGTCAAGTTTTTTAACAGACTGGACCTTTGGATAACATAGGGAAAAATAAACAGATAAACACTACTTAATTATTACTATTGAACACTGCTTGACAAATAATAAGTAATTAGCATCTGCTGATAAAGTAAGTAAGTTTGTATAGGCCGGGTGGCTAGCCCTGGTGTCAGAGTTTTTAGGCCGCCTGAAGGCCTCTGACATGGCTAAACAGTTAAAACAACCGGGGCCTACAATTTAACGTGTCATCCGAGCCATGGTAGCGCTCAGTTGGAAAATGCCACCCGCGGTCACCCATCCAAGTACTGACCGTGCGGAACGTTGCTTAATTTCGGTGATAAAATCTGCTGATTAAATGAGATATTCCAAAAAATTCTAAAAATAGGAATGTCACTTTCTTCTTTCATAGAATTGCCATTTTTATTGGGAATTCATTAAAAGTTACTAAATTTTCTTTTTATTTGTGGACCCGTAGCATTTAATATTATGCTGCTGACCTATAAATAAATAATTGACACAATTTTGATGTGTTTGAGTCTAGAGACAGTTTTGCTCATTTCCTTACATGAATCATTGATATGTACTTACATATTTTTGAGCTCAATAGATAAAGACAGTTATGACCGGCAATATAACTCTATGCATTTCAAATATGCTTCAAGCTTGTTTAGAGCAAATTTAGAACTCTATTTACTACTCAAAATCGTTATTGTGTACTTTTTATGTTACGTATAAATATCTCGAATCATACAAGTTAGAGGATGTGAAGTTGGCTACAAGCTGTGCAATACCAATCAATCTGCAGCTTTAGGTTAGTGTCAGTCAGGACTGGGGTGCGTTTACGCACTCCAGACTAAGATAATAATTAACCTGGCTAAGTCTATGTCACCCGTTTAGGGCACCCGTCAGGCGAAAAAACCTCTTGGCTAAAAATTAATCTGCCCCGTTCACGCACTCCCACCGGTATAATTTTTCTCCTGACTAGGCTAAGTTTTATCGAAGTTTTTAGTTAGATAAATTTTATCTTGTCTCTGATTGGTCAGCTAGTTGTCATCGAATCGAATTTGACAGATCGATCAAGAGCTTGACGGATGTGACTGGTTTGTAGTAGATTTGAGCGCTATAATAGGTCGAGAGCTATGACGCCGTTCACGGACGCCCTTCAAAATAATTTTTATCCAGCATAAAAATTATCTAGAGTGCGTAAACGCACCCCTGGATATTGCGTAGCTTATAGCTTACTTCATATCCGCCGACTTGTATGATTCAGCCTATGTCTACATGAATGTTTTTTGCACCCATTTTTTAAAGATTTTATTAATCAGTTTTTATTCAACACTTTTTTATTTAGTTCAATTTAAATACAAAGAAATAGAAAGGTATTTCCAAGGCCAGTCAGAACTGTCACTGGTCTCAACCAATTACTTTTGTACTGATAAGTTATATCCTACAGAACTGGTTTAAAAGTAAGTTGTACTATGTAACATTTTTTGTAATTAAAAGTGGAGTCATTTTTATTTGATTTTAGCTAACTGCTCCTAGTTGCCTGAGGTAATATTTTGTAAGCATGGTGGCTACATTAAAATGCTATTCTGGTTATTGATATGTCTATGCTGTATTATTATTCGTATATTATTCATATATGTGTCGGGGACTAAGACTAATCGTGTAAAGCACCCGCCATCGATATTCCGCCATTTATATATATTAGCGGTCTCCAGTTGTCCATCTCACCAAATAAACACTCTGTACTACTGCGACGGGTGGTTTTATTGACCTAGTACCACTTGGTAATCAATTTAACGAGAATTTTCGAGGATGAAAACGGATTTTAAAGCTAATGGATTGGCACGGGAGCAGTCCGCCTTGCGTGCGGAATGGCATGACGTTTCTCGCCCATCTGTCATATCATTTCATTCCGACACAAGCCTGCAGTGTTGCCACGTGCGACCCCATTCGGGTGATACCCACTTTAAAATCATCACTGTTGCTTTTAACTAAAACCAACTATGCTGTCTCACTCCGTCACGGCCATCCTGCATCTTCATACGTCCTCGTATGTTTTTTTTTTATTTCTTGGCAAAACAAGTAACTAATGCGTTAGTTAGCAACCACACTAGTTGTAACTATGTGGGGTGGTTTCCTATTTTCTTTGATTGTCACACAGAGTTACAACACGGAGCTACCACAAGGACTTACCACACGGATTTACCACACGGAGTTACCACACGAATTTACCACTCGGAGATACCACACGGAGATTCTACACGGAGATACCACACGGAGATACCATACGAAGATACCACACGAAGATACCACACGAAGATACTACACGGAGATACCACACGGAGATACCATACGAAGATACCACAAGAAGATACCACACGAAGATACCACACGAAGATACCACACGAAGATACCACACGAAGATACCATACGAAGATACCACACGAAGATACCACACGAAGATACCACACGAAGATACCACACGAAGATACCACACGAAGATACCACACGAAGATACCACACGAAGAAACCACACGAAGATACCACACGAAGATACCACACGAAGATACCACACGAAGATACCACACGAAGATACCACACGAAGGTACCACACGAAGATACTACACGGAGATACCACACAAGCTTTTCACACAGAGTTAAATCTCACGTAGATTTAAGTATTACACCGAATTTGCACACAAACTTGCTACACAGGATTGTCACACAGAGTTGCCACACCGGGTTACCACTAAGAGCTACGAGTACCATACAGAGCTACTTCACCACACAGAGCAGCCACACAGTTACAACACAGAGAGCTTTCACACAGGCTTTTCACACAGACATTTCACACAGAGTTACCACACAGACTTGTTACGTGGAGTTGTCACACAGGCTTGTTGCACGGAGTTGCCACACAGGCTTGCCACACAGGCTTGTTACACGGAGTTGCCACACAGGCTCGCCACACAGGCTTGTCACACAGAGCTTCCACACAGGCTTGCCACACAGGCTTGTCACACAGAGTTTCCACACAGGCTTGTCACACAGGCTTGTCACACAGAGTTTCCACACAGGCTTGTCACACAGAGTTTCCACACAGGCTTGTCACACAGAGCTTCAACACAGGCTTGTCACACAGAGCTTCCACACAGGCTTGTCACATAGAATTTCCACACAGGCTTGCTTCACAGGCTGACCACACAGGATTATCACACAGTCGTATCACACAGGATTACTACACAGGCTTATCATACAGGCTTACTACACAGTAGTACACAGTCATACCACACAGGATTATCACACAAGCTTACCACACAGGCTCACTACACAGTCGTATCACACAGGATTACTACACAGGCTTATCATACAGGCTTACTATACAGTAGTACACAGTCATACCACACAGGAGTATTACACACGCGTATCACAAAGGTGTATCACACAGGCGTATCATACAGGCGTATCACACAGGCGTATCACACACGCGTATCACATAGGCGTACCACACAAGATTACTACACAGGCTTGTCATACAGACTTACTACACAGTCATACCACACAGGCTTACTACACAGTCTTACCATACAGGCTTACCACACAGGTATAGAAACACACACATACACACACCGAATACATATACCGTCGTCATTGTTGTCATGATATCGTGCTGTATATTGTCATCAGGTACGGCATTAAATAATAGTGACACTGAAAATCCGTGAATCTAACTTAATTGAAGTTAACAGTGAACATTAGAACCCTCGATTCCTACAAATGTGACTGCGCTATTTTGTTGCACATCATGATATCTTCCCACGTTACTTTCTCTTATTAGAGAACAATTCAAATCGAAACAAAATGAAAACTGCTCACCGGATTTGAAAGATGATCGATCGCTGGTTGGATCGCAGGTGTTGACTCGATGCTCTACTCGTACGTCACTACCTTCTTCGCAAAACGCGATGCAACGTGTCTATTCTCTCCGCAGTAATAGTGCGAAGGTGGCACTTTCGTACACCGTTTTCACGTTTGCTGAGTGCCCGCACTTTTTGGGCATTGTGCTGCGTTGATCAATGAGGCTGTATCCTCATGCCGTGGGCGTTGTTGTGATACCACTTCTGATGTCGGGGACTGAGACTGATAGTGTGAAGCACCCGCCATCGATATTGGTGGGCCATCCATCGGTACGGCTTGCCGGCGGTCTCCAGTTGTCCATCTCACCAAATAAACACTCTGTACTACTGCGACGGGTGGTTTTATTGACCTAGTACCACTTGGTAATCAATTTAACGAGAATTTTCGAGGATGAAAACGGATTTTAAAGCTAATGGATTGGCACGGGAGCAGTCCGCCTTGCGTGCGGAATGGCATGACGTTTCTCGCCCATCTGTCATATCATTTCATTCCGACACAAGCCTGCAGTGTTGCCACGTGCGACCCCATTCGGGTGATACCCACTTTAAAATCATCACTGTTGCTTTTAACTAAAACCAACTATGCTGTCTCACTCCGTCATATGTATTAGCTCACTGGAGGAAACTACTACAATACAATACAACTGCCTCGGTGGCTCAGTGGTTAGTGACCCTAACTACTAGGTCAAAGAGGCGTGGGTTCGATCCCCACCCAGGGCAAGTATTTATGTGATGAACATAGGTGTTTGCGCTGTGTCTGGGTGTTATTTAGTTACTAACTATACAAGTATATATTTAAAAATATGTAAATGTAGTTTATCAGCCTCTGGCAGCCATATCACAAGCTTTGCTTAGTTTGAGGTTAGAGGCAGTGTGTAAGATGTCCCCGAATATTTACTTATTTAATAAAACAATTCATATGACACCACAATAAGGAGCAAAAGTAACAGGGAAAGTTACAAAATATATACAGGGTTATCTACTTGGCCTGAACTGAACAAGGCCAAGAGTTGGTGATTAAGACCATCATTATAACCAACTTTTATTTTGAGGACAACACGGAATTCCCCTCAAAAAAAAAAACATCTGTTCCATACAAAATTGCAACTCTGAATCGACTAAATGTTTGACAACGTTTTAGTTCTCTTATAAAGAATATTAATTCTTTAAGGGAACTCACCATATTTTTAAAAATTAATAATACATGTATGTATTAATTATTGATATAATATGGTGAGTTCTCTTATAAACCCATTATTGTAAATGTGGGAATATAGTAGGTACAATAATGGGTACTAATTATGGCTTGATATCATTAAACTCATTCATTATGATATCATAATTAGCACAAGAAAGGAATAAGGAATATGCATAAGATATTAAATGCGTTCGTTTTATTTTTATGCAAAGTTTATCTCTAAAGGACTATAGTAGTAAGAATATTTTTGTAATTTAATGCCTCCGGGCTTCCGCCACCCCAATATACGCCAACACAGCTGTCTAGGATTATTTTAGGTATCCTCTGAGTATCTCTCCGAAACCGGACCACTGTGTATAAAGTTATGCGCGGTTATACAAAAAAATATATATATACGCGTCGGATTGAGTACCTCCTCCATTTCGTCGGTCAAAAATCGTAATAGATTGTAATAAAATAGTTAGCTAAGTAGTTAGCATTATTTATTTAGTTCAAAATATGTCGAATGCTTTAAAACAGAAGTTTTTTACACAGAACTTTAAAGTCTGCATCAGCTCATCATCCTGTATATCTGTCACGTTTAGACACGTCGATAAAAATTATGTCGTGGTGCGTATGCTAGGCTAGCTGGACTAGTACCAGCTATCTTATCACACCCTGACCCCAGTTCATGTCGCCTGCACTCGTGAGCGTGTCAGTGACACCAATATTACACCAATATCTTTCCACTTATTGCTATTGCATGATGCATAATGAACATTAATATCATCACTCTCATCACTACATACTCTACATAGTATAAAACAAAGTCGCTTACCGCTGTCTGGCCCCAAGTAAGGTAAAACACCTAATGCCAGACACTGAACTAAAGGATGACACCTTCGAAAAAATCCTTCCTCCTAAGAATAATAAACCTTAAATCTATTTGACTACTGATCTTATAGACGCCTAGCATCATCTATGACACATGGTTAAAAACTTATAACACATTTCCTAGCGAAATTTTAAAATGGCGTCAGTTGCCAGCTAACAACGCGGAAAAGTAGACACATGCTCTGTGATTCTTGAACATTTTCGTAAGGAGGTTGACATTTGTCAGGTAAGATTTTGTTGTACATATTTACGATTTTTGTGGATTTAGTGTTGATTTTAGAAATATGAAAGACTCATTAGTAAACAAGGGCTATTGTTTTCATGTTTAGTTTAGTTTTTATAACAATTGTTGCTGTGTCTACTATTAGGTACCAAAATATGTGAAAACCTAAAAGATGACACAAGTGTCATCTAGTAGGTTGCATTAAAATGTTCAAAATTTGTACAAAAATAGCTTCTATTCCAAGTGTATAAAATGCTGTATCAATTTTGTTACTTTTACTTTACTCTGCCCAATAGTAGACAGGATGTCAATTATTGGGTAAGGTATGTGTCAACTATTGGTTTCATCGATTTTAGATTTGGTCGAGCGTGATGCAGCCCATAAAAAGTCAGATGTTTAGATACAGTGAAGCTGATAATATAATATGGAAGCTTCCATAGCAGAATGCAGAAGAGGTGTCGCAACAGCTACTGTAGCAAGAAAATAAATAGAGCCGAGAAAAAAAATGAATTAGAAAAAGAAAAGAAGAATAGAGCTAATAAAAGAAAAAGAAAGAGCAAATTGAAGAGGAACGTAAACTAAACTAACGTAAAGACTGCTAAGAAATTGGCTAAGAATACCATTAAGACTGTAAAAAAAACTGTTAAGACTGATGATTATAGTAGCGACTCAAGTTCTGAAGAAGAGTGGCAAGATTCTGGAGATAGTTTAGATGATATATCTGACGAAATTGAAAACGATGTATTATAAATGGGAAATGCAGAAGAAAATAACTTTGAGAAAAGCAAGATCAAGTAGGGTGACTATGTGATTGTCAATTTTCGTGGTATAAAGAAATATCACAGGTATCTCTATATTATCCAAAATATTAGCCAAGATGGTGAAACCGATGTTATGGCAATTGGTAAGCTGTGATCAAACCAAGACTACTGTCAAGGAAAACTATAAAGATATTAGTATTATAAGAGAATGTCAAATCGCTGAAATCGTCGACGCGCCAAAAATGATAATTGCTGGTGATAGAATTAAGTATAAATTTGATTTTGCACTGCAGGTTGATGGATAAGCAAAAGTACTGATTAATAACTTCAACATAATTATATAAATTACGATTGTATTACAATAGGTGATGAGTAAATATAGATAGATGGCCTAAATATATATTCTCTGTTTAAAGACAGAGTATTTTCTTAGTATTTTGATTTGAAAACCTACTTTAAATGTGATTTAAAGCCATGTCTAGTATTGGTGCTAAGTGTTGTCTATTATTAGTGGTAACGATTTTTTGAGATGTCATCTATTGGTTAATATGACAAAGTTTAAAAAAATACAAACTTACAATTGAAATATGTTAATAATTACAATGTTTTATGTGAAATAATAGATCTAAGTATTGCTTTAGTAGATTAAAAAAGTTTTAACTGCAATGTAGTAACAAAATATATTAATATTGAATACTGAAATGTGTGTTGTCCTTAATGTGTCTAGCATTAGGTGTTTTACCTTATGCTTATAATCTTTAAAACTACGCAACGGATTTTGATGCGGTTTTTAAATAGATAGAGTGATTCAAGAGGAAGGGTTATTTGTATAAAACACCTGTGCGAAGCCGCGGCGGGTCGCTAGTACACTATAACATCATTACCTTGCTATAACTTATTTCTATATATAGTAAACACTTTGAATTATTGCTAGTTATCTGCGAGTAAACATTGGCAACTATTACTGTTTCCTTTCGAAACCTATACTTCTTATTGTTTCATATTAGTTAATGAATTATTTAATTACTAAGATAAGAATATTAATTAAATAATTAAGAATATTTAGATAACACTGGAAGAATATTCTATGATTATGATATTTGCGCAAGTTGTAGTTAACTTCACAATTGCCACTAAGTTTGATTTGTCCTATATCAATACGTAAATAATCGGTCAAGTACGAGTCGGACTCGCGCACGGAGGGTTCCGTACTGTATGGGAATAAAATAAATATTTAAGGGGGGCCTTAAATATTTATTTAATTTTAATTTTATTACTTACTAGCAGCGCCCCGCGGTTTTACCCGCGTTGTGCCCGTTCCCGTGGGAATTTCGGGAATTTTTATACATATAAACCTTCCTCTTGAATCACTCTATCCATTAAAAAAAACCGCATCAAAATCCGTTGCGTAGTTTTAAAGATTTAAGCATACAGACAAACAAATAAACAAACGAAAATAGCGACTTTATTTTATACTAGACGACCCGCCCCGGCTCCGTACAGGTGTATTATACAAATAAACCTTCCTCTTGAATCACTCTATCCATTAAAAAAAACCGCATCAAAATCCGTTGCGTAGTTTTAAAGATTTAAGCATACAGACAAACAAACAAACAAACGAAAATAGCGACTTTATTTTATACTATGTAAGGACTATGTAAGGATTATTGAAGTGAATATAAAACTAAATATTCTGTGAAAATTTCAAGCATCTACCTGTTACCATTATTACTCGTAATATAAAGCGAAAAACGTCTAAAAATTCAGGTTTGTTGTATGGGAGCCCCCCTTAAGTATTTATTTTATTTTCTTTTTAGTATTTGTTGTTATAGCGGCAACAGAAATACATCATCTGTGAAAATTTCAGCTTTCTAGCTATAACGGTTTATGAGATACAGCCCGGTGACAGACAGACAGACGGACAGCGGAGTCTTAGTAATAGGTACTAGTTTTCACCCTTTGGGTACGGAACCCTAAAAATGAAGTTCGTGTAGGCAGGGTGGCTAGCCCTGATGTCAGAGTTCTTAGGCCGCCTGAAGGCCTCTGACATAGTTAAACGGTTAAAACAACCGGGACCTACAATTTAACCTGTCATCAGAGCCACAGATGTATAATACATGGTATAAGGTATTGGCCCATTGAACTGTATAAAAGGTAATACTTGATATCTTTCGGCCCTACAGGAGGGGAGGCATCCTTTAAACAATAGAAAGTGGCTATAAGGGCCGTTGCCAGTGCCTTGGTTGGTATTTGAGATATGGAGTTATAAATGTCTTATTGAATTTTTTTTACACCTATACTATTGCACACCATTTGTACAAAAGGAGGACTTAACCCTAAATAAATAGCATTATCAGCCAGTCAACCTATAGGTAGAAAACATTGGGTTATAGGCATGAATAAACAAACAAAGAGATAAATTAGAATCAACACAAATCAAAATTAAAAAATTATAAAATACACCAAATAATAATACAAATTCAATTTTAATAAAACTAGCGACCCGCCCCGGCTTCGCACAGGTATATTATACATATAAACCTTCCTCTTGAATAACTCTATCTATAAAACAAAACGCATCAAAATCCGTTGCGTAATTTTAAAGATATAAGCATACTATATATTTGTCCCTAGACAAACAGAAAGAGAAGCGACTTTGTTTTATACTATGTAGTGATACATAAACTTACATAAACTATTACAAATATTACAATACATAACAAGATAATTTTTCTTCTTATTCTTATTCGATGTGGGGGCGATAAGTCCTGCACTGACGTCCCGCATGGGGTGTTTTGTGCATTTCCCCCTCCAGCGTCTACCCGAGCCAGCCTAGCTCCTTAAAGTAACGGAGCGTGGCTCTGGGCCGCTGGCATAACTGCTCCAGTAGCTTAGATGGTGAATAAGATGGCGATGTGGATGACAAAGCTAATGATAATGCCAATGCAGAAGCGTCATGCAACCTGTTAGCTATTCTAGTGTCTTCTGTGGCTTTGCAATGCCACAGAACATGCTCTACAGTTTCGTTTTCTTCCAAACAGCCACGACAAAGTGGGCTGTCAGTGGCTCCCAGTTTATACAGATGACTATTTAAGATAATTTTTCTTCTTCACAGGAAGGCAACTGCGAATCCCTCCCATTCTTCGTGGGGCGCAACAACGCTAAGGGCGTGGACCTGAATCGCGACTTCCCGGACCAGTTCGACAAGCACAAGTCTAAAGACGACGAGTACTTTTTCGGCGGTCGGCAGCCAGAAACCGCTGCGTTGATGCGATGGGTCATGAAGAAGCAGTTTGTGCTTTCGGGAAATCTACATGGAGGAGCCATAGTCGCGAGCTATCCTTATGATGATACTAAGTAAGTGACTGACTGACTGGCTCCCAATAGCAGATAATCCTTCTACAGGGTCACAGGGAAACTTACTTTATCATAATCATCAGCCTGTGTTGACCCACTGCTGGGTGTAGGCCTCCTCTCTTATGTGCCATTATTCCCTATATCTTGGTCTAATATTATCCACGCATTACCTGCGATGGGTCTGATGTCGTCAACCCATCGGGCCGGTTGTCTGCCTATACAGGGTCATAGGTATTAAACGCAAAACCTTTCAAGGGCGGGTCTAGTACTCGTACATCTAGACTAACAACTTTTATTCTAGAACTTTTGGAAAATCACGTAGAAAAAATCAGCTTTTTCATACAAAAAGTTCGTCAACAAGCGGCAAAATGAATGGAAAAGCGATTTTTTTTGCAAAATTCTAAGTCTTAGTACAAAAGTTATTTGTCTAGATGTACGAGACCCGCTCTTAAAAGGTTTTGCGCTTAATAAATACCTATGACCCTGTATAGACAGACCACCGGCCCGATGGGTTGACAACATCAGACCCATCGCAGGCAATGCGTGGATGGTATTAGCTCAAGATATAGAGGGAATAATGGCACATAAGAGAGGAGGCCTATATCCAGCAGTGTGTTTAGGCTGATGATGATCATGAAGTAGGTAAGTTTCATTCTCAATGACGACGAGCATTGTTCAGCCAAAAAAGTTTTATTTGTGATGTTGTAGGTACTAGAAGACTGGATGAACAAGACAATGCCTAATGATGATAACTGTTGTAGGGTTTTAGGAAGTAGAAATACCTATTGTAAAATATTTATCGCCATTAAGAAAAAACATTTTTATCTCCTGCGGTAACCTATATTTGTGATGCGTGCTTCTGCACTCAAGATCACAACACCCAGTAGTATCATTATATTCTTATAGTCTGGCAATCTCGTGCGCGACCGTCCCGCGGGGTGACAGACGGTGGCGGGGATGAGCTAGTAGTAGTAACTACGCGTTATTCTAGCATTCTTTCCCTTTCCCGCTACACCAAACGCTGCCTGCTGGCATCTTGGGTACCTCGTCCCTGCCACCGTTTGTCACCCCGCAAGACGGTCGCGCACGAGATTGCCGGACTATAGTTTATAAGGAATACATATACATTAGAACTTTTCTAAATAGTTTACGGGAATTACATCCACATCTACCCACTAATAGCTTTGAAATAAACTTTCATCCACGCCTGTAGAAAGTAAAACCACCAATTACGCATATTGCATGAGCCAACGTAATTGAATTTTATGCATTTCGTACACTAAATGACTAACACCAATAAATGGTAACGATGCACGAATACAGCCTTCACGCTGTGTTACATCACTACAATAGTACCTTTTATAAAAATACTAAAGGCCCTTAATTCGTATGTTTCACTTGCTGCATTTGTGGACATGTTATTAACGCGACCAGCCCAAATGCAGGGCGTAGTGGAGCCACTGGTGCATGTCCTAAATGAACATTCCACATATTCGTAGAACGTCTTCTAGTGTCTGCTTTAGGCAACTGAAAAGATAATTTGGTAAAGCTGTACCATGATTTATCTCGCTTTGGAATCTTAGTTTGGTGACCTCGAAATGGGTGTCCTAGTTATTTGAATTAGTCATCTGTAATTGGTGTTTTTATAACGGTTGTCACTTCCTTATAGTAATTAAGTGAATACATACTAAAATAATAGTAGGGGGAGGAGTTTGAGAGATTGAAGCCTGTGCTCGAATTGAAATGTTTTTTCAACAAAAGACAGGAGTAAACAAAGGATAGTAGAACTATCAGTTCTGCTAAGCATGAGTGCAGTGAGAGCAGACATTTTTATATCTATCCAAAAAGTATCAATTCTATTACACAATGTCACTTTTGACAGATTGTTCAGCCGCGTAGTGACTTAGCCATGTCGGAGGATTTTGGGCGGTTCAAAAACTCTGACATCGGGGTTAGCCGTCCGGCCTGCACGAACTATACTGGTAGTGTACCAGCAGCATTTTTAAAAGCCCATTGCAGAATGTAGGGTTACCCACGAAAAGTGATTGGGCCAAACATACCACGCTGGCCAAGTGCAGGTCGTTGGATTCATTATACGCCATCGATTTCCTTCCACGGACTCACGGACGTATGCAACTGCCTCACGATGGTTTTCTTCGCCGAAAAGGCAGTGGTGTGAAATTGCGTAAATAAGTTTCAAAGAAATAGGTAGGTACGGGATCGAGATTTGAACCCACGACCTCACGATTGTAGGGCGGGTGTTCCTACCACTAGACCACCACAGGTATTATTAGTGACTTAACCATAATAATTCTTTGTCAGGTCGCTCAAAGATTGCTGCGAAGAGAGTCTCACGCCCGACGACGCATTATTCAAACACATGGCCGACACGTACGCGTCACGTCACTCTGACATGCGCGACGGTAACAAATGCCCACCCGAAAAATTCGACAAAGGCGTCACCAACGGGGCTATGTGGTACTCTGTACAAGGTTTGTTGTACTCCTCATATAGGCCGATTCAAGCTTCTTGGCGGTTGTGATGTTAGCTACAAGCTGCGGGTAGCCCAATCCTGACTAAATCTCACTTATCACCTATGTGAAGATTTGATCACGCGCAGCTTGTAGGTACCTAAATTAACTCGCCAGGATGTTTGATTTGGCTTATACTATACGTACTCGGAGGTACTCGTAGTTTAGATTTAGTAAATAAGACAAAATGTACCTGATTACTGTCAGCTGCGAGTTTGGAGAAAATCAGTGAATACGGGTGCGCCACGCCCACCCTAAAAACTTATTTGCCCACCCCTGAAAACTTGAAAGTCAGCATTTACGGGGGTAATGAACCTCTATTCCTCTCCCCTCCCCCCGCTCCCAGAAAAAATCTCTAGCTTCGCTAATGAACAATTAGCTTATTGAATTAATTATCTTATCCTTCTTTTGTCCCAGGTGGTATGCAAGACTTCAACTACCTCCACTCGAACTGCTTCGAAGTGACGTTCGAGTTGTCGTGCTGCAAGTATCCCCCCGCGCGGGAGATGCCCCAGTACTGGGCCATGAATCGAGAACCGCTGTTAGCCTTCATGGAGCTGTCAAACATCGGAGTCAAGGGAACCGTGGTAGATGAGGATGGATTACCTGTTGAGGTGAGTTTTTTAAATTTCGTATAGGTTTTCGTTTGACTACGTACTGCCTGATGTTAAGCAGATATGCAGTCTAGGGTGTAGCACGCTTAGCTAGAAGATACAAATAGATACCTATTTACTCGGGATTTGAAGACACCTATGTTGTACTTTTACGGGAAAACAGACTCAGGCAAAGTGCTCCACATTTTGGCTGTTCGTATGAGGAATGACGAGGAGTGGTGCTGATATCTGGTGTTGTCAAGATGTCCATAGACAGGTCTAGCTATCAGGCCTAGGACAGGTCCTAGGCCTGATAGCTAGATTGTCTCTTTATCATGTCGATATAACTTGTAGATAGTACTGCAAATCCTCGGAGAGATAACTCTATACTGGGTCAGGAACCGGGGGCTACTTTTAGCTTTTATCGAGCTCTCTTAACATCGGAGTCAAGGGAACTGTGGTGGATACGGATGGATTATCTATTGAGGTTTGTATTAGTTGAGAGATGGTTCAGTACTGAGCTGTGAATCGTGAACCGTTCACGATGCCGTGACCAAGAGGAATATTACAAACAACTTTTACTACAGGGCCAACCCAAAATTCGAGGAAAAAAATCAGCTGTTTCATAAATTTTGTTTCGTAAATTTTGTTTGGTATGGAATAACTGATATTTTTTAGTTAGCGCCGTAGTAAAAGTTGTTCATAATGATGGTATTAATCACCCTCTTTTGGCTTAGTACAGGGTAAGCAGATAACTCTGTATAGACGAGAAGATAAGACCGCGTTGGCTACTGTTTTCGATACATTGATTGTTTTAATTTTACGTGGCAATGAGACGTTTTCATTCGTGAAGGGTAGATGTTATGGAGTTTGTATTCCGTATCAAATTAATACTGTGGCCTGGATCCAATGTTATAATTGTTGTGCAGGACGCCCTGATCTACGTGGAAGGTATCAACCACACGGTGCGCTCGACTGCCGACGGCTACTTCTGGAGGCTGCTGCTGCCCGGACAGTACACCGTTTCTGCTGCAGCTGCCGGGTAAATACCTAAATAATCATCTTATTAATTCACTAGCTTTTATCCGCGGCTTCACCCCCGTGTCTCAGACCAATTAAAAAAAATGAAGACTGAACGTCGTGATCAGACAAGTGAGGCCGGTTTTTAGGGTTCCGTACCCAAAGGGTAAAAACGGGACCCTATTACTAAGACTCTGCTGTCCGTCTGTCTGTCTGTCTCCAGGCTGTATCTCATGAACCGCTATAGCTAGTAAGCTGAAATTTTCATAGATGATGTATTTCTGTTGCTGCTATAACAACAAATACTAAAAACAGAATAAAATTAATAATTAAGGGGGGCTCCCATACAACAAACCTGATTTTTTAGCCGTTTTTCTCTGTATTAATAATGGTAACAGGTAGATGCTTGAAATTTTACAGAATATTTAGTTGGAAATTCACTTCAATAATAAATAATAAAATTATAATAAAATAAATGTTTAAGGGGAGCTCCCATACAGTACGGAACCCTCCGTGCGCGAGTCCGACTTGGCCGATTATTGATAAATGTGGTAAGTGCGTCGGTGTTGCGCCTCCAGAGTTTGACTGACGAGCCAAGGCGTAGTTTCGTTGTACGTGTTTGTGTGTGTAATTGTGCCTGTACACGGCGAGGCGTAGTTTTGCCGGCCTCACTTGTTTGTTCACAATTTTCTGACTTGATATTTTATTTGGTCTGAGCCCCGTGATATTTAACTTTTTGTGCTATCCTATGGGACCATTTTATTTTTTTGTGATAAAAAGTATCCCATGTCACTTTCCGTGTTTCAAACTACATAGTTTGAAACGATCAAACGAAACAAAAATCAAGTCAATCCGTTGCTGCGTGAAAGAGGAACAAACGAATAAACCAACAAACACACTTTCTGATTATAATAGGTATATTATTAGTAAGCATGTAAGGATTCGTTCCTCGTTAAAGACTTCAAGATGTTAAGGATCATGAAAAAATTGACCTAAAGATGCCAAATCTTTTGGACTCTAGTAAAATGATTCTCGATTTTCTTCGGTTTTTATTTTTTACCCGACTTCAATAAAGAACGTTCTAAATTTTTCACATTTTTTTAAGTATGTTACGCGGTTACTTCGCCAATTTTATGAACATTTTATGATTCTTTTCTTGCCTGGTAAATCATAATTCAGTCTAGGTTAAAATTCGAAATGGACTGAGTCGTTTTTGAAAAATCAACAATAATGTGTATTCATGATAAAATACTACATCGATAATACATCGCGTACTATTCGTATTCGTATTATTATGCGGACTTTTCGTATGCTGTACACGGTTGAATTCGGTTGGCATAACCGGATTCAATAATTATTTATAGTGCAGCACAGTACCGTTTTAGACTGCAATGTCTCTACAATAAAATAAAAATATTTTATTTTATTTATTTGAAACCAAAGAATATACAGCATATAGTAATTAAGATTAGGATTATAACAATACCTTACGTTTCTGTCTATTTCCCAGCTACGCCCCATCGCAACCGACAACAGTGTCCGTTCCAACCAACCAGACTACCGCGGCTACGGTCGCGCTCACGGTCCGGCGACGCGCTCGCTCGCTCGCGGCGGGTAAGTCGCTGCACCTTCACGACAACTCCGCCGTCGCTTCCCTCACACACTTCTCGGTGCTGGCTGTCAACTTGATACTCGTGTTTATTGTTGAAGCGTGATCACATAGATACTAGGTTAGGCGCAATACATCAAGTGTCCATTCCAACCAACCCTCAGGTTGAAGCATGATCACATCGGGACATAGAAACTGTAGATAACAGGCGAAACATCACAACTCCGCCGTCGCTTCTCTCACACACTTCTCGGTGCTGGCTTTCAACTTGCCTTTTGAACGCCATAGTCACCACCACTTCCGGGTGCCCGGAACGCTCAACAATCCGCGTCACAAGAGTTAAACGCGCCGTACTCATCAATCGAAAGTCATAATCAATTTATTGATAACTAGCAGCGCCCCGCGGTTTTACCCGCGTTGTGCCCGTTCCCGTGGGAATTTCGGGAATTTTTATACATATAAACCTTCCTCTTGAATCACTCTATCCATTAAAAAAAAACCGCATCAAAATCCGTTGCGTAGTTTTAAAGATTTAAGCATACAGACAAACAAACAAACGAAAATAGCGACTTTATTTTATACTATGTAAGGACAATGTTATAGGTCAAAAATATGGAGTTAAAACATTATTATAAATTTCCAATTAAACACATTTAAAAAAGGTACGGTATTGTACCTGTAATAATTATCGCAATAATTGGTCATCATTATATAAAACATTTCTGAGGATACATAATTCTCCAAGTCTTAGGTAGTCCCAGTGAATATTACATAAGTTGATAACTGAACAGACGCACAAAACGTTATTGATAGTTCCGCGAAAACAGATAAAATTACAGCTAAATAATTCTCAACATTTGCTAATTTTTACGTAATTGCAAATTAGTGTAGCTACATAATAATAAAATAATAAAACTGTATCTAAACTAATTCAGGGACTGACAATTGCCGCTCTAAAGCAATAATTTCCATTTATCTACGATAAGAAATTCTAAATGTGTTGCGCTTCAAGAATAAATATTGTGTATTTGTCATGAAATATGATTTTGTAGAAAACTTTGTCTTCTACTATAAAATAACATTTCAAGCTAAGGTCGACCTTTCGTCGGTCAGTAAGCATCGGGCGAAAACTGCGCTTGGTATGCGCGCAGCTTCGTTTAGTTGCTGCTCAATCAATGAGGGTTCATTTTATCTTCATCATATTTTATTACTTTTCCAGTACAATTTGAAATCTTAGACCTGAATAAGGTGTCAAATTGTACTGTCAAGAAAGTACGAATGAATTTTTAATTAGGATTTTCATATTGATTTTGACTCAGAAAACGATCGGGCCTGCGCTGCCACCTGTTATCAGTAGCAATCCTTTTGTTAAACTTTCCCCAGACAGATAGCCCCGAGCGCGGGCGCGGCTGCGACCAAGTCATAAACCAATCATAGATCTTGATTTAAAAAAACGGGTTTTGTGATTGGCGGAACTCAAGGCCGCAACCGCGCCCGCAAGCTGCTTGCAGTTATCTGGGGGAAACTTTAATAAATCAATATTTTCCACGCATACCAAAAGCAGATTTTGCCTAATGCTTAGGTGACCTGTCTTACTATCTTAATCTGTCTAGACTCTAGAACCTTCGGCAGGTATGAAGCTCTAATACCTATTCTACTTAGTGGTTGTGGTTTCCTAATGTATTAAAGCAATTCTAATCTGTACTGATATTACGTGGTTACAAGTGGTACATGCCAATGGAAGTAATGACGTATGTATTGTGATACCCTTTGTTTTGTATTCCAATATGCTTCTTTTGGGTTTTCTACTTACGAAACAGTAAAGCCCTTCGCACACGTAGGCGTAGCGTAGTCGTATCGTAATACGTAGCAATAGGTACCAATTTGTAGCTGTCTCAGCGTACGGCTGAGACAGATATCAATCAAAAGTCTTAATTTAAACGTTCCACCTCTGTGATTGGTGGAAATACTAGGCCGCAGCTGCCGCTTTAGCGTGCGTGCTACGTTGATTGGTCTTTTTGTGTACTTGAAAATAGCTGATTGAAAAAAGCATCTTCTCTGTAGCATAAAAACAATTTTGTCAGCATAATTCGATAATTGTTATTAAAATCAAATATCGATTATGATGACAGAAGCGAACCACGTAGTATAATTACTACTTTGTGTATTTTTTCAATTTAAATCACCTGAAAGGTTGTATATTATTAGTAATCCATGTCTTCTTTGGTAATCTGATTTTGGAGGTAGTGTGCTCTTTAGTCAAATATGTTATAAGAACCATATAACTACTTCGTGTTGCCATTTTATGAATATCATATTGTCCTTTGAAGTTTTTACACGACTGCTCAAAAAAGAGTGTAACTACAAAAAGACATAAAAATCATCGGCAATATTGTTATATTTAATCATTATTTCTGCTAGTGTAAAGCGGAAAAAAACATTTATTCTTTATATAAACAGGTAGCTTTATTTTCATTTTTTATTTAAGTATTATTGTTGCCATCTATTAGATAGATAAAATTTACTCTGTGATTTGTAATAAATTATTTCTTAATAAAAATGGCGTAGCTACTAAAGTCCTATTCGTGCCAAAAGTCTAAAAGTATTATAATTGGATCTCTAAAGTTTTATTCGAATTGGTTTAGTTTTTTTATGAATTTTTAATGTTTATATTGATCATAATATGACTTCTATATGTATAAGGTTGTGTCGATTTATCGTCACTTATTGGTATAGTCACTTAGTGTTAGGCGTATAATTACAGTAATAGCGAATAAATAATTGACATCGGTATTTAGAAAGAGATGATCGGCTTCGCTCATCTTTCTAGAGCGTTATCGAGTTTCGTGAGACAGAGATAGCGCTCTACGAAACCGCAATTGTCACTTTCTAAAGGCCAATGTTCATTATTTATTCGCGAGTACTGTACGTAGTTATAAGAATGTACTTAGATAAATCAAGAATAGTCTTTAGTACACAGCTTGTGATAAAACGCCCTTCGGACGTAGATTCTAAGGTCTGCCCACTAAAATGTACCAATCACCATTACCGCAATACGAACGTTTTAAATAAAAAAAACTACGGTTTGCACTCCGGGAGTGTCGGCAGAAGTGTAAACTTGAACTTATAAGTACTCTCTTTTTATGGTAAAATACAATATCACACACGCACACTCGCGCAAGCGCCCTGCGCTGTCTTACGAATTTTCAATCAGCCGGGCTAGCATACCGACCACGAAATAATTATATCGACGTGCTAGAACGAGACAGAGTTATGGTGAAGTATATATCTGTTACTTTTTCACACGTCGACAAAACTCTTTTCGTGGTCCTATGCTCAGCTAGCAGGTCACGTGTCCTGACGCGAGTTTAACATATTTTACCTATCCCAAATGTGCACAACTCTGCTAAAGAAGTGTTCACTTCAAAAAATCTATTGTATTGAATTGTATGAGACTATGCCCACTAGACCGTTCCGTCACCGGCCAGCACCGTCGCTTGCCATGCACGGAGCGTTTCGGCAAAGAAAATACAGTAATACTACGTATAGAATGGTCACTCGTTACCCCCCACCCGTGTGAGTCTTCCTCACTTCCATCCCCCGTTTCAAGTACCGACGTGTATTCTGCGCGCGGGATGCACTGGCCGGTGGTTTTTCTAATAAAAACTACAATACTAAATGTAAAACTCCATTATACAATATATTACAATATAATAAAGTAAATTTAATAATTAACTCTCGATTTTATTGCTAGCCTTCATATCCATCAGTTATATTTAAAAATTATGTATTAAAAAAAATCTTACCAAATAAATGGCTCTCAAATACGACAGATGAAGCCGCAAGTACAAACTAAGCGAACTTTTAAGAAGCGCAGTGTGAACGCGCATTTACATTTCTAAGGTATTGTTAACGCCCACTGACCATAAAAAAGTTTTTTTTGTCCTTGTCATTTGTATGATAATGTGTGATAGAGAAGGCGCTATACTAACTCGTCTCGGCGAATAGAGTATAGATACATTTAAGCTATGGTATGGTTTATGTTTCTAAACAAGCTCATAATAAAGGCAGCTTTACAACATTTAAAATGTGAATTAGTTAGTGTACATAACTAATTAGTTTAATTTTAATTAGTGCCTAATTTAGCATGCAATCATTTATTTACCAATGCATAAACTATAAAAGAAGATTCCTTCTACGGTTTTCGTTTTCTTTGGGTTAACACTTTTCAGATGTTCAACCAAATGTTATAGATTATATTATATTCTGTAGTAAAGCTGTGTACTAAAGGCTTATTGTATAATTTTAGCGTGTTTAAAAGTCAATTATCAGCAGCAATCAAGTAAGTAGTTGTATAACTGTTTTAACCTTTTGGACAGTTACTTTCATTTTAAGCGTTTTATAAGATACTTCATTAGACTGTACACAGCAATATTTCCACTAGAATAATTGAATAACAATAAAATAGTCGTATTTCGATGAGGGATTTCATTTAATACCAATTTATAATGAGACTTTTTTATAATATTCGATAGTGTTGCTGGTCAATATCCCACTTCTGAAATCATGATTTATTCTAATTCAGTCAATTATTGTAATTGATTCAGAAAATAGTCTTAAATTAGTCTCATTATAATTATACTCTACTATTTTGGTATTTTGTTTCTTTTCATCTTTTTGTTTGTGGTGGTGGTTTTTTTCTTGTCGAAGGTCAATATTTCATGGTTCAATTTCTCAACTGTATTGAATTAATATTTCTTAGGTTCAAGGGTTGTAATATAATCATTTAATAAAAAATACATACATGGTTATTTTTAATTACCAGAATTATATAGACAGCTTCTGTACATGATATTATTATCCCCTTAGTATTTTCGTTTTGCATTGGTGTATAACTGTAACGTTTAATCGGATAAACATTTTTTAATGAATCAATGATATGAACAAGTTGTTCTAAATAAGATAATCAGTAAATAAATTCGCCAATTCGCCAAAAATATTATTTCAAAGTACATACAATCGTTTTACGTGTTTTTTTTGTTTGAACCATGTGAACATTGATCTAGCTCCTGTACGCCCTGTTGATTTGCCCATTTTCGTTTCTTCCTCGCTTCTCCTTTCCTTCCTTCCGTAGTTTAAAACTATCGTGTGTAACAAGGATTGACCACACCCACACATAGGCCTGTGCATGTTTCATGTTCGCATGATTGACATAAGGTTTTGGTAAGAATAATATGTGTAAAATACAGAAAAAAGTCTTAATACAACTTTATCTGACTAAAAAAAGATGTGTTAGCAGTACATACTCAGTATAGTTTGTCCAAAAAGAGACCTTTGTGTGGATGTTTTTAATTAGTTAGTTAGTGTGAAAATAATACCTGAAACAACGGTATATACAAGTTTATTGTACAAACTGTACAAGTTTATCCTTCTTAGAGTCAATGGTTTATCAATTTAAAAAGAAATTATTTGCACTAAAATCATACAACTGCTACTCTTGCAAGCGAAGATGGAGATCAAGTCCTCAGAGCTTTAAGTATACCAAAAAACTAATTAAGTTAAATTATTACTAAAGGATTTCTAAACTGACTACAAAACTAACGACTAAAATACTCCAAGCGGTATTTCAGTGTAGGTCGCTTTACTACCATTTAGAATTATGTGAGCAATAATGTTATAACATCTATTCCAACTTTCAAGAATTAGGTGACCAAATTACGAATAAATTCGACAAAATCTATCGCCAGTTCTTTTTCTTTGAACTTAGGTAGCTGGATACGCTGCCGCGTGTTTAGATACAACTTTCACCTAAGCGCGTGAGGTGTATTATAAGAAACTGCATACGTAAGAAACGACCCCGTATTCCCATCAAATCTACTATCCCCATAAACCTTTCCCCAAAAACTCTCCTATCTACCACACTTCTATGAAAACCATCCTAAACCTCGGGGCAAATCTCCAGAGCTAAACAGGCAGCAGCGTCACGCCATCGACGGTCTCTCCGCAGCCGACTTCGTCCACCACAACTTCACCATGATGGAGAGCTTCCTGCAGGACCTTCGGGACATGTACCCTGATATCACCAAGCTAACCAGCATCGGCAAGTCGGTGGAAGGACGGGAGCTCTACGTCCTGGAAGTGACTAAAGACCCGGGGGTTCATGTACCTGGTAAGTTTTCTTTGATTCCTGAAATAAGTATGATTATATACGTATGTATATTTTTACGATTAAATTGTTAAAAAAATAAAAATTAGGTGACACTTTACATACGGTTTCTGACCCCAAACTATGCATAGCTTGTAATGTAGCTGCTAGAGACTGATATGGTACATCTTCTTCTTTTCGAGAAAGCGATTCGATCATAAAATGAATATTTGACTATATGCTGTTCGACCAAGTAGGAGGCCACGGATACTGCGGCGGTATTGACCTCATAGAGATTTTCTTGTGTGCAGGTTAGGGCACAGTGGGCATTGTAGTAGATGCTCCATATATATACTCGTAACATAGTTCTATATGATTGATCGTCTCATCATTACAATGTTAATAACATTCTCCAGAGTTATGAATATTGCCCAATCGCCCTTCTTGGGTAGGGCTATGATCAACAGCAAATTTTAAAAGCCTGGTACAATAAAGGAAAGTACTTCATTGAAACTGCTCTCACGATGTCTGCAGTGGAGACGCTGGGTGCCTGACAACAAACATCGTGTGCTTAGAGATTGGACTTTACTATGAGTTTGCCCCATATTTATACAAAAACTGATCATGTTCACAGGTAAACCAGAGTTTAAGTACATAGCCAATATGCACGGCAACGAAGTCATTGGACGAGAAATGCTCCTGCTGCTAGCCAAGTACCTATGCGAGGAGTATTACAAGGTATTCATTTTAGACATGAGCATATTTTTTTTTTTAAATTTTTTTTTAATTTTTTTTTTTTTTTTTTTTTTTTTTTTTTTTTTTTTTTTTTTTTTTTTTTTTTTAATTTGACATTTTACTATTGAAATTGCGTTACTCATGTTTATTCAATTTTTAATATTATTTTTTGATTTTGTACTGTATTTTGTATGCTTTCTGGTGTGGAGACAGCCACTCACCTTGAGGCTCCTCGTGCTGAGGTAGCTGTTCCTTCTTCTCGGGTCTGTGTGTGGTTTTTTGTCGCCTCGCTTGCTCACAAATTCCATAGGTCGAGGGTTTTCTTCATCAACAAATGTAACTCCAGAAACACTAAAACCAGCGCGTGCGCGGATGCGGGAAGAAAACCTCTGCTCTCGTAGATACTCAGCTCACAACAGGGACGCGTCCGTCCTTCACGGTGTCGGACGTGGAAGTGTTGCCAACACAACACAACGAACTCCTCTAGGTTTGTGGTCATACTACCAACACCATACTCAGAAAAATAAGTTTGTCTATGTGTGGTCGCATGACATTACGAAGCGCATAAGGCGCGAATTCAAACTCAGGTAAAATACCTAGTGCTGTACGCACCATACCGCTCACCTTAAAAGAACTAACTTCTTTTAATTTACTAAGTAGGTATCCGTAAGGGATTCTAAACTCTAACTCAAAATTATTAGCAACTTATAAGAAACTTAACTAACACTCTGTACATTCTCTACTTTACAAAAAAAACTAAAATAATAACTTGCACTCTGCACATCTTCTACTCTGTTGGAAGTTTGCAAACCCTTGCGACGGCACGCTTGTAAAATGTTGTACCGGCTTGCAACGTTACAACTCGTACCTTATTATCGGTACCTGGATGAAGGGCGTGTACACAAGCCAACTTCCACCTAAGTGGGGGAAGGTTATCATCGCACATAACAACGATATCGCCTACACGTATAGGAGAACCTATATCAGAATGCCACTTGCTTCGTTGGGAGATTTCGTGCAAATGTTCTCGAGAAAAACGTAACCAAAAGTGGTGTACGCACTGCTGGACCCAGTTCCATCTTGTAAGTTGGTCGGGGTTCGAGTCCGTCAGGGGAATCTCAGGAAGTGCGGTCAACGGACCGCCTATAAGGAAGTGAGCCGGGGTGAGCGGCAGCGGATCCGCTGCGTCTGCGCTCAAAACACAGAGAGGCCGTGAATTGATTACGGCTTCAATCTGACACAGTAAAGTGTGCATCTCATCGTAGGTCAATACTCGTGTGCCTACTACTCGGTTTAAATGTCTCTTAACACTCTTAACCCAAGACTCGTGAAGACCTCCCATATGAGGAGAATTTGCTGGCTGAAAATGCCATGTGATGCCTTGTTGCAACGACTTAGCGTTCAATTCTGCTTGCACGGAATCTTTCCTCAAAAACTCGTACAGTTCTCGCAAATAATTGTTGCACCCAACAAAGTTCTTAGCACCATCAGAATATAAATCGGTAATTAGGCCTCTGCGGGATGTGAATCGCCGTAGGGCTGCTAGAAAACTCTCAGTTGTACAATCAGACACTAACTCCAAATGCGAACATTTCACAGAAACATCAACAAAAATTGCTAACCAAGCTTTAATGACTTTCGCGTTTCTCACTTTATTAGCTCGGACATAGAACGGGCCCGCGTAGTCCACAGAAGAAATCTGGAAGATACGATGCGGCTGCACACGAGCAGCGGGCAGTGGCGCCATAGCGGGACGCGACGGGACCGGCCGCACTCGAAAACAACGTACGCAAAGGAAAATTCGTTTGCGTATTATGTCTCGACTCGATAAAATCCAACACTTACGCATAAGTAGGTATTGAACGGTCTGAGTGCCTGCATGTAGGTACATGACATGGGCCTCGTCAATAATCAAACTCGTTAAGGGATGTCTCTTGGGTAAAATCAATTGATGCTTTGACTCGTAAGGCAGCAACGATTTGTGTAAGCGTCCTCCTACTCGCAAATATTCTAACTCGTCAATAAAAGGATCGAGTCGCTTCAGCTGATTCGAAGGTCGTTGACCCTTTGAAATGTTTTTAAAGTCGTCGTGAAAGACTTGATGATGCACTAAATAAATTAATCTATTTAGGGCAAAGTTATACTCGTGGACTGTAATGTAATTTGTATACGATGTTTTCTCGTTTTTAACTCGCGATTTTAAAATGGTATAAAACCGAAAAATGTAAGATGTAACTCGGACAAGTTTACCTAAACTCGAATATCTATCAATAAACTCAACCTCTTTCGCTTGAATAATGGGAAATGACGCGACTGGCGCAGAGCGTTTTTCCTCATTAGTACCAGGGATGATTTTAGGCTGTGGCCAGGAACTAGGTTCTTCGCGTAGCCACTGAGGGCCATAAAACCACGTCTCATCTTTCTCTAGGAATGTCGAAGGCATTTGTCCTCGGGAGGGGGCATCGCTCGGGTTTAGGGCCGAGGGAACGTACCTAAATTGACAATCTGGAAGTCTCGTGAGAATCTCACTCGTGCGATTCGAAACAAATGTTTTCCACTCATAGGGCGGTGATCGAAGCCACGCCAGTACTACCGACGAATCCGACCACACGTATGTCTCATCAATCCTAACGCGATCGCGATAGGTATTTTGCATTTTCTCGATAAGTTTGGACAATATCACGGCTGCCATGAGCTCAAGGCGAGGAATGGACAGACGCTGTGATACTGGCGCGACGCGCGTTTTGGCGAGAATAAGAAATGTTTTCACTTGTTTCGTGACGTCATCAACAAGGCGCGCATAAACGCATCCTGCCATGGCGCGCTCACTGGCGTCACAGAAACCATGAAGTTGAACACTGCTCGATGGGAAAAATACCTGGCGAGGTAATGAAACTTTGGATAAAAGTGGTAGCTCTTGAACGAAGGTTGTCCACGAATTCACAATATCCATCGGGGGTCTCTCGTCCCACGTGACGCCCCGTATGAACAAAAGAGATAAAATAATTTTCATGTAAATTGTGATTGAAGAAAGGTACCCAACGGGATCATAAGTCCGCGCGATTTGAGAAAGAATTGTTCTCTTAGTAACAATGTCCGATATGACTCGCACATCAAACGTAAAGCTGTCTGTTTGAGGATTCCACTGAAGCCCTAACACTTTAGTTTGAGTGTCTCTCTCCCTAGGGGCAAAAGGCACCTCCTCCTGCCGCTCACCATGAAGAAGTGGCGCCTGAACTACCGCTAGTAATGCGGGCGAGTTGCTGTGCCACTTGTGTAACTCGAAACCGGCAGACTTGCAAATACCTATCAACTCTTGTTGCAATACGAGTGCCCTCTCTTCGTCACTCACAGTACAACACACATCATCGACAAATACTTGGTCCAATAACACCTTGGACGCAAGGGGGAAAGTCTCAGCTTCGTCTAGGGCCAACTGTCGCATAGTACGAAGTGCTAGGTACGGCGATGACGAAACTCCAAAGGTCACCGTACGCAAACGATAATCTCGAATGGGCTCACTCGGCGAAGTCCGCCATAAAATTCTTTGAAGATCACGATCTGATTCTCGAACATTTATGTTCAAATACATTTGCCTAATATCGGCTAAAAGCGCGACACTATGCACTCGAAATTTCAAAAGGATGTCAACAATATCCTGATGAAGCTTCGGACCCGTCAAAAGAATGTCGTTCAATGACGTCCCATTAGAACTCGCACATCCAGCATCAAATACGACACGAACTCGAGTAGTCGTAGAAGACTCTTCAATTACGCAATGATGTGGAATGTAGTAAGTACTCCCTAACGTGGGAGGCTCAGACACAGGCTCCATAAAATTTGAATCTAAATACTCCTGTAAACATGCATGATACTCGGACTTTAAACTCGGGTTCCGCTCTAAACGATGTTCAAGTTTGTGAAAACGCGCGAGTGCAATGTCACGTGACTCACCGAGCGGTGGGGCATCAGGCTTGCGAGGCAAGGCCACTGAGTACCTTCCCGTGACGTCACGAGACTGTGACTCCTCAAAAATAGACTCGCATAATCGCTCTTCCGGTGTGAGTAGTTTCACTTCCGGTACGGACTCGAGCTCCCAGAATTTTTTCAAATCACTATCATCGGAGACTGAGGTGAAACAAGCTTGAACGGGCAAAGAACTCGGAGAATCGTATGCTACGTTTCCTAACAACACGTAGCCAAACACGCTATTCATGGCAATCGGTAGCTCAGGACCTCCAGAAATCACGTGACCTAGCAACACTTGTGCTAACACATCAGCTCCTAAAATCATGTCAATGGGCTGGGGTGAATAAAACGTAGGATCAGCCAACTTCAAGTTTTTAATATGGGACCAACCCGAAGCAGGTATTTGAACACTCGGCATGCACGAATGCGTCAGTTTCGGTAAGATTAACGCGTCAATAGGTATTGACGGCTGCATCTCATTTCTCGGGGTAATATTGAACGAAACAACTCCTCTGGGACGAATCGGCTCATTATCTCCTAGACCATAGATTGGAGTTTTCGCATAACGACGTTTGAGTCCTAATTTACTCGCGCAGCTTTCAGTCATGAAAGTTGCCTGTGACCCGCTATCAACCATGCAACGCACAGTTGAGATTTTCTCAGCACCTACACATACATCGACTAGCATAGTAGCGAGTAACACAGTTCTCGTTCGAACAGAACGCGCAATGGATGACGCGCAATCGATTTGTGTCGCTGCAGTCGACGTAACCGCATCTCGTAGTAGCGGGGATTCAATGGAATATTCAGCAACTGATAAGGAAACCGGCTTGTTGTCTCTTGAAAAATCGCCCTTTGTTTTGAAACATATCGAACTATGATGATTTTTAGAACAGGTTCTGCAAAGAAACTTTGACGTACACTGTGACACAGTGTGAGACGTACCTAAGCAATTGAAACAAACATTTCGAGTTTTAATGAATGCGTAACGTTCATTAGGGGACCAACTCATAAATTTGCTACATTTCGACAACGAATGTTGACCATTACAGCAAACACAATTGTTGTCTTTATTCTCAGACTGTGAAGGTCGAAACTAGCTTGAACTCGGGGTCTTATCAGTATTAGAGAAACTCACACTCAATGCTCGAGTTGCGGTGCGTGGCGAGTCGCCGCGTCTCGAACTACCCGCAATTTCATGTTTTTTATCGTCGGATTCGACGATCTCGCTCGCAATCAAATCTTTTTCTAAGAAATCAATCAACAATCCTACACTAGGTATCTCGGTAGGTTTTCTCAATGACAACTCGAAACGTTTACGAATGGAAACAGGTATTTTACGCAGTAAAATATGCAACAACAAGAAACTCCACTCTGAAACGGGAAAATTCATCACTTCTAACGCCTTAATGTTTTCTTGATAGACATTTAGCATTTTACGCAGACCTGTGGTTGTGTTTTTCTCGGAACATGACTCGATATCAAAAATGCGATCAAGATGTTTGGATGCAATAGCTCGTTTGTTCGAATATCTCGATTGTAAAACGTCTAACGCGATTGAATAATTCTCATCCGTGACAGGTATCGATTTGATCAGATTGAATGGCTCATTTTTCAAGGTCAGGAGTAAATACCTAAACTTCTCAGACTCGGTGTAGTTATCATTGTTATGCACGATTGATCGAAATAAATCATAATATGAGGTCCACTCCGTGGATTCCCCAGAAAATGATGGTAATGGCAGGGTAGGTAGTTTGTGACAATGATTAGATTGCTTGGAACTGTTAAGAAACAATGCTTTGCTCATACGTCTGCCCTCATCCTCTTTTCTCTTTATCTCGTCTAAATGCCCTTGAATTGCGTAGTAGCAATCATTAAATTGATTTCTAATACGCAGTTGCTCGTCTCGATCAAAGGTTTGCAATTTCAATAATGACCTCTCAATTTTAGATTGAAGTTTGAAAAAACTATTGTGAATTTGTTGGATATCTCTCGCTCTAATTCTGAATTGATTCTCATCTATCTCAAAATACTGTAAGATGCGTTTGACCTCATCGAGTTTTATTTCTCGCTCGAAAATATCTTGTTCCGCCATTTTGCGGGTCGTAACGGCGCAACGCAAAATGGGAAAAACAAGATTAAAAACTCTAAAACTCAATTACAAACTCAATTTTAACTCAAAAAACTCAAAGATTGTCGGGATTTGTAAGATCGCAACGACAATACACGTTGTATGCAAGCATACGGTGAAAATATGAGAGTTTACTCGAAATAAGTGGGTATTTTTTTTTCTAATGGCGGTATGAGAACTCTTTAAAATATGGGAAAAATAGGGATAATCTACGACCATCACACAGAAAAACACAGAATCCGGCTCGAACGGATCAAACTTATGGTGTGGAGACAGCCACTCACCTTGAGGCTCCTCGTGCTGAGGTAGCTGTTCCTTCTTCTCGGGTCTGTGTGTGGTTTTTTGTCGCCTCGCTTGCTCACAAATTCCATAGGTCGAGGGTTTTCTTCATCAACAAATGTAACTCCAGAAACACTAAAACCAGCGCGTGCGCGGATGCGGGAAGAAAACCTCTGCTCTCGTAGATACTCAGCTCACAACAGGGACGCGTCCGTCCTTCACGGTGTCGGACGTGGAAGTGTTGCCAACACAACACAACGAACTCCTCTAGGTTTGTGGTCATACTACCAACACCATACTCAGAAAAATAAGTTTGTCTATGTGTGGTCGCATGACATTACGAAGCGCATAAGGCGCGAATTCAAACTCAGGTAAAATACCTAGTGCTGTACGCACCACTTTCTTTTTTCCGATGGTTTTTTATTTTACTTTAATATTGTGAGGCAAATGTAATTGATTCAGATCGTTTTTCCTCAATAAAGAAATTTGAATTTGAATTTGAATATTAGTATAGCTAAAATTTTAGTAGACTTCCTAGCTTTGAAGATATTTTTGAAGTGAAAACTTCTTTGACGGCGTTGTGTACTATTTGGGATGGGTAAAAAATGTTAATCTCGCGTCAGGACACGTGACCTGATCGAAAATTCGTAAGACGGGCGCCCGTCGTTTTTTTTCCTGTGTGAACCATCAATTGTCCTATCATTCTTCTAGTTTTTAGGGTTCCCTACCCAAAGGGAAAAACGGGACCGTATTACTAAATAATATAAGCCCCCCTTAAATATTTATTCCCATACAACAAACCTGATTTTTTAGACGTTTTTAGCTTCATATTAATAATGGTAACAGGTAGATGCTTGAAATTTTCACAGAATATTTAGTTTTATATTCACTTCAATAATAAATATAAATAAATAATATAATTAAAATAAAATAAATATTTATTAGGGGGGCTCCCATACAGTACGGAACCCTCCGTGCGCGAGTCCGACACGTACTTGGCCGATTATTAAAGTCAATTGGCTGTTCCAAGTGTCCCGTTTAGTTGACTGCATTTTAAGCTAAGCTTAGTGGTATAGTGTAGTATACTTATGTATAGGTATAATGTACATGTTGTTGCAGGGTAACGAAAGAATCCGTAAGATGCTGAACACCACCAGAATCCACCTGATGCCGAGCATGAACCCGGATGGATACGAGAAGAGCAAAGAAGGTACAAACTATAAGGCTAGATAGGTGGCGAAATACCACTAAGTATGGACTGAATCAAACCAAACTTGGCGGTTGTGAAGTTAGCTACAAGCTGCGCAAAACCCAATCCTGACTGAAGCTCATTTAATAGCTTACTTGGCAGCCTGCAAAAAGTGTTATTCGGCCTATAATTGCATCATGATTCACATGAATGAACTTAATTTTGCAGGCGATTTCAGCAGCTTGCATGGAAGGCCCAACGCTCACAACAGGGATTTGAATCGCAATTTCCCCGATCAATATGGACCCACTAAGGTAAAACAAAAATAAGTACTACATGTACGGAACGGCCATTTCTCCCTGCCTTTAACAAGCCTTTATTTACTTTCACCTGTCCCGTTGTCTGTCGTTCTGTAATCAAATCTTGCAAGTTAAATTTGATCCACTTCCCGGTTACCGATTGAGCTGAAATTTTTAATGCATGTGTAAATCGCGTGTAATATTATGATGACATGGTGCTGATCTGATGATGGAGCTGGAAGGTGGCCAAAGGAACTTAGCAATGAAACGACACAACCTCATCGAGTTTGGATTCATTTGAATGGTCTTGGCGAGTAGTTTGTCTTTCAATGGTAACCAGGGTCTGATGATGGAGCTGGAAAGTGGTCATAGGAACTCTGTAATGAAACGACGCAACCCCATCGAGTTTCGGCTCGTTTGATTCGCCTCGGCGAGTACTAGTTCAGTAAAAGCTTGATTAAAAAAAAACTTTATTTTAAATACAACACTTGTCTCAATTTCCCCTCCGTGCTCACATGTGGCATTGCAAGCTTTGCCGATTTCTGTCGACTGTATTTTCAATGTTTGTTAAATTTTCAACTGGTCCAAGAGTGCAGGAGAAAATTAAAAGTATCTCGAAGTGAAGCAAATTTCGACTTGGCGTTAAAGTTTTCATTCATTCGTTGGAAGTGTATATAGTGTGCTAAAAGCTAATTTAACTCTTATATTCCAGGATAACAGAGTCCAAGAGCCAGAAACTCTGGCCGTAATGAACTGGTCTCTTTCCATACCGTTCGTGCTATCTGCCAACCTTCATGGTGGAGCCTTGGTAGCTAATTATCCATACGATGGCAACCCTGACATGGACACCAAAAGCGAAAACCCCACACCCGACAATGATATGTTTGTGCATTTGGCTCATGTTTATTCTGATGTAAGTATCTCTGTATTAGGTATGCTCATGTCTAAACCAGAAAAATGATCTGGGGGTACGGTAGTGCCCCTGCCAAGACGAGCCAAGCGAAGCAAAGCGCAAGGGCACTACCTACCTTTTCTCCAAGCGAATTGTCGTTTTTTTTTTGAAAACTCATAACTTTGGTTTTGGACATATAAAGTTTTAATTGCATAGTTCTTTTACTTTATTTTACTAATATCTGAATTACCCCTGATTTCATCACTGACTGATTCACTGAAAACCCATAGGGTAATTGGGCCTCGGCCATTTCGTTACTACATTATTAACTATTTGTATAAAAGAGAAGATACAGTGAATAAATCTTTACCTTACGCCCATGTAATGGTAGCGAGACAACCAAGTCGCATACATTGACTAAGATGTATATAGTTTGTGAAGTAAGGGGTTACATATTTAAGGCGAGTAGAGTTTGATTGGCACAAGAAGCTTGGCTCTACATGAAATCTGACTAACTTTTGGATAGTGCGATCTGTAGTATCGTCTTAGCAACAATTTACATGATTTTTTTTTGTGAGATAATTATCTACTGCAAATTTTTGATATTTGTGGATCGTATACTTTAAAATGTTTGTTAAAATTCGAGTTACTAATCATTTAAAAATCTATTTTTTTACAGGCACATCTGAAAATGCATTTAGGCCAACCCTGCAAGAATTTCCCGAAGGAGAGGTTCTCCGATGGTATAACCAACGGCGCGAAATGGTAATTTGCTTTCTAAACTAGACCAATGTTTCGATTTTAATAACCACATATTTTTTCCATTTTGTAAACATGTTTTTATAAATAAATAAATAAATAATTTGGGACATCTTACACACGGCCTCTGACCCCAAACTAAGCAAAGCTTGTGATATGGATGCCAGAGACTGATATACTACATATACTTATTTATAAATACATAATTAAATAAATAGTTCTAAATAACACCCAGACACAGATCAAACATTTATGTTCATCACACAAATATTTGCCCTGGGTGGGGATCGAACCCACGCCTCTTTGACCCAGAAGTTAGGGTCACTAATCACTGAGCTACCGAGGCAGTCGTTATTCAAGCGTCAAGAAAATATCAGACAACAATAAGTGCACTACGCACATTATTTTTATACATACCTGATAGGGTTTAGAAAACGATGTTGTAGCCGAGGATGAAGTATGTAGACCTAGAAGATACGTCTACACTCCTGCCTTAAAAATATCCAGATTGTAATAGAATAGGCACGATGACTGGGTAAAAAAAAAATATCTTTATTTATTTCTGATTTATGGATCTTAAGAGTCTGAAAAAAGAATTATGGTATGATAATCATTAGTTAGTTAACCGGTCTTATTGGAGATCCGTAGGGGAGGCCTATGTCCAGCAGTGGACGTCCTATGGCTGATGGATGGATCATTAGCCCGTGAGTTAGACCATCAAAAATATTGGACACCTATTTTTTCTTTTGTCAATGAAACAATAAATGACAAAGATAAACCTTGTTAAATTTCGGGAGTAGGGGCTCGTGACGTCACTTCTTTTATGAAAATCATCTAAATCAGTCTAAATACATTTGTTTGTGACTCGTGACGTCCCGCGGTACTTTAACGGTCTATAAATTTATCAATTTTTGTTTCATTAACAAACAATAAAAATACCTACGTGTCAATTATTTTTTGATAAATAATCTATCTGACGGACTAATTATATTTTTTTAGCCACCATGACTATGGTTAAAAAACAATGACAGAAATAGGACATTCCAGTCCCTTGTGGTTTAGTTGTTTTGGATTATAATAAAAATATTTGTGTTTGTAGGTACGTGCTAGCGGGTGGTATGCAAGACTGGAACTATCTCCACACCAGCGATATGGAACTCACACTAGAACTGGGTTGCTTCAAGTTCCCGCCCAAGACCGACTTGCCAGAGTACTGGAAAGATAACAAGGAAGCTCTGCTTGAGTTTATTGAGCAGGTAATCCTACTTCCTACTTATAATATTATAAACGCGAAAGTTTGTGAGGATGGATGGATGTATGGATGGATGGATGGATGTTTGTTACTCTTTCACGCAAAAACTACTGAACGGATTGAGATGAAACTTTGCAATAATATAGTTTATACATCAGAATAACACATAAGCTATAAATTATAATGATATTGCGTAAATTTTCGATAATATAACGAAAAGTGTTAAGTAAGTAGGAAAAATTCTGCCATTTGCGAGCTATTCTAGAGCGCGCTTCAAGAAATGTCAAAAAAACCAACTGTAGCATCGAATTACCATCAAATCGTTTTTTTTTTATTTTCCACCTCCTTTATTAAGGGTGGTAAGGTAGAGCCTCGGGTTTAAAGACGGAAAGTGACATAGTCTTCTTTTTATCCCGGATAAATATAGGTTTCCCATGGGGTACCACAAAAATCGAAATATCATGCGGGCGAAGCCGCGGGTAAAAACTAGTATTGCTATAATCTCGTTTTTGGTAACTGTTTCTAAAGGTAGGTTTATAAGGCAGAGTGTGATCTTTGTACGGCACAATACTAGACTAGACAAGTATTCGGACATTTTGTTTAGAATAGCTAATTTTTTTTTCTAGATTTTCGTTCGTAAAATTTGGTCATAATGAATACCATAATATAGGTTCTTCGTCTTAAAACAAGCTGTTGTTTTACATTGTTGCCAAAATAGAGGTAGATGTTTGCAATGTTATGAATAAATTTGACCATGACACCAATCCTGAACTCAAACAACATCTATACAAACAACATCTATACAAAAAACATCTATACAGGTGCCTAACTTTGCATTTGTATGGTTTGCGAGGCGGGTTGCGCGTTACTAATACGGGAAGACTAACAAAAATACTGTGTGAGTAATTTCCCGTTTTAAATTTAAAAGTAAAAACTCGAGTTTATTTTTTAACGACCGACTTTTCGCAAATTAGCTTTGTATTTCTGATGGCACATTGATATAAATGACTTAATGGCAGGTCCACACCGGCGTGAGCGGTTTCGTGCACAGCCACATCGGACACGGTCTAGCCGACGCGACTATAACCGTGTCGGGCATTCACCACGGAGTGCGGACCGCGCGAGACGGCGACTACTGGCGGCTACTGGTGCCTGGCACTTATAACGTTACTGCTAGCAAGCCTGGGTGAGTCTCTACTGTCTGTACAGTCTGTAGGGTGATGTTACATCGGGCACGGTCTAGCCGACGCGACTATAACAGTGAGACTACTGTATGTACTGCTTTTTAATTGATGTCACTTTGGACACGATGTAAGCGAAGCTAATATGTTTACAGTCCGTTTACAGTTTTTTTCCCTCTGACATTTTTGTCGCTGTGTCTCTGTCTAACCTGTGATGTAGTCTAATGACCAGACAAAGACAGCGACATACGTCAGAGGTAAAACAACTGTGAACGGACTGTATCTGTGTCGGAGATCTGTACGGTATGCGGACCGCGTAAGAGCGTTTTCACATTATCCGAAACGATATCGACGCCGGACATCGTCGGACGATAACGTTTGTATGCGTGCTATTCCGTGATATACGTGTATTTAAATACACGTTGTCTCTGTGTGCGCAGAACCCGATGCGTGGCGGCCATTTTGAACTTGCTTGCTATTTCCGTTGGTATCATGTCGTCGTCATCGCAACGGAACGATTTTGTCGCTATCGACTATCGGCTATCGGTTATCAATGTCCGGAATCGATATCGGATCGGATTATGTGAAAACGCTCTAAGATGGTGACTAAGATTGCATTTTGCAGTCCAACTTTGGAATTAAAAATCCACGGGGACCACCGGTGGCCGAGTTATGCTGCCGTTAATTTTAAATGTATAGACTGAAGCCACAAGTCGGCGAATGTGAAGTTAGCTACAAGCTGCGCAATATCCAATCCTGACTGAAGCTCACATAAAGCTGCGCGTTCAATGGGCTTCGCGCAGCTTGTAGTAACTTCTCATCCTAATGATAACTGGTATGATTCGGCCTATAGCAAGTTAACACATAATTTAAGACTACAATACGTCTATTTATATCAAGTTCACTTATGTTATTTTTTCTCATTGTCTACAGATATGAGAGTATAACGGAAGAAGTGACGGTGCCGGAGAATGGTTCAGTCAGCCTCAACTTCACTCTGATGGCCGACGACCCGCAGCACTGGTCTTCTGCTTATGACTTCCGGTGAGTAATACACTATTATAATTCTAATAAAAAGTTATGTCAATATAACAGTATAATAAAACAAAATAGGAGTAGATGATGGTTCCCCTAGCACAGATTCTGGCTTGTTTGGGAGCCCACTTCTTCATTATTTATTATGTCAATAAAAACTTTTGATCAATTGATTGATATGTTACATTAATAAGTAAGACAAAGTAGTAAAATTATTCCGAACAAACAATACCTCGTAAACTTAATCTCAATAACTCAATAAGAGGAGTATTTTTTTTTCCTTGAATAAAATGTTTAATCGCATATCTTATATCGATTCTATAATCTAATATGCGATACGAATCGATAAAATCCTGTTTTCCTGTTATTGTCTACAAACGGCACAAAGCAAATCGCAGCGTTTTCTTTCATGAAATTGAACTCCTCTGAAGACGCTCTTCGAATGAGGTCGAATGAGAGAGTTTTTCAGATGGTTAACAAGAATTGGAAATTTTGAAGACAAAAGGCCAGTTGACAATATTTTTTTCAGTTTATGATCCCTAATTAATTGCAGAATTTACTAATCTTAATACTTTTAACCAATTCAATACCAGTCAACTACCCTATTGCCTAAAATCCGAATAGATTTAATGATAGCCGCCCTCCGGTAGGAGCTGGCACCTTAAAATAATCGGCCAAGTGCGAGTCGAACTCGTACACTAAGGGTTCCGTACTGTCATCTACCTGTCACCGTTATTGATATCGAGCGAAAAACGGCTAAAAATTCAGGTTTGTTGTATGGGAGCCCCCCTTAAATATTTAATATTTTTAGTATTTGTTGCTATAGCGGCAACAGAAATAAATCATCTGTGAAAATTTCAACGTTCTAGCTATCACCGTTCATGTGAGACAGCCTGGTGACAGACAGACGGACAGCGCAGTCTTAGTAATAGGGTCCCGTTTTTACCCTTTGCGTACGGAACCCTAAAAAGTTGCTCTTATAACCCGTGTCTCTTTATTATTTCTTGTATAAGTCTCTTTGCTATTTATTGGATAATACTCGTAAATTGTCCACAATTATTTCAGAGTGCTAGACAACATAATGAACACCCGCTACCACACCCCGCTCGAACTGTATGCAGCTTTGGCCGAGATAGAGAACAAACATGGCGACATCGCGGAGTTTCGCTCTGGGGAGTCCACTCTTACTGCCAGCTTTAAACAACTCAAGATGACTGACCAGGTAAGTGGCAAGAGAGCATAAGATATAGATAGAGAAGACGAGAGGGTGAAATTGAAAACTAATACAATTTTTTTATATTTTTTATTCTCGAGAGTCCAGAAACAGCGCAGATATCAAAAAGTTCCGATCTGGAGCGTCTACTCCTGTAAGCTTTGAACCAATTCAAGATTAGATGATAACCAGGTGAAATTGTAAAATAGAGAGTGATTGCGTGTGTTTGTGTGTGAGAGAGAAAAATGGACCTCCTTTGCTAAACATAGGTCTTGCTATCCATTTCAGTAACCAGTTGTACATAAATATTACCAGCACGGGAAGCATGGCAGAGGGACAAATTGTCTTTTCACAATTATATCCCCTCGAAGAGGAAATAAAGTATGGATTGACAATGACAACTGACATTTAAAGTGGATAAAATGGTTTTCTCCCTTTGCCGGGCTACCCGGGATGGCATTGTCAAATAATTCTGACTTAACCTTATTTGGCTTTGTTGACCTAACATTTAAACTTTTAAGACTACTTTTTTGATTTATCAAAGCTGATATATAGCGTGGCACGTTTACATGATTTAATAACTCGTAGCAATATCATTTTATATAGGTACAGTTTTTTTCCAACGGCATTATAGTATACATTATAATTCAATTTTGATTACATTTTCATCATTTTCTTTTAGCTTTTTATTGAATATTATAACAAAAAAACATACTGAATGTTTTTGGTCCTTAATCGAAAAATAATTTTGTTGTGAATGAATGAATTAATAATCCTTACTAATATTATAAAGCCAAAAGTGTGTTTATTGGTTTGTGTTACACTTTCACCAAGTAAAGGAGCAGTCCTTGATGGACTGCTCTTTATTTTTTGCATGGATGTAGTTTAAAGTCGGAGAGTAGAAAAAAAAATATATTAGGGGACACCATACACATGGTCTCTGACCCCAAACTAAGCAAAGCTTGTGATATGACTCACAGAGACTGATATACTATGACATATTTTTAAATACATACTTATATAGATAGTAACTAAAAAACACCCAGACACAGAGCAAACACCTATGTTCACCACATAAATGTTTGCCTTGGGTGGGGATCGAACCCACTCGAGTATAATCCACTTAATATCTAAATAAACCATCCCGTGGGAAGCTGCGGGTAAAGCCAGTTTAAGAGAAAACAATATATGAATTTTATTATAAGTAAAACAGGTGTTACTTACGCACAATTTTAGTATAATCTATAGCATAGGCTCGCATAGCACAGTGCTATACGAGAAGAGCCCGCGTGCTAGTACTCCAACCTTGACAAAGATCGCCAAATGCCATTGAAACTATAGTAGCAGTTTTCTACTAAAATTGTGCGTGAGTAACACCTGTTTTACTAAATTAAAATGTGCGTAAACCACGCTAGTTTCCATAGTGAAATACAGAATACAGAATTTTTTAATTGCAACAAAAAAAGAGGTACAATACATAACGACAAAACAAATGATAAAACACAAAAAACAAACTAAGCAAATAACTAATATATGTATTAACACTTATTGTTATTTAAATTCATTCAAAATTCCCAAAATTCCAGATAGGTTCGCCCGAAGAGACGAAATTCCACATCGCCATTATCAGCAGTTTCTCCGCGTCCCAACCGCTCGGCCAAGAAATGCTCCTAAACTTTGCGCGGCACATCTCCACCGCCTACTCCATTGGAGAACCAATACACAAGAGGCTACTACAAAACTCTGTCCTACACTTCATACCTAACCTCGATCCTCTATACTCGAAATTGCTCAAAAACTACGATGGAACAGAAAAATGTGACTTACTACCTTTGGAGGAAGAATTTGTAAACAGTTTATACTCTTTCCTAACTAAGAAGGATTTAAATCCGATGTCTAATTACACGAGAGAGAAAGCGTTTGCGGATTTGTTGAGAGCAGAGAAGTACGATTTGGTTTTGGAGCTCGCGAGCGGGACGGAAGATGTGGCGTATCCGGAACTTTCGAGGAAGATAAGGATCTATGAGAAGTTTGCGCAAGCGTATCAGGTAAGCACTCGTTATTTTTAGGATCGAATACATAGGATATAGCCGTAGTGGTCTTGTAGTTGTAAAACCCGCCCCGCAATCTTAAGGTAGTGGGTTCAAAAACCAATGAGTTCCTTTGGAACTTGTACGGAATTTTAGACGATTAGCTTTACGGTGAAAGAAAACATCGTGGGTTGTCTCAGGAGGTTTTCTTTGCTTTCGTCTTGCATTCGTCTGTAGAAGAAATTCGATAGTGTATTTCAATATAGGAAATATAAAAACTCAGACTCAAATCATTTATTGCAACATATGAAATTTACATGCGGTTCTTAATTAACATGTTTTGTATAGTTATACATATGACCCTGATAAGGGTATGGCAAATTTATTCTTATATTGGAACGATTTATTATTATGTTTTCTAGATTATCGTTAAAAGCAATACAAAGCCTAAATAAAGCAATATACTTAGTATTTTTTTAAATAATTTATGTGTTTGGCCTTCGCAGAAAAATGTTTCTGAAGAATTGGCTGTTTATGCACTTTTTAGATTACTGACTAAAGCTAGGTCTGTGTTTCAACATGACGATTTTGCTTTCGTCTTTCCGGATGTTGATTTTTGTCTACAGGTCGCATTTTTCAACGATTCTCGGCCAAACGGGGAACACAGGTTCTGTATATTAATGCATTTTTTTGGCGAGTATGAGCCTAATCGGTCAAGAGCGAGCCGAGATCGCGATATAGGCTTATGTCTCAGACCAAATAAAAAAATCAAGACAGAACGACGTGAACAGACAAGTGAGGCCGGTTTTTTATACATGTGGCGAGTGCGTTGGTATAGCGCCGCCATAGTTCGACTGACGAGCCAAGGCGTAGTTTCCTCGTACGTGTATGTGTGTGTAATTGTGTCTGTACACGGTGAGGCGTAGTTTTGCCGGCCTCACTTGTTTGTTTCTCGACATTCTGTCTTGATTTTTTTATTTGGTCTGGGGCTTATGTTATGAAAATTCAGCTAAAGAGATATGCCGCGAGGTCTACTGTTCGGAGAACTACTAGTTTATAATATAAGAACGTTTTCAGGACAAACGAACGCCCAGCGACAAGTACCCATGCAAGAAATCAAACGACGCGACGCACGGCGATCTCATAGACCTCATCAACGATAGATTCAACACGCCCATCGTCTCCGTCGGCCTCAGCTGCTGTAAGATGCCTGTAGAAACTGAAATAGCCGCCGTTTGGAGAAACAATTTAAGAGGGATCATGAAGTTCGTGGAACAGGCTAACACTGGTGAGATATCATTTTAATCATTATTTGACAATAGACAATTATTTATAGGACAATAAACAAAATTATAAAATAGTAAAAAACAAACAGCACAGCAAAATAAAATTAAACAACAGCATACAATCAAAATGAAATCCTTATCTACCTAATATTATAAAACCGAAAGTGTATTTGTAGGTTTATCGTTTTGGGGCATCGGATTGACTTGATGTTTGGCATCGAAATAGTTTGAAAGATGGAAAATGACAGGGGCCGCTTTTTATCCCGAAATAAATCCTATGGAATAATAGCACATAAATGAAAATATCACATGGACGAAGCCCCGGGCAATAACTAGTACTACATATTTTATGATGACCAAAATAGGTGATTGTTAATTACATATCAGGTCATAAGTTTCATTACAATGTAAGTACTTATAGCTAACTAGCTTTTACCCGCGGCTTCGCCCGCATTTTATTTTGATTTAGGCCTATGTTTATGTCGGTTGCGAAAGCTAAACTAACCGACAAACATCAAAATACCTTAGAGGAATGCTTTTGTTGGTTAAGTTACGGTTGGAGTGTATATACAACCCCCTGTGTATTCCCGCCTTGTCGTGGCGGGGAGGTCTGAGGCAGCTGAAAAGGCGGCGCTCGAAATCTCCCTCTTCTTTGGGTCTTTGCCCCCAAGGCAGCTTAGAGGCTCTCGCGACGCTGCAGCCGAGGATTACGGGCCGCGGTGGGATGGAACTGGTGGTAAGGGTAACGTCACCTACCCTACCTTCCGCTAGGCCGTCAACGTGTTGGCAGACGCAGTGGGGCTGCAGAGGAAGAGAAGTGTCGGTATCGCGATGGCCGTTCTCACTGCCCTCTGCAGTTGAAGAGGCAGGCGCTGGGCTACTATGACTGACCCGTTGCACTGGGACCAGGACTTTGGAATGCTGTCTGACGCTCAGTGCTGGTTAGTCCCGAGTGGTGGATGACAATGTGTCTTGTGCTCCGAAACACTCCGTCATTATGGCGGGAGCGCAAGCTCCGTTATGGAGCCCGAGTCTGGGCTAGCGCTGTTGAGTGGCGCGAAGGAGTGCGAAAAATGTAGGAATGTCCTAAACTTGCCATGACAGGTTATTTCTGGCGCTTAGACGGCTGCTACCGCAGCCCGCTCACTTATTTTTATCCTATCTACGGGAACTGTTAAAGTTTTTGGGATAAAAAGTGGCCTATGTCACTTTTCGGGCTGCAGTGTCGCTCTTGCGACGCTGCAGCCGAGGATTAGGGGCCGCGGTAGGATGGACATGGTGATGTGGGTGCCGCCAACTACCCTACCTTCCGCCAGGCCGTCAACGTGTTGGCAGACGCAGTGGGGCTGCAGGGGAAGAGAAGTGTCGGAATCGCGATGGCCGTTCTCACTGCCCTCTACAGTTGAAGAGGCAGGCGCTGGGCTACTATGACTGACCCGTTGCACTGGGACCAGGGTTTTGGAATGCTGTCCGACGCTCAGTGCTGGTTAGTCCCGAGTGGTGGATGACAATGTGTCTTGTGCTCCGAAACACTCCGTCATTATGGCGGGAGCGCAAGCTCCGTTATGGAGCCCGAGTCTGGGCTAGCGCTGTTGAGTGGCGCGAAGGAGTGCGAAAAATGTAGGAATGTCCTAAACTTGCCATGACAGGTTATTTCTGGCGCTTAGACGGCTGCTACCGCAGCCCGCTCACTTATTTTTATCCTATCTACGGGAACTGTTAAAGTTTTTGGGATAAAAAGTGGCCTATGTCACTTTTCGGGCTGCAGTGTCGCTCTTGCGACGCTGCAGCCGAGGATTAGGGGCCGCGGTAGGATGGATATGGTGATGTGGGTGCCGCCAACTACCCTACCTTCCGCCAGGCCGTCAACGTGTTGGCAGACGCAGTGGGGCTGCAGGGGAAGAGAAGTGTCGGAATCGCGATGGCCGTTCTCACTGCCCTCTGCAGTTGAAGAGGCAGGCGCTGGGCTACTATGACTGACCCGTTGCACTGGGACCAGGACTTTGGAATGCTGTCTGACGCTCAGTGCTGGTTAGTCCCGAGTGGTGGATGACAATGTGTCTTGTGCTCCGAAACACTCCGTCATTATGGCGGGAGCGCAAGCTCCGTTATGGAGCCCGAGTCTGGGCTAGCGCTGTTGAGTGGCGCGAAGGAGTGCGAAAAATGTAGGAATGTCCTAAACTTGCCATGACAGGTTATTTCTGGCGCTTAGATGGCTGCTACCGCAGCCCGCTCACTTATTTTTATCCTATCTACGGGAACTGTTAAAGTTTTTGGGATAAAAAGTGGCCTATGTCACTTTTCGGGCTGCAGTGTCGCTCTTGCGACGCTGCAGCCGAGGATTAGGGGCCGCGGTAGGATAGATATGGTGATGTGGGTGCCGCCAACTACCCTACCTTCCGCCAGGCCGTCAACGTGTTGGCAGACGCAGTGGGGCTGCAGAGGAAGAGAAGTGTCGGTATCGCGATGGCCGTTCTCACTGCCCTCTGCAGTTGAAGAGGCAGGCGCTGGGCTACTATGACTGACCCGTTGCACTGGGACCAGGACTTTGGAATGCTGTCTGACGCTCAGTGCTGGTTAGTCCCGAGTGGTGGATGACAATGTGTCTTGTGCTCCGAAACACTCCGTCATTATGGCGGGAGCGCAAGCTCCGTTATGGAGCCCGAGTCTGGGCTAGCGCTGTTGAGTGGCGCGAAGGAGTGCGAAAAATGTAGGAATGTCCTAAACTTGCCATGACAGGTTATTTCTGGCGCTTAGACGGCTGCTACCGCAGCCCGCTCACTTATTTTTATCCTATCTACGGGAACTGTTAAAGTTTTTGGGATAAAAAGTGGCCTATGTCACTTTTCGGGCTGCAGTGTCGCTCTTGCGACGCTGCAGCCGAGGATTAGGGGCCGCGGTAGGATGGATATGGTGATGTGGGTGCCGCCAACTACCCTACCTTCCGCCAGGCCGTCAACGTGTTGGCAGACGCAGTGGGGCTGCAGGGGAAGAGAAGTGTCGGAATCGCGATGGCCGTTCTCACTGCCCTCTGTAGTTGAAGAGGCAGGCGCTGGGCTACTATGACTGACCCGTTGCACTGGGACCAGGGTTTTGGAATGCTGTCCGACGCTCAGTGCTGGTTAATCCCGAGTGGTGGATGACAATGTGTCTTGTGCTCCGAAACACTCCGTCATTATGGCGGGAGCGCAAGCTCCGTTATGGAGCCCGAGTCTGGGCTAGCGCTGTTGAGTGGCGCGAAGGAGTGCGAAAAATGTAGGAATGTCCTAAACTTGCCATGACAGGTTATTTCTGGCGCTTAGACGGCTGCTACCGCAGCCCGCTCACTTATTTTTATCCTATCTACGGGAACTGTTAAAGTTTTTGGGATAAAAAGTGGCCTATGTCACTTTTCGGGCTGCAGTGTCGCTCTTGCGACGCTGCAGCCGAGGATTAGGGGCCGCGGTAGGATGGATATGGTGATGTGGGTGCCGCCAACTACCCTACCTTCCGCCAGGCCGTCAACGTGTTGGCAGACGCAGTGGGGCTGCAGGGGAAGAGAAGTGTCGGTATCGCGATGGCCGTTCTCACTGCCCTCTGCAGTTGAAGAGGCAGGCGCTGGGCTACTATGACTAAACCGTTGCACTGGGACCAGGGTTTTGGAATGCTGTCCGACGCTCAGTGCTGGTTAGTCCCGAGTGGTGGATGACAATGTGTCTTGTGCTCCGAAACACTCCGTCATTATGGCGGGAGCGCAAGCTCCGTTATGGAGCCCGAGTCTGGGCTAGCGCTGTTGAGTGGCGCGAAGGAGTGCGAAAAATGTAGGAATGTCCTAAACTTGCCATGACAGGTTATTTCTGGCGCTTAGACGGCTGCTACCGCAGCCCGCTCACTTATGTTTATCCTATCCTACGGGAACTGTTAAAGTTTTTGGAATAAAAAGTGGCCTATGTCACTTTTCGGGCTGCAGTGCCGCTCTTGCGACGCTGCAGCCGAGGATTAGGGGCCGCGGTAGGATGGAACTGGTGATGTGGGTGCCGCCAACTACCCTACCTTCCGCCAGGCCGTCAACGTGTTGGCAGACGCAGTGGGGCTGCAGGGGAAGAGAAGTGTCGGTATCGCGATGGCCGTTCTCACTGCCCTCTGCAGTTGAAGAGGCAGGCGCTGGGCTACTATGACTAACCCGTTGCACTGGGACCAGGGCGTTGGACTGCTGTCCGACGCTCAGTGCTGGTTAGTCCCGAGTGGTGGATGACGATGTGTCTTGTGCTCCGAAACACTCCGTCATTATGGCGGGATTGCAAGCCCCGTTATGGAGCCCGAGTCTGGGCTAGCGCTGTGGAGTGCCGCGAAGGAGTGCGAAAAATGTAGGAACGTCCTAAACTTGCCATGACAGGTTATTTCTGGCACTTAGACGGGTGCTACCGTGGCCCGCTCACTTAGTTCTTATCCTATCCTACGGGAACTGTTAAAATTTTTGGGATAAAAAGTGGCTTTGTCACTTTTCGTCTTTCAATCCGTGGCTCCGTTGCTGAGAAAAAGTTATTGTCTTATCCTACGGGAACCACAATTTTTTCGGAATGGAAAGTATCCTTTGTCACTTTCCGTCTTCCAAACTATGCCCACCCCAAAAATCAAGTCAATCTTTTGCTCCGTTGCTGCGTCAAAGAGGAACAAACCAGCAAACTTTTCGGATTTATAATATTAGTAAGGATTCTGTACCATAAAGGTAGAATAAAGAAACATGTTAAACCTCTAATGATAGAAGATTTAAAAATATTTTTAATGTCAGACAAAATGACGGCCTGGTATTAAACGTCATAGTAACATGTAGCATGCAGAGGGAAAAAAACATTTTATCCAATTTTAATTACAGTTGTCATTTTCAGTCCATACTCTATTTCCACTTCAAGGGGATATAATGGTGGACAAACAATTTGTCCCCTTGCCATGCTACCTGTGATTTATAAAAGTCTGCAGACAATGTCACCTGTCATTTAATTACGTTTCACTGTGACGTTTCATTAATCCATATTGGCGTCATAGAGGAATCAATCACTTAGCGTCTTTGTGATAGTGGCGACAGTTTCGCTTTCGATGGTTTTTGTCCTATCCTACAGGAACTATGCAATTTTTCGGGATAAAAAGTATCCTAAAGCTTCTTCCGCCTATTAAACTATATTCATGCCAAAAATCAAGTCAATCCGTTGCCCCGTTGGTGCGTGAAAGAGTAACAAACCAACAAACCAACAAACTTTTCGGATTTATAATATTAGTAAGGATATTATTGGTTTGTGAAATGGGAAATGTAAATTATAGATGTATAAAACGATAGATTCAATACGCCCATCGTGTCTATGGGGCTTAGGTGTTGTAAGATGCCCATAGAGACGGAAATAGCCCCACCGAATCGAGATAATTTTCATGTCTCTTTTTAACTCATCCCATATTATATCAGTGCATCTCTTTTAGAATTCCTCCATCGACCACATTATCCCTCTGGTATCTCTGTGTTGAACCTAGTCACAGTAATCCTTACAATAAGGATTTGACTACTGATTCTACATTGAGAGAGTTCATTAAATCAAAATGTTGTTTGATCTGATTTTAAACTTGTGTTTTTAAGATAAAGTAAGTAAGTTCGTATAGGCCGGGTGGCTAGCCCTGGTGTCAGAGTTTTTAGGCCGCCTGAAGGCCTCTGACATGGCTAAACGGTTGAGACAACCGACAATATTTAAAGTGTAAGTACTCATTAGGCAACTCCGTATTTTTCACAATAAATTAAAACAAATTAGAATGTACCTACGAATTTTCATACACACAATTACTATCACTATCACAACATAGTATAAAACAAAGTCGCTTCCCGCTGTCTGTCCCCATGTATGCTTATATCTTTAAAACTACGCAACCGAGATAGCCGATTGAGATTCTTAAAACCAAGTAATAATTAGATTAATATAAATTCTGTATTTGGGGCGAGAGGTGATGGTGATTTGCACATAATTATTATTCCGCGTGGTGATCGTAGAGTTACTATGACATCGTTTTCGTAACTTTACTGTGATCTAGCTAATCGTTTTTCTTTCTGTTCTCAAAGCTTTCATTGAAATGGATGCTATTGTAAGTAAATGAGCTAGATTTACTCTGTACTATTACTAGTCTTACTAGTAAATATTTTGTATAAATTCAATATAGAGCTAAGCAGGTTATTATTCTTATTTGATGTGGGGGCGGTAAGTCCTGCACTGACGTCCCGTATGGGGTATTTTGTGCATTTCCCCCTCCAGCGTCTACCCAAGCCAGCCCAAGGACTGTAATGTGTAAGCTTTCTAACGCTTTGCCTTTTCTCCTGCTTGCGCCAGTTACTCGCGACACGAGAGCGAGCGGGAGGAAAAGCAAAGCCGAACGTCTGACTGCGTACACAAAATGGCTGCAGCTCCTTAAAATAACAGAGCGTGGCTCCGCTTGCATAAGCTAGGCATAATGCAATATCCTACTAATATTATAAACGTGAAAGTTTGTATGTATGGATGTTTATTCCTCTTTCACGCAAATAATACTGAACGGATTAAGATGAAACTTTGCAATAGTAATGTTTATACCTCAGAATAACACATAGGCTATAATTTATAAAGATATTGCGTGAAACGAAGTTCGCCGGGTCAGCTAGTAAGTCAATAAAACACAATTTCTTCCAGGTATCGTGGGCTACGTGAAAAGCGAAGACGAAGTCCCGATTCGGGACGCGGTCGTGGCCATCACAGGCATCGAGCGCCAGTACCGAGTCACCAAGAACGCGGCGCATTTCCACCTTCTACTGCCGCCCGGCGAGTACAAAGTTATCGTGCGCGCGCACAACTACCACGACCAGGTAACATATAGGACCAGTGTCTTACCCAACCTTCTTCTAGCTCATAACGGGCATCGAGCGTTAGTACCGAGTCACTACAAACGCGGCGCATTTCCACCTTCTACTGCGAGTACAAAGTTATCGTGCGCGCGCACAACTACCACGACCAGGTAACATATAGGACCAGTGTCTTACCCAACCTTCTTCTAGCTCATAACGGGCATCGAGCGTTAGTACCGAGTCACTAAAGAAAACGGCGCATTTCCATCTGCTCCTGCCGCCCGGCGAGTACAAAGTTATCGCGCGCGCACAACTGTAACAGTATAGGACCAGTGTCTTATGGAATTGTCTTCAAAGAATATTTTGCAAAGTGGGACCAGACTGTACAGTAGCTCAAAAATCCGTTAAAATAGGGTAAATAGATTCGCAAAGGAAAACAACCGCATTGAATGCTTAAATTGAAAGGAATTTCATATTTTCTGTTTTTTATTTTTGTTTAAGGCCGCCATCACGCCGCCATATTTTACAATCAATGTCAAACGATAACTAGATCCAAATATGAAATTCCTTTAAATGAAGATTGTTATGACAGAAAATAATAGAAAAATCATTTTCCAACACAAATAAAGAAAATTAAATTGAAAACTGCAAGTACAAAGTGTCACAATATTTTTCCATTATCTCTTTTGCGCGAAAGAGTATTTTTTGAGTCTCATTTACTACAATTGGATATATGACTTGTCTTATCGAGAACCAACAGTAACTTTCTGTCAATCTTCTGATGGGTGACGGGGGGTGTCGTATACAACTGAGCGCTACTATGGCTTTGATGGCACGTTAAATTGTAGGTCCTGATTATTTTATCCGTTTTGTCACGTATTATAACTTCAGATGACCAAATCTAAAGATTTTTGAACGATTACAGACTGTTTTGCTTCTTGTTAATTTGAAATTAACAAATCCATCTTAGTAACCATTTTAACCGACTCCCAAAAAGGAAAAGGTTCTATGTTCGTATGTATGTATTTTTTTGTGTATGTTCATCGATTATTTCGCCAATTGTGATCCGAATCAAAAAAAACTTTTTAGTTCGAAAGAAAGGGTATACTCGCGAGGTGGTCCCTTTTAAATTTTGTAGTAATCGGCTGAGCTGTTTTTGAAAAAAATCAACAAAAATACTAAAATTGTATACCTCAATTCGAGCGAACTATTCGAATTTTGTACACGATGGAATTCGGTTTTGCCGTTTTTTGCGTAAAATAATTATAATTATGACCGCTGCTGGCGTGGCCACTTAATTAGGGTTCCGAACCCAAAGGGAAAAACGGGACCCTATTACTAAGACTTCGATGTCCGTCTGTCCGTCTGTCACCGTGCTGTATCTCATGAACCATCATAGCTAGGCAGCTGAAATTTTCACAGATGATGTATTTCGGTTGCCGTTATAACAACAAATACTAAAAACAAAATAAAATAAATATTAAAGGGGGGCTCCCATACAACAAACCTGAATTTTTAGACGTTTTTCGCTCTATATTAATAATGGTAGCAGGTAGATGCTTGAAATTTTCACAAAATATTTAGTTTTATATTCCCTTCAGTAATAAATAATAAAATTAAAATAAAATAAATATTTAAGGGGGGCTCCCATACAGTACGGAACCCTCCGTGCGCGAGTCCGACTCTTACTTGGCCGATTATTTTTATCATTATTACACAGCGTAAACAACAGCTATTAGTCATGTAGTAAAAGTTGGTGGTTGATGGTAATAAGTGCTGTAATCCTACAATAAGTCCGTCATTTTTAAAAACAGTTTACAGATATGTACTAAATGTTTATTTTCATTGTTTATTCTTAATTTCAGCTACTAACCTGGCTAGTGGTGGACGGCGTACTAAAACACAAGGACATTATCCTACGACGGGAAAACACTGAGAGCCTTCCGGGAGGCGAGTACGAAGAGATCAAAGTGGACGACGACCCCACCGTGGCTTATGTTACTGGTATGATACTTTATTTACACTTTTCAAAGCACACATTTAAGAATTAAACGGCCAAGTTTAGTCGTAATGTCCATGGTAATAAAGTAGAAATGTCGACTGCCTCGGTGGCTCAGTGGTTAGTGACCCTGACTTCTGGATCAAAGAGGCGTGGGTTCGATCCCCACCCAGGGCAAATATTTATGTGACGAACGTAAGTGTTTGCTCAGTGTGGGTGTTATTTAGTTACTAACTATATAAGTATTTAAAAATGTGTATATGTAGTATATCAGTCTCTGGATTTTAGGGTTTCGTACCCAAAGGGTAAAAATGGGACCCTATTACTAAGAGTCCGCTGTCTGTCACTAAGCTGTATCTCATAAACGGTGACAGATAGAACGTTGAAATTTTCACACATGATTTATTTCTGTTGCCGCTTTAATAACAAAATACTAAAAACAGAAAAAAATAAATAAGAAGGGCTCCCAAACAACAAACTATATTTTAGACGTTTTTCGCTTGACATTAATAATAGTGACAGGTAGATGCTTGAAATATTCTCAGAATATTTAGTTAAATATGCAGTTTAAAAATAAATAAATAAGTAAAAATAAAATAGATATTTAAGGGGGGCTCCCATACAAGTAACGTATTTTTTTTGCTCGATTTTAATAGCGGCAAAAGGAAGATGTTTGAAATATTAAGTGGTATATTCCTTTCAAATCCTTTCAAAAATAAACAGTAAATCAAACTAAATTATATTAAGGGGGGCTTCCATACGGTGCGAAACCTCTCGTGCGCGAGTCCAACTCGCACTTGGCCAATTATTCTTCTTCTCTATTCAGTATGAAGCAAAGTCGCTTTCCGCCATCTGTATGGTTGGATCTTTTAAACTAGGCACTTAATGTTAATTTAATGCTTACTTCTTTCAGGTTTTACTTTGGACCATAACAGCAACCCCTTACCCAACACCCGTCTCTCGCTCCACCCTCTCGGCGCAAAATCGCCCATTTTCAAAAACACAAGCGACGAGAACGGAAGGTTCGTCGTCTCGCTTCCTCTCGAGTACAGAGGGAAAGAGATGGCGATGAAAGCTGATGTCGACGGGTATATCGCTAGGGAGAAGCATGTTGTGGTGAGTTTTATTTCAAAGGTATAAGAAGTTAGCTACAAGCTGTTAAGCTTCAGCAAAGAAGATATAATAATACTACGTATAGAACGGTCACTCGTTACCCCCCACCCGTTCGAGTCTTCCTCACTTCCACCCCGCGTTTCACGTACCGATCGTGTACGCTGCGCGCGGGCTGCACTGGCCGGTGGATATTCTATTAAAAAATAACTAGACTGTGAATAGCCAATCGCCGCGAGGCTTTGTCTGAACTTCAGTCAGGATTGGATATTGCGCAGCTTGTAGCTAACTTCACATCCGCGACTTGTGTGGCGCGGCCTATAGTTAGGTTTTAGATGTACTCACTAACTGTACGAATGTTTAATATGATACCAACAGTCAACTCGCTTAGAAAAACAGGTGTACCATACTAAAAGTTCAATAACTTTTAACAAAATGTACGACATAGCTGTTCTTTTTTGGTCATTCCAGCATTGCGTGAATGTAAAAAAGTAAATGTTGGTTTATAATAGTACATTGTTCACCGAGAGGAGAAAGTGACTGATTACCGTCGAGGGTGTCGTTTGAAGCCCGAGCCGTAGGCGAGGGCTTTAAAACACCCGAGATCGGGAATCGCACTTTCTCTCGAGTGATACATAGTGCTTTATACTACACCTACGAGGAAAATAAAAAACTAAATCTTTACTAATTGAAATTTATATTGAAATTGTTGCAGTTAGTGAAGCTTAATGTAACACTTGAAAATGGCGCCAATGGCGTCTGCAATTTTCACATGTTCTTTTTTCAAATTGTTTGACACCATCCAACACACAGCTAGTGGCCAGTGTCATTTTGCGAACTTGGAGATAAAAACTCACTGTAAAAACTTTTTGGCTTTTGATATTTAGGTTACCAGCGCATAGTCTTACCCAAAATTAAAAAAGAAAAACCACGTAAGAAATGGATTTTCATACACTTTTCTCTCCCGCTCAGATGCGTTTTCTCTCCGCATATTTGTTCGATATGCAATGACGTACTTTCTACCGTAAATTTGATAAAGTATCAAGGTACTTTCCGAGCAGGTGTAGTATAAACACGATTACAGTGATATCCTAGGATATATCGGTTGTTTAATAATACCCTGCACTTTACAAATCACATATTTTGTTGCCAAATGTCAGAAATTACTCTAGATCTCGATTATAAAATCATATTGTACTGTACTAGCCTTTTTTTAATAGGTAGTCCACTGCAGGACATAGGTCTACCCACGACGGCTGATTGGACCATATCCACCACGCTGGCCCAGTGCGAGTTGGTGGATTCACATACGCCATCGAATTTCTTCTACGGACGTATACAGGTTGCCTCACGATGTTTTCATTCACCGAAAAGCCAGTAATGTGGAATTCCGTACATGAATTCTAAAGAACTCATTGGTACTGGACCGGGATTTGAACCCACGACATCACGATTGTAAGGCGGGTGTCACTACCACTAGACCACCACGGCTCTCCGCCCCACGGAAAAATATAATACATAATTATATTTTTTTTTTTTAACCTGTACAATAATAATTATTTTACCTAATATAATATTCCGTAAGCCGTGGTGGTCTACGTGGTACTGACACCCGCCTTACAATCGTGAGGTCGTGGGTTCAAACCCGGTCCCGTACCAATGAGTTCTTCGGAATTTATGTACGGAATTAAACACCACTGGCTTTTCGTTGAAGGAAAACATCGTGAGGCAACCTGGATACGTCAGTAGAAGAAATTCGATGGCGTGTGTGAATCCACCAACCCGCACTGGGCCAGCGTGGTGGATATGGTCTAATCACCCTTCGTGGGTAGGCCTACGTCCTTCAGTGGACTATTAAAAAAGGCTGATACAAATCAATTATATTTTTCGCAGCCGAACAACAAAGAAAACCTAGGTCCGACCGTGCTGTTCAAGCTCGAAAGCGATGACTACGTACTAGGGATGCCCAGACTCGTGTTCGTCATGCTGGCAGGTAAGGAAACGCTACTAGGGGCCATCCATTAATTACGTCACATGAATTTTTGGATCTTTTGACTCCACAGAGATTCCAGAGGGATAATGTGGTCGATCGAGAAAATAAGAAAGAGATGTAATGAAATAATATGGCATGAGTTAGAAAGAGACATGAAAGATATCTCGATTCTGTGGCCAGTTGCCGTGTTTTTAACCCCCGACTCAAAAGAGGGGTGTTATAAGTTTGACGTGTCTGTTTGTCTGTGTGTCTGTCTGTCTGTCTGTCTGTGGCATCATAGCGCCCGAACCACTGAACCGATTTCAGTTTAGTTTTTTTTGGATGAAAGGAGACTTAATCGAGAGTGTTCTTAGCTATGTTTTATAAAAATCGATTGAGCCGTTTAAGAGTTATGGTGGGTTAAAGTGGGGATGAAAGAACCAAAATTCTATAAATGTGCCCAAAATGGTTTTTGTCGGGGGTTTTTTAAATTTTTAATTTAGGTTTTTTCTCTCAGTAGTGTCAAATTCCAATTCATGTTTGACAGTTTTGGCAGCTCTGGGCAAGATTATCCATACATTTTTGTATCTGCCTCAAGCGACAACAGCGCTATCTCTCTAGTTGTAATAGCTCTGTTTTTGAGCACCATTTTTTTAATCAACTTGTGTCTAATTCGACATGAGATTTTGAAACTTCATAAAATATGCACAACCTGTACTAAAGGTTCTGGGTAAGGAAATAACCCTGTATTTGTTATTGCAGGTGTGGTGGGGGTGGCGCTAGTGGTGCTCGGCGCGTGGTGCTTCAGTTGCCGACGCAACGCGCGCGAGTCTCGCCGCGAGTATCTCTTCACGCAGCTGCCGGCCGACGACAAGCGGCCGCTCTGTGACGACGCTCAATACGGTATGTAATCAGTGATGTTCATGTTACAGCTTTTGCCTTATTATACGGATTTCAGGCCCTCTAGGAACCCAAAATAAGACAAAATATGGATTGCGGCTGCCCTTTTAAAGCCGTATTTTTTTTACAAATATTTTACATTTTTAAAGATACGGCCTTTTTTATCAAATTTTCCCTAAAATTTTTTTGAGGTTGACATACGGTCACTCTAAAATTGACTTGGAACAACACTGTATGTAATCCTAGATTAGTACCATATAGCTCGGGAGGTAAGCGCAAAAAAAACTTTTTGGTATGCGCCGTAGCGTATTAACCAAAAATTCAGACACCTTGTTCAGTTTTTTTGGCTCATAATGATAGCCTGATGTCTCTGCTAAGAAAAAAAATGAGTGTTCAATACCGTCTAATCTTTTTTAACCTTCTTTAAGTAACCTTACATCGATAAATAAAAAATAAAAACACTAATTCTGTTTTCCACAGAAATGGTTAACTTTTGCATAGGGTTTTATGTGGTTCAATTTTTAAGCTGCTAGAAAGAATAGGTTCTTTTACCATTTACCCTGTATATTATGATTATAAGCATTACCTTCATAATACCTTGTGAGTTTACTGACTATCCTGTTTGTTGTAAGAATTCTTACACTATAAATGAATATTACTTTTGTTACAGAAATAGTACGCAAAGCGTACTACGACGATGAAGACATTCCGTCGGACTCCAGCGACTCCGAAGATGAAGTCGTGCTGCTCAGGAACGGAGTAGACCGGGAGTAGACCAGGAGTAGACCCCAGAAGACCGTGAGAAGAATGTAGTAGACAACACTAGGCCTAAAGTAGACCGCAGTAAACAGAGTAAACCTTAGTAAAAGGCAGTAGACCAGGAGTAGACCGCAGTAGAACCGGAACTAGTCCTAAAGTAGATCGCAGTAACCTTAGTAAAAAGCAGTAGACCGAGAGTAAACCGCAAAAAACTCCGAAATATGCCTAAAGTACATCGCAATTAATCTTAGTAAAAAGCAGTAGACCAGGAGCAGATCGCAGTAGACTCAAGAACTAGGCCTTAAGTAGACCGCAGGGACTTTAGTGAAAAGCAGTATATCAGGAGTAGACCGCGGTAGACCATGAAGAAAACAGTAGACCGCAGTAGACTCAGAGCAAGGCCTAAGATCGCAGTAGATCGCAGTAAACCTTAGTAAAAAACAGTATACCAGGAGTAGACTGCGAGTTGACCACAGTAGACCGCGAGGAGAATGTAGACCGTAGTAAACTCATAACTAGGCTAAGTAGATCGCAGTGACCTTAGTAAAAATCAGTAAACCGCGAGTAGAATGCAGTAAACCGCAGTAGATTTCAGTAGGAAGCTTAAGATCAGGACTAGGCCTTAATATGGCGAACATTTTTTCCGGTGGAGCCGCGCCTTAAACTCTAAACCTGACTATTTGAACCAGTTCAGCTGAGCTAAGTTATTTGCAAATGCTATTTTGCTGTAAAAATATCTAGGTCCTCAATTTTTATACTGCGGTGCTCACCTAGGAAAGTTAAAGGCAATAAGCATCACTGGGTATAAAAAATTAAATTGGTCCATGAGTTAGATTACCGAAATATAATGGACACGTATGTATTCTTTCTTTTATCAAGAAAACAAAACATTACCGAGATAACAATAGAATGTGGAACGCTTTGCCTGGGTCTGTCTTCCCGCTAAAGCACGACGTGGGTGTCTTCAAATCCCGAGTAAATAAGCGTGCTACACACTGGACCGCATATCTGCTCAACATCAGGCAGTATGTAGTCAAACGCAAACCTATATGGAATAAAAAATAATATTAATAAAGCGAGTCGAATTTCGAGGGGAAGAAGATTGTGACGTCATGATTACAAAATAAAGCTACGAACGTCATGTGGAACTTAAACGGGCTATATCTTGATCATTTTTTGATTAATTGACAAAATAAAAAATACGTGTGTAATATTTTGATTATCTGACGGACAAATTATATTTTTTATTCATCTAGTATTTTAGCCTATTAGTCTTATTCAATTTAAGTTTAATTTATAAAATAATTATTCCTTCGTTTAGTTTGTATATTTCGGATGTAGATCTCTATAATTTAATCGACAGTATTAGACAAAGAAAACATATTTAATTTTTATTTACAATTGGCTAGGAGGACATTCCTTTTTATTGTATTTTATCCTTATGATTTTTTTAAAATTTATATTTTAATGATTCCATGGCAGCAAATAGCAATAAATACGTATCGATGATATTAAATGAATTTAAGATATTAAAAAATTATAAAAAAATTAATTAGGTACTAAATTTTATTATAGCTAAAATCAATAATTTATTTATAAGTAGTGTTAATTCGTCCACTGATTTGTATTCACAAAAGCCGTATTATTAAATAACATTCCATTATTTATTGTAAACTGTATTCGAGTATTCTCAACAAATATTTTTTACACATATTTTGACCATTTTAAAATAAATTTTGATACACGTTTACACATATTTATGACTTTTTAACGAGGAGATATTTCTCTTAGGCCTGACTTTGTACCATGCTTCAAAATTAACGTATAAATATGACAAATAGGCTGTTATAACTTTGTAGAAATATATTTTCGAAATTGATTTCTCTCAATAACATTTTCTTTCTTTCTTATTTTTGTTTGAATGGCCGCCATATTTTTTTCCAGCAATGCCATTGTAATACGATCGGAAAAATTTTGCTACCTAATCTGTAAGCTGTTGTTAAAGAAAATAAAAGCAAAAACATTGTACAAAACAAATGAAACATATATTCAGGTACGGTACAAGGTCATGGCCTAAGCTACATACAATTTTGCAATATCTCTTTTAATACGAATTTATTAACATGTTAGTGAATCTCTTATGAAAATGTTTGGAAGTTAGTTGAAAGACGAGTTTAAAATAATATGGTGCTTAGTCGCTTTTAGAGATGTATATTTCATTTTGTGATAGAATCGTAATATTGTAATGTTATTTGTTAATAAATGATATTTCCTTAAATATGGCTGTTTGATATTTAAATACAGGGTTATTTTTAATCAATTAGCATCCTTTTAGGGACTTATTAAAAATAAAAAACAAATAGCGCTCGTAGCGTAGTTTGACTAGGTGATTGTCAGCGATCACCGAAATTAAGCAACGTTCCGCACGGTCAGTACTTGGATGGGTGACCGCGGGTGGCATTTTCCAACTGAGCGCTACCGTGGCTCGGACGACACGTTAAATTGTAGGCCCCGGTTGTTTTAATAGCCATGTCAGAGGCCTTCAGGCGGCCTAAAAACTCTGGCACCAGGGCTAGCCACCCGGCCTATACGAACTTACTTACTCGTACTTAGGGACTTATTCTGTACATAGAAACTAACAACTTCTGTTCTACGGCTTTTAATAATACTCAAAAAAAAGTTGTTGTTCCATAGAAAATCTCGTTCACCCTCGCCAAAATGTATCGAACAGCTGTTTTTTTTTTTGAGTTTTGACCAAAGTCGCAGAGCAAAAGTTGTAAAAGGATGCAACTTTTTTTCTGCGACACACATTAGTAATTGGTAATCGTGTGTGTGTATTGGTCGGAATCATACAAATTGGCGGTTGTGATGTTAGCCACAAGCTGCGGATAGCCCAATCCTTACTGAAGCTCACTTATCATCTGCGCGAGAATTGAGTATACGCAGCTTGAGTAGCTTTAAAAAATAAATAGCAGCCTTATAAAATAACTAGCTGCGCCCCGCGGTGTTACCCGCGTTAGCCCGAGATAAAAAGTAGCCCATATGTTAATCCAAGGTCTAAGCTACCTTCATACCATTTTTCATCGAAATCAGTTCAGCCGTTTGTGCGTGAAAGAGTAACAAACATCCATCCATACATACTTACAAACTTTCGCGTTTATAATATTAGTAGGATTAGAAAATGATTAAACAATTATAAGGAGCTTTAAAAAATACATAGCAAGCTTATAAGATAACAAATCATTTTCTTTTCGAGATACCAGAGTTGGTTTCATAGTAAAAGTCTTCCGTAATCATGTACCTGCTAGCTTAGCACACGAACACGGAAGGAGTTTTGTCTACGTGTGAAAAAGTGACAGATGTAATATACTTCACTACTCTGTCTCGTTCTGACACTTCGAAAGAATTATCCGTGGTGCGTATACTAGCCCGGCTGATGTGTAATTGAATATTACTACACCCATTTTAAACATGCCGTAGGATCCCTTTTTTTAGGGATCCGTACCTAAAGGATAAAAACGGGACCCTATTACTAAGACTCCGCTGACCGTCTGTCTGTCTGTCACAAGGCTGTATCTCATAAACCATATCAAGGAACACTCCTATGCACTTTTTTTTAGAATCAAGAGTGGCTGTGACCTGATTTACGAGGGTTACTACTGCATCTTCTGTGGATTTATTGTTCCTAAATCCAAATTGATTAGGAGACAGGATCCCGTGTCTCTCGAAGAAGCTTAGGAGTCGTCGGTTAACCACCTTTTCCAGAATCTTCGAAAGAGAAGGTAAAAGTGAAATAGGGCGGTAGTTCGAGACCATTGACTTAGAGCCAGATTTATGGATAGGGCAGATATCTGCAATTTTAAAGCATTTTGGTACAGAGCCTTGGAGCAGACTCAGGTTGCATACATGAGCGATGGGTGATGCTAGAACATGACTTGCTCGTTTTAGCACATTGTTATTAATTTGATCGTAGCCAGGTGCCGATGATGTTTTTAAGCTCGATATAATTTTGGCAATTTCGAATGTATCAGTTGGCGTCATAAAAAAAGAATTTAGAGGCGAGGTTTCAAGAGAAATGGAATTGGTTACTTGTTCTTCAGTTTTATTCAATTTAGTCAAAATATTTTTTGCAAGGTCGTCCCCAACGGATGAAAAGAAGTTGTTGGCGTTATTTAGAGACTCCGATTCGGTGCTTTTAACTTTAAGGAGTTCTTCGTTACTGTTGTTTGGCGGTTTTAAGTTGCAAATATCTTTGACAGTGCTCCATAGCTTTTTTGTATTGTCTTTGTGAGTCATGAGTTGGTCGGCCTCATACTTATTTTTTTGGCTCAGTAGTAGTCGGTGGTAAAGGTTACGATATTCCTTGTATTTTATTTGAAGAGTCAAGTCATCTGGAAACTTACGGGCTTCTTGGTGAAGAGCATCTTTCCTTCTTGCACATTTTAGCAAACTTTTGGTCATCCATGGTTGGATCATGGCCTCTGCACTACGAGTCTTGCTACGGGAGGTGTTAATTTTGATAATGGTTCCTATTTTATCGACTAAAGTTTGAGCTGCTATATTGACGTCTGATATATTATAAAAATCTTCCCAGTTTATACCACAAAGAGAAGTTATTACCTCGTTGTAGTTGACTTTTGTAATTATTTTCGGTTTGGATTTATTTAGTAATTTGTTATCTATGCCAGTAATAACAGTTGCGTGGTCAGTAGTATCAGAGTCGTTGACAATCACTCGGGACTTTTTTTAAGTCCTGATCATAGAGTGGTCTAGGCAATTGTTTTCACGAGTGGGCAAAGAATGTCCAGGGATAAATCCGTAATGGGCAGTCAGATCAAGATAATCAGTGGCTTTACTGTCGTTAGAGGTGGGTTTAACATCAATATTTACATCTCCGGTTATAAGGACAGTTTCGGTGGAAACAGAGCATATAGTTTCTTCAAGGGAAGTGAGAAAATCGCCAATGTTATCAGTAGCTGGGCTGCGATAGAGTGAAATTATACCAAGTACGTTACCTAGTTTGAGGACCAAACAATTGGCGTCTTTAAATTGTGGTTCTGAAACTTCAACGTTAATCCCTTCCTTGACAAATACTACAAGGCCGTCATTTTGGTTCCTTAACACTGAAGAGTAGTGACACGTGTAGTTTGGCAGGTTGATTCCTTGAAAATCATGATTTATCCATGTTTCTGATAATATTATAATATCAGGGAGAAAATCTAATCTTGTTAGGTATAAGAGAAATTTATCAAAATTGGCCCTTATACTTCGTATATTTTGAGATATTACAGTAATTTGTTGACTACAGTCACCAAGTTTTAGTTTGCACTCTTCCGCTAAAGATACTCTACAGTTTTCTATCAAAACAGTGTTGTCAATGCCATCTAATAAGTCTAAATTGTTCATTGTCATAAATTATAAAAAGTTGATTTGGAAAAACACAGAGTGACTACACTTCTGTGTATTTTACATTTTGTAGACTTAATAACTAGAGAGGGTAGGCATTGACAGCACCTAATCAACAGACGAGTTTTTGTTTGTGTTATGATCTTAAGGGGGGCTCCCATACAGTAGGTACGGAACCCTGCGTGAGCGAGTCCTACTCGTACTTGGCCAATTATTTTTGTTTTACGAGGGGTAATCTTCGGAAGATGCCCGACTGCTTTGGGGTGCAATCGGGTTATGTAGGATTGTACCTAGCCACTAAACCCCCTCGGTGGCCAGCCGTTGTGCCCTCTTGGGAGCTCCGGGATCTCCAAAGGAACGCACCGGTGCTCCCAGCACTTTGTACGACTCCATCCATCTCATTCTACTGTTTTTTATGATTTTTCTTTCAGTGTCTGAGCTGTAGCTCTCTGGAATGACCTTCCTGTGACCATCAGACGTGCACAGAGCGTTGAATCTTTCAAGGCCCAGGTTCAGCAACATTATCTCTCAAAGCTCTCTCTGACTGATACTCATATCACTCCTCGTTATTAATTTATTTGTAATATATTTATGCATCTAAGTATGTTTATTTTTATTGTACGTATTATTATAAGTATTTATGTATGGCTATTATTATGTAGTTTATTTTATTGTTGATTAGGAATTTGTAGTAACTTTCTTCATTATTTTACTTTTTTTTACGTTTACACCGTCCTTGTCGTCTTTACATTTCCTTGCATCCAAGAGAGGTTGTCTGGAAGAAATCGCTTTTAGCGATAAGACCGCCTTTTGTGCCTTTTCTGTCTTTGTTTCTTTTGTTATGTTTTATTGTTGGTGTCAATAAATTGTTGTTGTATTGTATTGTATTGTACGACAACTCGTCTAGTACTAGGCTTGTGCGGTCCTCTACGACAACGTTGCCACACACGCTGTGGTCCTCCCCGGGCCCGTTTGAGTGGATGGCCCTCGTAGCGTAGTTTGACTAGGTGATTGTCAGCGATCACCGAAATTAAGCAACGTTCCGCACGGTCAGTACTTGGATGGGTGACCGCGGGTGGCATTTTCCAACTGAGCGCTACCGTGGCTCGGATGACACGTTAAATTGTAGGCCCTGGTTGTTTTAACCGTTTAGCCATATCAGAGGCCTTCAGGCGGCCTAAAAACTCTGACACCAGGGGCTAGCCACCCGGCCTATACGAACTTACTTTTTTAGTGGATGGCCAAAACCCCATCTCTGACCATTCACGAGCCCAGAGGTCCCCTTTTAGTAAGCTCTTACTACAGGCAGGGGATACCGATGCCGTATTCTAGTGCCCCGGCATCAGGGCAAGCCGTAGGACACCAAATATTTGAAAAAGCGCCCCTGAGGCGGTCCCTGCGATACAGGTCCTCCTAGTGCAGTCCACTAGTATTTTGAGCGCTACCGTAGCTCGGATGGCACGTTAAATTGTAGGTAACGGTTGTTTTAACGCGTAAGTGTAAGTTCATATAGGCCGGGTGGATAGCCCTGGTGTCAAGAGTTTTTAGGCCGCCTGAAGGCCTCTGACATGGCTAAACGGTTAAAACAACCGGGACCTAAAATTTAAAGTGTCATCCGAGCTACGGTAGCGCTCAGTTTGAAAATGCCACGCGCGGTCACCCATCCAAATACTGACCGTGCGGAACGTTGCTTAAGGCCCTACTAGCCCAATTTAACGTATTTAAAACCAATTTTTTTCCTCAGGAATGTATAATTTTACCGTTGGAAAAAATATATGTTATTCTTGAACATATTTCCAAAAAACGTACGTTCTCCGATACATGATAGTTAAAACTTCGCTGATCGGTGATCACTTTCGGTGATCGCTGACAAACACCTAGTCAAACTACGCTACGAGCGCTACCTCGTTTTAACCGTTTAGCCATGTCAGAGGCCTTCAGGCGGCTTAAGAACTCTGACACCAGGGCTAACTACGCGGCCTATATAAACTTATCTACCTACATTTTTTTAACCAAAATTTTTACCTAGTATTTTTGTAACCTACATCGATATTCAGGTTTTATAATTAGGTTCTAAGTAGGTACCTATATTATTATGGAAAACAAAGCAACTTGTATGTGTAGTGGTATTTCCCTAAACTGGTTGGGTCCTCATAGCCATTTATCATCATTTCCTTGCCCCCACCACGCTACGCTACTGGTGAGCCGAGTGTACTACGAGTGTCCACCTACTATAAAAAGTTGATTGACCTTAAACAAAAATGTTCCTATTTAACATACCTAAATATTTATTTTTTGAATAAGGAAAATAATGGTATTTTCCTTATTCAAAGTCCGATGTGTTTGATGACTCCATTGTCTACTGTGTAGGTAGAGAAACACAGAATTAGGAAATTGACGATTGTATAAGATTGCAATATTAAGTATAAAATTAAACAGTATAAAATACAGTAAAATATCATTTATGTGATGTACTCGTAACTTTGCAGATTCATTATTATGATTCATTTTATACTACCTATTTTGGATAAAATTGGCACTAGGCCGTGCCAGATGGTACTGTAATAGAGCCTATATCCAGCCTTGGGATAAGGCAGACTGTACATATGATTTCGAGCAAATATCTATAGAGTCACAATCGTGCAAAAAAGGTGTCCGAGCCAAAACTCTGCCCAATCAACGTAGTGGGCAGGCTTTTTAGTTAGTCGTAAGGCGATTGCCAGCCGACTACAACGCTGCGCGATGTCAAAGTGCTGTTACAAGCACTAATTAGGTGACATACGAGGAACATCTAGATTCGATAAAACGGGCCATTGTGAATTATTTAATGTAAATATCTAAGTCGGTATGTATGACAGCGCTCGGACATCACAAAGGGACTGTGGCTCTGTAGATATTTGCTCGAAGTTAGGTAAGTCAGCAAACCGACTTTATAATGTAGGTCAGCACTAGCACTTAATACATGTTGTTGAAAAATCAGTAGTGTGACAAACGAGAAAAAAAACCTGTTTATTTGTCATACTGGTGTGATAATCTGGTGTGACTACGAGTGGTATATGATGATAAAACCGTTTTGTTAAAACCGTCCAAAAAGTTCCAGGCGATTGTGATCCGCGAACTTTGCCATTAAGTATACAAACAATAAGCTATTATCTTGCCTGAACATTATCCGATTTGAGTGATTTTTTTCATGTAATCAATACTTCATCGCTAGGGTTAAACGTCTTAGTTTTTACAGATTTTTAAATGACTTTATGTAAAGTTTTTAATTAGTCTCTATTTTTGCGCAAAAACTTGGCTGAAAAGTATTGACTTATTATACAGAAACTGAAAACTTTTCTGAAAAAAAAAAATAAGACATGCAAGAGTGCAATATTTCTTACTCAAAGGGGTGAAAAGAGTTCTCCCGTATTGAAAATTCTATACAAAATCGGCCAAGTACGAGTCTGACTCGCGCACGGAGGGTTCCGTACTGTATGGGAGCCCCCCTTATTTATTTTATTTTATTTTCTTTTTAGTATTTCTTGTTATAGCGGCAACAGAAATACATCATCTGTGAAAAATTCAGCTGCCTAGCTATCATGGTTTATGAGATACAGCCCGGTGACAGACAGACGGACATCGAAGTCTTAGTAATAGGGTCCCGTTTTTCCCTTTGGGTACGGAACCCTAAAAATGTAGGTGCCAAAATTATCTCGAGGTGCAACAGAAAACGCGGAAAACAGTGGTCGGTTCACAGTCCTCTCGGTCTTCATATTGAGCCTAGTTTACGAAATGGTGAATGGAAAAAGCCGTGGTGGTCTAGTGGAAATGACAGCCGCCTTAAAATCGTGAGGTCATGGGTTCAAATCCCGGTCCCGTACCAATGAATTCCTAGAAATTTATGTACGGAATTTCACACCACTGGCTTTTCGGTGAAGGAAGACATCGTGAGGCAACCTGCATACGTCCATAGAAGGAATCCACCAACCCGCATTGGGCCAGCGTGGTGTTTATGACCCAATCACCCTTCGTGGGTAGGCCTACGTCCTGCAGTGGACTATCACAAAGTCTGGTACAGTTACGAAATGTTATATTAACTTATATTATCCATACTAACATACTTGTTCACTGTGCTTGTTCATATAAATAGGTATACGTAGTTTTGGTTTGACAACTTTTCAATTTAGGGATGATTTATATTAGAACGGGGCGCGCACGGGACGGGCCCGGACGGGTCAAGTACCGTGTCCCGTCCCGTTCTAATAATCCCTTATTGCACCACGCCACACCCATATTTCTTGCCTACTTGGGTAAACTCTCTTACAGGGTAAACTCTCTGTAACAAAGCTCGAGAAACAAAGCATTTTTCGTCCTTATAGAGAGTGTTCGTTATACAGATTATTGCTATGCAAAATACAGGGATTTAGGGAAGTCACTCATCATTATTTACAACTTTTACTGTGGCACCAACCCCGAAATAGTAAAAAACAGTGGTTCTATACATTTTGTCGAGATCCTATGAACTCTTGTTATGGAACAGCCATGGCATTAGGGGAGGAGGGGATTCTGTAGGGTTTAACCTCCCCCTTTTAATCACAAACCACATTTTCAAATATTTTATAGGGGTAGGTAACCTAATAAAATAACGAATGGCTAATACCTATCTCTATAACATTTTACGTATCTCTATATATTATGTGACAAAAGCCTCCTTTGCAAGAGATGTTTTAAGGCGAACAGACCAAATTGTACGAATAAATAAATAAATATTAGGGGACATCTAACACACGGTCTCTGACCCCAAACTAAGCAAAGCTTATGATGTGGCTGCCAGAGACTGATATACTACATATACATATTTTTAAATACACACTTATATAGATAGTACCTAAATAACACCCAGACACAGAGCAAACACCTAAGTTCATCACATAAATGCTTTCCCTGGGTGGGGATGGAACCCACGCCTCTTTGATCCAAATTGATCCAATAGTCAGTATCACTAACCACTGAGCCACCGAGGCACCGAGAATTACCTACTACGTTTTAGAGATTTTCTTTATGTCGAGTTTCGTTATAAAGGGCTTACATTACAGAATAGAATACAGAATACAGAATTTTTATTTGCAACAAAAATAAGAGGTACAATACATAACGACAAAACAAATGATAAAACACAAAAAAACAACAGTATTTTACCTAGTATTTCTGTCACAAAACTGGTCCCAACTCAGCGTAATGCTGGTTGCGCTTACGAGCAACCAGCGCTGATATTCTGTTGGAACCAGCAAGTGACATTACGGTAGTACTTCTATATATCCTGTGTCATGGTACAACGCCACCACGTGCCCGCGCCGGTGTGCGCCGGCGCCGCCGCAGCTAGTGCGAATTCGTAACGTCCTCCCGCCACACACACGCCCATCGCCAGTCTGTCGCGATGTCCATGTGCAGACTGACGCGTGAACAGTCATTCCTCATACGTATTATCACTCGTGTTATCAATAAAAAAGTTATCTCATTATATTAAGAGAAAGTTCGCGTGATAATTGTGTGTTTAATTGTTTATGTTGTTATTCAACTTAGATAGTAGTTAAATAAATTATGGTGTAGATTCGTGAATTAACATTGAACCATAGAGCAAAACCGAGATCGTACAAAAAATATATGTAAATAACAATTTTAGACTGTGTGATAAAAGTTTAGCAGTTCGGAAAATATGCTGCAAGATTATTGCAACCTATGATTAAGAACTCAGTGCGTTAAGAGATATTTTCGATCAGTGCTCAAAATGTCTGCACAGGCTGAAACTCTACTTATGGAAACTGTTGTCCCAGATTCATATTGGCGAGAAGTATTTAACAAGGTATATACATCTATACCATCACTACATAGTATAAAACAAAGTCGTTTTCTGTCTGTCTCTATATCCCTATGTCCCTATGTTTGCTTAAATCTTTAAAACTATGCAACTGATTTTGATGCGGTTTTTTTAAATAGATAGAGTGATTCAAGAGGAAGGTTTATTATGTATAATACACCTACCTGTGCGAAGCCGGGGCGGGTCGCTAGTCTTATATATAATATTCTCGTGTCACAATGTTAGTTACCTTACTCCTCCGAAACGGCTTTACTGATTTTGACCAAATTTTATATGCATATTCAGTAGGTCTGAGAATCGGCTACTATCTATTTTTCATACCCCTAAGTGATAAGGGTTGTTCAACCCGGGCGAAGCCGGGACGGGCAGCTAGTTTTTATTTATTTTTAAGTTTAAAGAGGGATTTTCCAGTGTAATCAATATAAATGGATGCGCAATGAATTGGTAATGTAAAAATAAATCGTCGCCGTCGCCATGAGCGTGTAGCACTTTTTCCGAGGTGAACTGGATGATTGTTTTAACAAATTGGCACTTATCATTTACAGGGACACACATTTGATCACCATTTTGGTTTCTTGCTTATATTTTTTTCAAATTTAGTTCTATAAAAATAATACATACATGTTTATTACTACATGCATGTTTATTACTGTTCCCCATTATATTTATGAGTGCTTAATTTTTTTTGCATTTTCCTAAAACTTTCCAAAAGGAACAAGTGTCCCCTATTCTGGGAGACTTGATCCCAGTAACAGGTAGACTTGATCATAGGGGATCAAGTCTCCCTAATGCAAACTTTAAATAAATGAAAACCCGATTTGGTTTTAAAAGTATCATTTATTATAACAAAATTATGAATATAATTAGCTTTACATGTCTTAAGTATTAATTTTAGTGCCTATTGAGTCTCAATCTCAATGTAAGTTCTACATTTTCATAACCCTAAGATTTTCGAGTGAGACACAAATCAGCGAAAAGCGACTCAAGGCTTAGGAAGATTCAGGAACTTACGATTACTATAGTTGAGAATATTATGCAAATGCAAATTGTGCATTTTTGTGAACAGGTCAATTCGAAAATGCTACAAATGATAGTCACGAAGTCTAGTGTTCGAAAACTAGTAGTTGTTACTCGAAATAAATGTTTAGTAATCATTAATTTCTATTATGTATCCGCTACAAGGCGTTGGCGCGTTCCAACTACTATTAACTACTATTAAAACACAACAGGTTTTATTTTTAGAATCAAAAAATCGGAAAATTCGAACAATAGTAAGTAGATTGTGTACCAAGAAGCGAGGGAATTATTTAGTCCTGAGTGAAGCGAGGGGTTCAAGTCGCCCATGACGAAGACAGACCACAGATTAATAAATAGTTACTAACGTAACTTCGTTGTAGTGGTGCATACTCTACTTTCATACCTCTTGCGAGAAAATAAAACCACTTACGTCATTAACTCACTAAGTGTAGGTAGGTACCAACTAGGCAACTCGGTATTGTGCCCAATAAAATTCACCAAATTAGAATGTACCTACTATTTTTTTTTACAGAAAAACACGCAAATCCGTAATAAAACCGAGAATGACAAATACTTACTACGTGAAAATAGTACATTGTTCACCGAGAGGAGAAAGTGACCGATTACCGTCGAGGGTGTCGTTTGAAATTGTTGCAGTTAGTGAAGCTTAATGTAACACTTGAAAATGGCGCCAATGGCGTCTGCAATTTTCACATGTTCTTTTTTCAAATTGTTTGACACCATCCAACACACAGCTAGCGGCCAGTGTCATTTTGCGAACTTGGAGATAAAAACTCACTGTAAAAACTTTTTGGCTCTTGATATTTAGGTTACCAGCGCATAGTCTTACACAAAATTAAAAAAGAAAAACCACGTAAGAAATGGATTTTCATACACTTTTCTCTCCCGCTCAGATGCGTTTTCTCCCCGCATATTTGTTCGATATGCAATGACGTACTTTCTACCGTAAATTTGATAAAGTATCAAGGTACTTTTCGAGCAGGTGTAGTATAAAAATTAGACCATGGCCAGCTTGATTATCATGGCCTAACACGGGCATTTCAAAGAGGTTTTATGCTATAAAATCGAACTGATACGGGCACCAAAGAGGTTTTATTCTATAAAATCGAATAAAACCTCCTTACAATGCCCGTTGCCGTGCAATGTAAAGAGGTTATTTTCAATTTTACAAAATAAAACCTCTACGAATTAGACGTTCCAAATTTAAATCACTTTACTCTCTAGAGAGTTTCATACAGCATTATTGGCTTGTCCATAGCCCTCGAGATTGTGTTAAAATAATAATGACTCGTTTTACGTTGAGATTCTACGACATATAATAGGTCATTTTCGAGCAGAGGTGGTATGGAAAATAATTTACTCACAGTGAAAAACCCTGGAGCTAAATTTCTGAAACACTGCAAAATGACTTTTATAATCGCATGCTACGCTATAGTTTACACTAACATAGATTTGCAATGCTCGCTCTTGTTTCGTGTCCACTGACGGGCGATTGTGCGATTCACGAACTTGGCCATACGAAAACAATAAGCAGTTATCTATCTCTAAATATTATCCGATATGACTGTTTTTTTTTTCATGTAAAAATACAGCAATCGTTGGGGTTAAACGTCTTAGTTTTTAAAGATTTTCAAATGAATATGAAGTTATAAACCTCTAAAAAGTAAAATTTTTACGCCAATACTTGGCTGAAAAGTAGGTATACAGAAACTAAAAACTTTTGTGAATACAAATAAGACATAAAAAAAAAAGTTAGTTGTGATAGGCCGGGTGGCTGGCCCTGATGTCAGTGTTTTTAGGCCGCCTGTAGGCCTCTGACATGGCAACTGGGGTCTGCAATTTAAAGTGTCATCCAAGCCACGGTAGCGCTCAGTTGGAAAATGCCACCCGCGGTCACCCATCCAAGTACCTACTGACCGTGCGGAACGTTGCTTGATTTCGGTGATCGCTGACAATCACCTAGTCAAACTACGCTACGAGCGCTACATAAGACGTAAGAGCGTGCGATATTTCTTACTTATGACACCAAAAACACTATTTGATAACAATTTAGGGATGAAAAGAGTTTTCTCTCGGAACGTACGTATATCAAAAAACCTACCTAAAATTCTGTCGATGTTGTACAGAAAAGGCGAAAACAGTGGTCGATTCACAGACCTCTTAACGGGGTTTCATCGGTATAAAAATAAGGGCTTTTATATGACCTTGTTGTGATTAGTCCTGTTAAGTCTTGTTGTGATTTTGACTAAGTATTTAGTGTACCTAACGTGAATGTAATTTATAATAAGGAATATGCATGTTTTTTTTTTTTTTTAAATTAAACGATTGGTTGGATCATTAGATAATGATCAAAAATATCTGGTACTTAAATTTTAAGTAAATATGATGTAAGAAGTAAATTAAAATATCAATAAACTTTTGACGGCCTAAACGAATATTTAGCCGCGTTTTGTTCATAGAGTGTAAAAGACATCGACGATGACGTCGTCTTCTAAAACAATTTGGCGGTGGGAGTAATCAGCTGTTGTCTGTCACTTACCGGCATAGGAACCTAAAATTTAGAGATACAAAAAGCCCGATTACAGAGGCGCCAACGTAAATTTAATAGCAACGTAAAAAGCGTTCTCTCTATCGAATGCCTAAAGTGAAAAAGAAACAGAACTATGCTATTTAGCTAATATAATTACGATGGCGCTTCTGTAATTGTGCTTAAAGTAAAGAGGCGCCCACAACTACAAATTAAGCTGACATGCTGATGAGCTAAAATGGCTGCTAGAAACCGTTTTCATTCCTCAGGAACAACGGCGAACAAACTAGGAAGAAGGTTAGTGTGACTTAACGTCACATAGTTCACAAATATTGTGGGCGCCTCTTTGTATCTCTAATCTCTATGTTATGAACTTAATGACTCATTGACAGTTAGTGGTGTGACTTCCGGAGGAAACGAATAACTGATTTTTAATATCGATTACTATTCGCCATAACAAACAATAAAAATGAAGTATATACCTACATAAGCTTACTTAGAGGATATCTAAAAATTACCCTAGCCAGCTGTGTTGGCGTATACTGGAGTGGCGGAAGCCCGATAAAAGGTAGATTTTTAAGAAAAACCGATTTTTATGACTAAAATAATCGATTAAAGACCGTAACTGAAAATTGCAATTGATCCGTCTTTACTCTTTAGGCAACACCACTTCACACAGACGAAAACGTCACAAATTCTACGCAATCACAAATACGCATAAGAGCTGTGCATAAAAGCGTTCAACTATGTACAACATTCCCGGTATTTTTTTTTACTTTTAAAAAACACTTTTAAATAATTAATTTCAATATGAAAAAGGCATTAAATTACAAACATATTCTTACTAGTATAATCCTTTAGTGATAAACTTTGTACAAAATAAAACGAACGCACTTAATATCTAATGCATATTCCTATTTGACTGAAATTAACTTCTTTTTGAGAATGTTAAAATGAAATGAATGTGATGTATCGTTGGTAATTAACCCTTAACCAGGCTATGGTATCAGCATTTCCCACATCGATTTTAGGAGGTTATTGCCAGGTTTTGGTCAAAGAATCGACCACAAACTGTCAAAAATGCCCATAAAAATATTATCTATGGTGACAAAAAAAATAGCTTGCAACGTATCGCAAATGTCACGTTAACGGCCATAGTTTTCTGAGGTCGGTCGTTTTTGTAAAATATATTTATTTATATTTATATGGATAAACCAGATAGATAACCATATACGGTGTTTGTTATTCATAATGGCGATTAAAAGAGAGATAAATTGTTTGATTTTTTTTGATATATTTTAGAATTTGAGTTTTTCTAATGATATGTGCATAAATTATTGATAAATACTTGAAAATTTATATGATATAACAAAATGAAATATGTGGGATACCGTACAGCCTTAGGCTATGAAAAGCCCAATTCTTGTGGGAGTCGTATGCCCGTAGCCCGGTAAATTGAAAAATTTGTTTTGGATGCAAATTTTTTGCGCGGGTTATCTATCTGGTTTATCCATTATCATTTTACATTACAAGTTAAGTAGGTAGTTTGTTGTTTTATCGAAATATACATTGTGATTAGTGGTAACCTTTTCTCTCTTTTGTCTAAATAGATTCAAAAGTCGACGTCTAGACAGGCAACGGAATTATGTTTTCCCACATGTTTTTTTTCAGTTTTTCAGCTGCTTTTCTAAATATAACTGATAAAATCTCAAACTAGACGTAATTATTTATACAAATCTATAAAAATATTGCTATTATCTACTGCTTGATTTGACTGAGTTTGCCTGGTTAAGGGTTAATATACACGTGAGTAGGTAATTGGTTATTGGTTTCTTTACAAGTGGATACTGTATTGTAGATTGTTTTCGACCATTCAAAAGGGTGTCTGTGACATCCACTTGTCGAAAAAAATAAGATAAGACCTGTTGGAAGCGACTTGCATCCAGAGTGTGATCCTGCTGTCTTAATGAGAGCATCCGTCCACCTTGTAGGTGGACATCCTACGCTGCGCTTGCCGGTATGTGGTCTCCACTCGAGAACTTTTGACCCTCATCAGCCCTCGGAACTATGTGCACTGCCCACTGCTGCTTCGCTTCGCTTGCACGGGCTACCCGGAGCTTGTACTCATACTCATTTCTTGATAACAATATAGTTAAGTTACATGTAAAAAAAAATGCAAAAAAAATAAAATTACTTCATAAAAAATAGTCACAAAAATATAATGAAAAATTATTAAAAAAAATCGCATGAATCTGAACTCAATCTGGTCGTCGACAATGCTTTAATAGGTAACTTATGTGTTGCTTGCTGAAGTTGCTGATAACGATGACATCAGCGCGCGCGGAGAGTCCACTCACACATTGTAAATACACTAAGACCGTTTTCTTGTCGGTGTGGGAGCGGTGCGGGATCTGTAAGGTCTGTACCGAAACGATACCGCGTTGCCTTCACCTACTCACCTATCGGTATATTCTCGGTATAAAATTCTGCAGTACCGAAGATGTCGTCTTCTAGTGATGACGATATTTTGGCGTGTTATTATGTTTATCGCCTACGTAAAAAAAGAAAACGTTATTGGCGTCAACCTTATATCAAAAATAATATTAATTGCCGATTTTTTGTTGCGGCTAAAGAACTTTCCCAAGATGACGAAAAATTTTTATTGATGTTTTTTCCCGAATATTCCGGCAATTTATAATTATACAATGCAGGATACTTTTCAATTTCTAGTACTAAAACGACGTGAATATCTCGCTCCGCCATCTTGTTTGCACGACCTCGCGCGGTAAATGTCGAGCGGCGCCTGGACACGCATCCCGAGACGCGGTAAAACGAAACGATCCCTCCCCGCTCCCGCACACACCGCGCCAATCAGAAGACGCGCATTAAAACATAGGCGCTCGGCAAGCTTTCGGTACCGTGTATACCGAGCGAAACGAATCCGCACCGCTCCCGCACCGACAAGTCAGAAAACGGCCTAAGTTCGTATGAATGGAATTCCGATCAGTGGACATTCCGCGCTCGCGTGAATAAATTAATGTTCTAAAATTATTTTTATTTTTTTGTATCCAAGTGTCGTCGGCTATCTGTTTTACGGTAATCGCGCCCGGAGTTAGTGTTCAGTCATGCACAATCTTTGGATTCCATTGTTGAGCCTTGAACGGCGCGCGACGTAGTCTGGACAGATGAATTTATCATGCTCCCAATTTATTTTGATATTACTGTAATGTTGTTTAATTTTGTGCTATGCTAAACCCTAATGTGTTTGTGTATTATAAATAGATACTGTATCGCAGAGGTAATAAAAGTTGTTCTATACCTTCACGTATCATTTACTGAACATGACTAACTGATCCTTTTTTCTTGAGCCGTCTATCTCAGCTGATGCAACACGCACTTGTTATTTCGCGACCGTGCAGTCGCTCTTACAATACGGGGCTGAGATGTAGGGGTCGCAGCCGACAGACTGCGCGTCTTCAGGATTCAGAAACTGATGATAAGAGCGATAGCGCTAGTGTCGTAGTGTTGTGCCACGACAATTTTAAAGTAGCTGCATCTCAACCACAAAAAGTCGTATTTTAGTGAAAATGTGTGGAAAAATGATAAGAAGGCCGTATCTTTAAATAATCGACACACGCACGAAGGGTTCCGTACTGTATGGGAGCCCCCTTAAATATTTATTTTATTTAAATTTAATTATTTAATGTTGAAGTGAATATACAACTAAATATTCTGTGAATATTTCAAGCATCTAGGTACCTGTTACCATTACTAATATCGAGCGAAAAACAGCTCAAAATTCAGGTTTGTTGGATGGGAGCCCCCTTCAATATTAATTTTATTTAAATTTAATTAGGTACTTAATGTTGAAGTTAATATACAACTAAATATTCTGTGAATATTTCAAGCATCTACCGGTTACCATTATTAATATCGAGCGAAAACAGCTCAAAATTCAGGTTTGTTGTATGGGAGCCCCCCTTAAATATTAATTTTATTCTGTTTTTAGTATTACTAAATATTCTGTGAATATTTCAAGCATCTACCGGTTACCATTATTAATATCGAGCGAAAACAGCTCAAAATTCAGGTTTGTTGTATGGGAGCCCCCCTTAAATATTAATTTTATTCTGTTTTTAGTCTTTGTTGTTATAGCGGCAACAAAAATACATCATCTGTAAAAATTTGAACGTTCTAGCATAGCGGTTTATGAGATACAGCCTGGTGACAGACAGACGGACAGACAGAAGGACAGCGGAGTCTTAGTAATAGGGTCCCGTTGTCACCCTTTTGGTACGGAACCCTAAAACGTAATTTTCATACAAAATATTTGTATGAAAATACATACATACAAAATATTTGTATTTGTATTTCATACAAAATATTTGTATGAAAATACGGCTATAAAAGGGCAGCCGTATTTTGGGTTTCTAGAGCCCGAAAACCGTAGGTATAATATGGCTAAAGCCATATCAGGAACTTTCCTGAAGTGTCGCGATGAACATCGGCCAAGCCGTACTTTACAGCGCTCGGTGTACTGACTCTGCCCTTGCTACTGATTTTATGCATGTGGCTGTCTTTGTGAGAACCAACCCATATCCGTACAGGCCGAATCATACAACTTGGCGGCTGTGATGTCAGCTACAAACTGCGGATAACCCATTCCTCGCGCAGCTGTTAAGTGAGCTTCAGCCAGGATTGGGCTACCTGCAGCTTGTAGCTAACACTACAGCTGCCAAAATGTATGATTCAGCCTATACGAGAAGCGAGGAGCCCGCCATTCATTTCCATACAACCTGCGCAATGTTGACAGACAGAGTTTTCGACAGTAAAGTTGTGTGTTGCCAGTGATGACAAATGGAACTGAAGCGTGGTCTTTTACCTCACTTTTACTGTGGGCCTTATGAATAAGCTCAAGCTAGCCCAACGCGCTATGGAGAAGGCTATGCTCGGAGTCTCGCTGCGAGATCGAATCAGAAATGAGGAGATTCGCAGACGAACCAAAGTTACCGACATAGCCCAGCGGATTAGAAAGTTGAAATGGCAATGGGCAGGGCACATAGCTCGGAGAACTGATGGCCGATGGGGCAGTAAAGTTCTCGAATGGAGACCACGCACGGCAAGCGCAGCGTAGGACGTCCGCCGACCAGGTGGAACGACGATATTATTAAGACCGCAGGAACGCGCTGGATGCAGGTCGCTTCCATCCGGGCTTATTGGAAATCCATAGGGGAAGCTTATGTCCACCAGTGGACGTCCTACGGCTGATAATGATGAACGTTAACAGTCTCGCTAATCCACACGAGTGTGGTTTGCTCGGGGAAGCTGACTCACATCATGTGATAGGTACACTAAATATTAGGTTCAACTTACGAGTACCTATACCTACTGCACTTCACAAACGCTATAGTATCTAATGTTTGACGCGCGCGATCTCTACCTACTTACCATAAACAAGTTTATCTACACTAATGTTGTAACATTCTACTTATGTTTCCAATACTTGACTTATAATGACTACTGTTATAGCGCAGACAACAAAACACTCAATTAAGGCAATTTCACATGATGTTATAATATCCACATCGATATCGTAAAATCTCATTATAACAACGCGCGCTCGCTCCTGATTGGCCCTGCGCGCGCAGCTGCGTCCTCATTGGTTAGATTTTAATGGCGCCAAGTTCACTGTGACAATACACGTACGCGTGAATTTAATGTTTCGCAATAGGTATGTTTATTTTTATTTTTATTAGTGAAGATAAAGTAGTGTATGCAACTGCATATAACACGGGTATTAAAACACTCGTTACTACGAGTATTATGAAACTCGCTACGCTCGTAACGCTTCATAAACTCACACTCGTGTTTTAATACCCTTCATTATATGACAGTTGCATAAACTACTATTATGCTAATATCATCTAATATTAAGGTGTTTACCGAAGGACATCACTAGCACAGAGAGCGGTAACGTCATAATCATTTAAAATAAAACTAAAGAACTGGCTCGTGCAAAAGACATTTTATACTATTGCAGAGTTTTTTGCATGCTCAAGTAGGAGTAATTTCTTTTTAAGTAAAATTATGTGAAATGTGTGAAAATGTCCCTTTAATTTTATGAATGTACCTATATTTTAAAAGAAAGAAAATGACATAAGCCAAGAGAATTTAACCACTACGTTTAGATATAAGTATACGTATATAAAGGATTTATTTGAAAGGAAAACGACATGACGTTGCACTTCTTACCTAACTCTCGATATAATAGTATATCGAGAGTTAGGTAAGAAGTGCAAAAAAATAAAAATCGGCTAAGCGCGAGTCGGACTCACGCACAAAGGGTTCCGTACCGTATGGAATGGAAGACCCTTTAGCCCCATATCAGTCTACCTGTTGCCTTTATTAATATCGACCAAAAATAGCAAAAAAATCACGTTTGTTCTATAGAAGCCCCCCTTAAATATTTGATTTATTCTGTTTTAAGTATTTGTTGTTATAGCATAGCTGCGACAAAAATACATCATCTGTGAAAATTTGAACTGTCTAGCTATCACGGTTCTTGAGATACAGCCTCGTGACAGACAGACGGACGGACAACGAAGTAATATGGTCCCGTTTTTACGGAACCCTAAAAATTGTCACGATCACTGATGACGATTTGGACAGTCCGAAACATATTGAGGTAGGTACGTAGACTACGTACTAAGCAGATAGAGATCGCGCGCGTCAAACATTAGATACTATGGCGTTTGTGAAGTGCACTAAGTCAAACATTAGATACTATGGCGTTTGTGAAGTGCACTAAGTCAAACATTAGATACTATGGCGTTTGTGAAGTGCACTAAGTCAAACATTAGATACTATGGCGTTTGTGAAGTGCACTAAGTCAAACATTAGATACTATGGCGTTTGTGAAGTGCACTAAGTCACACATTAGATACTATGGCGTTTGTGAAGTGCACTAAGTCAAACATTAGATACTACGGCGTTTGTGAAGTGCACTAAGTCAAACATTAGATACTACGGCGTTTGTGAAGTGCACTAAGTCAAACATTAGATACTATGGCGTTTGTGAAGTGCACTAAGTAGGCATAGGTACTCGTAAGTTGAACCTACAAGTCACCCCCAATAACTCATGAATTTGCTACTGCGAATCGCCTCGTCACGGTAAACCGTGGCCTCGTGTTCCGATCCATCAATTTTGAGAATCTTATTATACTCGACTTGTGTAGGTATATCTAGTAAAATTATATTTTCCTTAAAGCAAAGAGGCCTAAATTCCAATGATTTCATCCGCCTTGTGTTTTTGAGTCTATTTTACCGGAACGTGACATAAATCTCGAATGAATGTGCATCTGTTATCTACTAAATCTGCGATTAGTAGCTACTACAATTCTGCGATAAGTACCTAGCTACTACAGTACATAAAGGATTAATCCCATGATGTATTAGTGTTTGTTGCTAACGTTTCGACTTGTATTGGAGAAGTCTGACGATCATAAGAAATAGTGGCTTGTTTAATAAAAAAATATAATTAGTTCGTCAAATAGTTTATCTAAATTTAACAGATTATCATAAAAACACGTATTTTTTAATTTCTTAAATTAACAAAAAATTTGCAACGTTCCGCACGGTCAGTATTTGGATGGGTGACCGCGGGTGGCATTTTCCAACTGAGCGCTACCGTGAATCGAATGACCCGTTAAATTTTAGGTCCCGGTTTTAACCGTTTAACCATGTCAGAGGCCTTCAGGCGGCCTAAAAACTGACACCATCTTTTAATAATTATTTTTATACCCAGTAAACATACCATACCATAAAGCGACATGCATTCGCAACTGTTTTCTCCGCCTCAATGGAATGTTGACCGCTGAGAGTTTACAAAGTCAAGGACGGCTCGGCGGATTGTAAGTTGTAACTAGGTACGGAACATTGCACGCAGACGCTTCTGACTAATAAACGTGTTTATAATCGCCAAGGTCATGGCACACTATAGCGGCACCACTTTTACCCAGCAATGACTTGTCATTCAAATAAGATGATTTTATATTAGAACGGGACAGGCACTGGACGGGCCCGGATGACACACGTACCATACATTCTGTGTAGTTGCCCGTACGGGGTCCGTATGACGCACGTTCAATATACATAATTTGTGTAGTGGCCCGGACGGACTGGCCCCGTCCAGTCCTTCCGTCCGTCCCTCGTACCGTGCACACGCCGTTCTAATAATATATAAATCATCCCTAAATCGTCTGTTCTGCGCGCGTATTGCGCTCCGACTCCTAGCAGCCAGATATAAAACGTACAAACAAACTCTACAAACACTTGTCAAGTTTAATCACAAATGCGGCTGGAGCTCTTTCTCTGAACTTGCACACGACATGTAGTTAGCACGCTGGCGCATGGCGGCTAGAAAAAACCTAAATTGGAACTGACGTACGCCGTGCTGCAACTGTACAGTTGCGGTGCCGATATAATGTGCCGTGACCTTAACACTTCAAATACCTATTATTATATCAGAGGACGTTGACTTGACTGTCGTGTATGTGATTATTAATGCCAGTTCATGAACAATTATTCTTACAGTCGTTTTCAATTTAGTGTTATCCATCTATCTACATATCTAATATATACAATGTGTCTGTTGATATCAATCATTTCCAATAGAAGCGTATGTTTAAACGTACGAGTAATTAAAGCGAGATCTATTCAATAAATGATCAAAATTGGTAGGTATCCGAAAAGTGCGGATAGTTGATTAGGAATTTATCCGGACAGGAAATTTGACGGATATCCGCACTTTTCGGATATCCGGATTGCAAGCCTTACTCACCATTAGTCACCATGCAGAGGCCATCATTGCTCTGGCTGACAAAGTACCTATCTTTCACCCCATTAGTCATCACTTCATCAGTCCTGCATACCTACCATGTATCTTGCCTATCCAATGTCGTATCGTATTTTATGACTCCATGCCTTAATTTAAAATGACTGGACTGCAACTCTATACTACTACAACAACATTTAATTTTGATGTTTTACCTTTTTTACAGTACGATTACGACAAAGACGGCAAAATCTCATACGTGGACTTCAAAGCCATCATGAAGTCAAAAAACTACAGGAAAGAGCTGCCCGACCACGTGGCAGAAGCCATCATTGCCTTGGCTGACGCAAAGAACACAGGATATCTGACAGCCGAAGGGTTTATTCACTTGGTGCGCACGCCGTGCGCTGCTGTCCTGCGTCGCCGAGGATGGCTGGATGTGCTCGACCTCTGTCTGCTGAAATACGTAGACGCCATCGTTCCGCCGAGATCTCTTGATGATGATGGTAAGTGCCTCGCTTTTATTTAACCTATTTTTAAAACGGTTTTGAATATTATTTATTATTTATTTATTTATTATTTATTAAATTCCATTGCTTTCCGCACTAACAGCGTGAGCCAAGGCATGCGACAAGCTAAGTTCATTACATTTAATTACATTACATTATTGTCAACGTGCAGTTGAAATGCGGTTGAAACTATCTAATCTTTTTCTGAGTGATTTCTTTTCCATTGTTAGTTATCTATCATTATACATATATATAATTTGTATAGGGGGCCTATGTCCAGCAGATGGCCGTCCAAAGACTGATGATCATGACTGTTGTGTTGAAAATGTCATCAATAAGTACCTACCTGACGGAAAGAAGATCTTGCAAAATAGCGTTATAATATTATAAACAAATTCACAGAAAAAGTAACGGTATTTAATGTCTAATAAGTATGGAATTTCATATTTTATACCTAATTTGATTTTTGTTCACGGCCGCCATTACGCCGCCATATTTTCCACAAGAAAAGATACAAAAGATAATAAGATCCAAAAGTATGAAATTCCTTTAAATGGAAATTATTACCAAAGAAAATAACAGGAAAGTCATTTTCCAAAAGAAATAAAGTACCTAAATAATTAAATAATGTACAAGGTAATGGCCTATGCTCGATATATTTTTGTATCTTTTTTCTTTCCTACCGATAGCAGGAGGAGACACAACAATCAAAAGGGGCGTGCCCTTAAGAGGCCCCGACATACCCCTGGATAATCGTTTCGGTGGCGACTCACCATCAGACGAGCTCGGGGAAGACGGAGGTATGCGTGTCTTTGTAATACCTATTTTTTTCATCTATAATCAATAGGTATACTACTGTTTATTTGCTAGGCGAACTAAACATGTGCCGTCCTACTCGTACCATAAAAGATTTAACCACGTTATAATAAATATAATATCTTGCTACGTTAAACTGAGCCTAAAGCGCGTTTAAGTCTTTTGCAGCAAGATTATTACATTAAAACATTATATCTAGCATCAATCTTTGTATGGGCTCTGTTTTGATTCGTAGATACATGCTGGATCTCCAATTTTTGTATAGCAATATGTACAATGTACCTACATGGTATTAAAACAATATTGGTACATAACTAGGTATGTGTATCTCCTTAACTTCTCTATGCTGTGAGCTCGATCAGATCGTCTCGTTGGAAGCTATTGAACTGTAGGGATACTAAGCGCCACACAAGTCGGCGGATGAGAAGTTAGCCGCAGATGACACTTCGCCGTGATTCGCTAATTATTGCACATGTGTGCACAATTCCGACGCCGCTTGTCGTAGTAGTGAGCGGGCGTAGGGAGCGCGCGGGAGGCATGAGGTTGTCGGGCGGGTGTGCCTCATCGTCTCGTCTCTCTGGTCCCGCGCATACCTATATTTCGGCTTTTGCGCATCGTTCTGCGCATATCTTCCTAACCACTGATTTGTGTGGCGCTTAGTATGCTTAGTGACTGGAGAAACAGTTTTGGTAAAAACGCTTCCATAATAGATTTATGTTATTGTTTAGTAATTCCGTATCTGGTTACAACACGCCTTTTAAATTGCAAATTCATACGTTGTCTGCACCTATAAGTGAAATGACGTTAATCTGTCTCATTTGCACTCCATTCTTATGTTAATTACATCTCGCGTCTCGTCATGTTGGTGTTTGATAAATTACAATAAAATAGTGACAAGAATACGATTACAGTACGTATATCACTACATTGTTTAAAACAAAGTCGCTTCCCGATGTCCCCATGTATGCTTATATCATTAAAACTACACAACGGATTTTAATGCGGTTTTTTTAAATAGATAGAGTGATTCAAGAGGATGGTTTATATGTGTAATAATACCTGTTCGAAGAAGGGCCGGGTCGCTAGTAACATAAAAGTAGATTTTTGTCTCTTTGTGACTACAAAATCGTTTCATCTCAGTAAGATGCCGACTCCGATTATCTCACTTGCCTGTCTTCGGGGCCAGAGCCACACCGTGAGTATAGGGCTGAGCTAATACTACTTAGGGACCCACTTAATTACTCAAAGTATAAGATAGCAAGATACTCGTAGTTAGAGACAGAGCCTGATAGTGAAACAGCTGAGCACGATCGAGATCGAATAAATGTGTAATGGCTGCCGAATATTTTAACTGTCAGTTCGAACGAAGTACCTGAACGTAAACTTGAAAAATTATTTTTCGCAAAAAATGGCAAAACCGCCTGCCATCGTGTACAAAATTCGAATATTTCGCTCGAATTGTTTTTCAAAAACGGTTCAGCCGATTTCTTAAAATTTAAGTTAAAACTTCGGGAGTACACCCTCTCGAACTAAAAAAAAAATTCGATTCGGTTCTCAATTGGCGAAATTATCAATGAACATACACAAAAAAAACATACACACGAACATAGAACCTCCTCCTTTTTGGAAGTTGGTTAATTAAATGAATTGAATGTGTTTAATTTGAAAGATGTGTTTATTCACAAAACTTAAATAACATAATTTATTCTAACTTATGCTAAAATATTTACAAACTACCTTAACTATATCCAATATATATATATATACAAAACTAAATAAAATTTATTCTAACTTTTACTAAAATATTGAATAAACTAATACTAAAACTTAAACTAAAAAAAAAAACCCAAAACAAAATAAAACCTAGTCTAAAAGCCCTTCGGCAGAGGGTAACGTTACCCTCTGCCGAAGGGCTTTTAGACTAGGTTTTATTTTGTTTTGGGTTTTTTTTTTAGTTTAAGTTTTAGTGTTAGTTTATTCAATAGAATGCTGGCAGCATTGCCTCGCTGAATAGCAATACTCAGCTTTTGGGCGAAATAGATGCCAGCACTCTGGTCACGTGTCACCTCTACCAAACGCCTGGCCAGATCTTTATATAGGGTATGAGCGTCCGGCCCCCACGGACCTAAAGTCTCAACCCCAAATGGCACAAAATGGTACATGGACCCATATTTGTGCCGTTTGAGGTTTTCCGCTTTAGCTGCAGCAGCACCAGCCCTGTCTGCTGTGTCGGGAAGGTGAGACGACGCCAGTGTGTCGACGCACGTCGCGTCCCACACCAAAGGTCGTCCCACCTTCCATGGCACCAACGTCATTCCGTCGGGTCTTTTACCGTCGTCCCGCAACAGTCCATTAGGCTCTAGGACCGACGGGACGCCAGCACTGATAAAGGCCCGACGGATGATATCATTTAGGGTGGCGTGCCGCGAAAAGCGCCCTGCACTTTTTGTGCATGGCAATGCGTGGTGACCGAGACGATCGACCATATCGCCACATTGGCAGCGGTGCGGGACCAGACATGGGGCACCTAAACGGAGAGATAGTTTAATTAATCGCATAGGATTCGCAGGGCTGCAACAATAAGATCTGTTTTAACTTGATAAAATTAAAGATTCTTTCGTACTTATTATCGTCTATTTTTGACGTTGACTTGACTTAGCTGGAATCCACGGGGCGCTGGGCTAGAGCCCAAAAAACAATGAGACACTGTTTTATTAGTCTGTGTAAATAAAAATGGTTTGTATAAAAAGCCATACCTATGATACGTTTTATACACGTTTTTACGTCGGTCTGTTTTAGAAATCAACTGGTTTTACATAGCTTATAAATTAAGTCGCAAAAAAATTTGTTCCATTAGTTTCAAGTATGTTTTGATTGACTTTTGACGAAATGTACCTATTATTATATTTTTTATACGATGTTCTATTCTGTTTTAGAACTAAAGCAATAGTTGTTACTAATTATGATTTTAAGTATAGGTAGGTACCTACCTCTGTTAGTTATACTTTGCAAAGTACCCACTTATCACCTTGTAACAGTTCTTTGGTGTTGAACTGTTGTTAAGTGTAAAGTAATAACCCGCGTCCAACCGGGCTTATTGAAAATCCATCGGAGAGCTCTATGTCCAGCAGTAGACGTCCTACAGGAAGTTAGTCCCATATACATTTTATCGAAATTAGTTCGTTGGTTTTTGAAAAATCAACAATACTCTACAAATGGCACAGGTAGGTACATCGATTGGAGCGAACTATTTTAATTTTGTGCGTACTCGTAGATTGCGGTGATTGAAGTAGATTGTGCCATTTTTGGCGAAAAATAATTACATAAACATTTTTAGGGTTCAGTAATCAAAGGGTAAAAACGGGACCCTATTACTAAGACTCCGCTGTCCGTCTGTCTGTCTCCAGGCTGTATATCATGAACCGTTATAGCTAGAAAGCTGAAAATTTCACAGATGATGTATTTCTGTTGCCACCATAACAACAAATACTATAAAAACAGAATAATATTAATATTTTAGGGGAGCTCCCATAAAACAAACCTGAATTTTTAACCGTTTTCCGCTCGATATTAATAATGGTAACAGGTAGATGCTTGAAATATTCACAGAATATTTAGTTGTATATTCAATTCAGTAATGAATAATTAAACTAAAATAAGAAAAAAAAAAGGGCCCATACAGTACGGAACCCTTCGTGCGCGAGTCCTACTCGTACTTGGCCGATTATTTATTCTTAGACTTATTTGACGGTAATTCCTATGTTCCTTTTTTCTAAACCAGAGAGGGTGTTCCGAGACGGTGACGTAGCCCCGGCGGCACCACTAGACCCAGCGGCACCACTGGACCCGGCGGCACCGCCCGCGCGGCGCCGACGGTGCTGCTGGCCGCCGGCCGTCCTGATGTTGCTCATTTCAGCACTAGATATCTTCGTCTTCTGGCGCAGCGCCAGCACTCCCAACATCGCCGACGGACCGCTGAGCAAGATCTTCATGTATGACAGCCAGAAGAGGCATGAAGCTTGGAGGTTCCTCGCATATATGCTGGTGCATCTCGAGTTAGTCAACTTTTATATTCATTTTTAACCCTTCTTTGTCTTACTCGTGTTTCATTTTGTTATCAGGAGAGATTAAAGTGCTGTACAAAACATAAATTTTGTTTACATAATAAGCCCGATCACAAAATCGCCATCGTAATTAAAATAGCTAAATTGCATAGTTCTGTTTCTTTTTCACTTTATTTATTCGCATTCGATACAGAGAACGCTTTTTGCGTTGCCATTAAATTTACGCTGGCGCCTCTATAATCGGGCCTAATACAGGCATAGTCAAAATCTTTCCATTTTATCCTACCTGTTTGTGGTGTCGGTGTACTTTTTGATGCTTTTTGCCTTCACCATAATATGGAATCTCATTTACACAAGTCAGACAGTTCATTCATGTTGTTGACTCACCGTACGTAGGTACATGCTGTACATCTATGATGTACAGGTATACCTACATACTTTGCGATACAGGTAAGTATAGGTACTTCCTAGTGCATGATCCATAAGCACTTTTTGTAACCTCGATTAATTTATTTCACGTGTTAACTATTATTTCAGTAGAAAATATACCATTTGCTTTGAATTTTTTGATTGATTCCAGCCCACTCCACCTGATCACCAATGTGGCGATCCAGATTTTTCTGGGCTTGCCCCTGGAGATCCGGCACAGCTGGTGGCGCGTGCTGCTGGTGTACGCTGCGGGCGGGGTCGCGGGGTCGCTGGCTAACTCGCTAGTTGATCCCCTGACACCACTGGCGGGGTCTTCCGGCGCGGTCTACGCGCTCAGTACGGCGCATATTGCTACTCTTTTCATGGTTAGTATGTTATATTCGTTGCGGAGGGTGTCGAGGGGTATCTTTATTTATTTTATTTATTTATGCAAACATTATACACATGAAAAATACAAATTAGAGCTTAAATCTAATACATACTATTCAGAGGTGTATATGTGAACCCTGTTTAATAGGGCATAGCATAATTGTTATCTAATGTAATGGGTACTTAATAATACTTACTTATCATCCGATCGAATCCTAAGTTAAATAATTAAATATTCTTAAATAAGACTAGTTAGGTACATTGCAATGGTTGTTAATTTTTATCTTCAAAGAATTCGTTTAGTTTGTAATAACACTTTTGTACTAAGTAATGACGGAGTTTCTTTTGGAAGCTTTTAAATGATGTTTCTCTCTTTATATCATTAGGGATATTGTTATATATATTAATTGACGTATACAGAGGACCTTTTTTGAACATTTCTAGACACGGCTCTGGGAGTTTAAATTTATATTTTCTGCGGGGATTCGTTTCAGGTGTGTACAAATGTGAATGTTTTCTTACAAAAGACGCTGATTCATAGATAGGTAAAGACGGTACGGTAAGCATATTTAGTTCTTTGAAGTAGGGTTTACAGCTTGTTCTTTGCCGGATATTAACGATAATGCGTATACATTTTTTTTGCATAGTAAATAGCTGGTCAGCATCAGTACTATTTCCCCATAAGGTTATTCCATAGCGAAGCCATGAATATGCATATGCGTAATATGTCGTGATAGCAGTATTTGAATTGGTATTGGTTTTGAGTTTTGCTAAGGCGTATATAAATTGTGATAACTTGGATTTGACTTTTGCTACATGATCTTTCCATGTGAGGTTGGTATCGAGATCGAGTCCTAATAGTGTGCAATTTTTAGTTTCTTTTAATTTAAGAGCCGTGGCTAATTCGTTCAGTTGTAGTGTTTTTTTTGGTGTGGGACAAATTGTATAAGTTTTGTTTTATTGGTATTGATGTCGAGGTTATGTACTGCCAGCCATGAAGTGATGTCAAGAAATGTGTTTTTTATGTGTGTAATTGTGTATATGATTCAGGATCTGAGGTGCATTTGAATAGGAGTGAAATATCATCTGCAAATAATATGCAGGGTGTATTTGTTATTTTTGGTAAGTTGTTTATGTATATGAGGAAAAGTATGCACCCTAATACACTCCCTTGGGGAATGGAGTGGTTTATGGTTTGTAGATGGGATTGTACAGATTTTATGACACCTGTATCTTGTTGGTAGTGTTCAAGTTGAACGAATTGCTTTCTGTTAGAAAAATAGGAGATTAACCAATTTAACGGCTTACCTCTAATTCCTATGTTTTATAAGGTTTTTATAAGTATACTATGTGATACATTATCGTAGGCCTTTGTCATGTCAAGAAGTAAGCCGACTGAGTAACATTTTTCTCGCATGTTGTTCAATTTTTCCTGTATGTCTCCTACATACATTAAATAAATTAAATATTTCATAAACATACATTAAATAACATTAAATATTTCCTGTATGTAGGAGTTTTTTCTGAATCCAAATTGATTTTTGTTTAAAAATTTATATTTTTCTAGAAAGCTGTATATGCGATTTGAGATTGCGCGCTCGAATATCTTTGAGACGGTCGAAAGTAATGCGATTGGCCTATAGCTACTGACGTTGTTAGCTTTACCACCTTTTTTTAGTATTGGCTTTATTTTTGCGACTTTTAGTTGTTCAGGAAAACATTCCTCTTCAATAGACTTATTGATTAATTCTGTGATTATTGGTGTGAGTTCGTGAGCACAGGATTTAATTAAAATTGCAGGTATATCATCTGGACCGCAACTTAATTTGTTGGGGAGTTTCCTAATTATATTTAGCACTTCTTTTTCAGTGACCATTGAAAGGAACATAGAGTTTACGTGGGAGCACTGGGTCGTGTTGTTGCTGCTATTGCTATTGTTACTATGGTTATTGTCACTGTTGTTACTGCTGTTATTGTTACTGTTATTATTGTTAATGCTGTTATTGTTACTGTTGTTATTGTTACTATTGTTATTGTTAGATGTGCTTGATGCTGTATGTATTAAAATGTTTGATGGCTTGCCAATGGAGCTAAAGTGGTTGTTGAATATATTTGCTACCTGCTGGGGTTCTCTAATGATATTATTGTTATCATTAAGTTCAATATTTTTAATTTTATTGTTTGTATTTTTGTTGGTAATACTTTTTATGATTAACCACATAGTTTTTATTTTGTTATTAGATCGATGTATTCTTTTTACATTAGTATATTTTCTTGAAGTTTTAACACATTTTTTTAGAAGTTTTTCATATTGTTTGTAGTATGATTTAAGAGTTTGACTATTTGTTTGATTGTATAGTGTTTTCAGTACTCTTTTATTTTTACATGAGATTTTTAGACCTTTAGTCATCCACTTATGAGTTTTGTTTTGTTTTAATTTTATTGTTTTGTAAGGTATGTATTTATTAAGGAGTTCTTTTATTTTTAAATCAAAGTTGTTATAGTTTTCGTTAACGTTTTTAGTGGGTACTATAATTTCGTTCCAATCTATTTTCTAGAGCGCAGCTTTGAAAAGATTAATATTATTGGTATTAAAAATTCTTTTCGTTATAATATTTTGTGAAGTTTTGGGTTCAAGTTTATTTATTGATTCGAATTCATAGTATAGGGCTTTATGGTCCGATATCCCATAATCATTAACAGTTATTATGTCTTCTTTATTGGAGTAATTTGTAAATAGGAGGTCTATACATGTAGCTGTTTTATGTGTTTTCCTGGTGGTTTCTGAGATTCTTTGGTGTAAATTGTGCTCTAACATGGTGTTGATTAACCGCTTGTATTGATTAGAGTTTTCGTACTTATTTATATTAAAATCTACTCCAATAATGACATGGCTTTTTGACAGATTTTTTTAAATTTTACTTATTATAATGAGTCAAGAAAACTAAAAAAAGGTTTCAACGTCATGGTTATTACGGTATACGTCAATTAATAATATATTCTCACTCGGGATTTCTATGGCACAGCATTCAACAGTACATTCAATTAATAGTTCTTCGATATCTATTCGCTCTACAAATTTTATATCATTTCGAAGTAGGATAGCAACACCACCGCCTCTGTGTTTTTTTCTATAATAACCGGCAGCAAATCTGAAGTTGGGGATATGTGTTAGTCCTTTTTGTTCCTCTTTGATCCTTGTTTCGGACAGACACACTGCTTGAATACCATTATGTTCTTCTAACAAGCTTTCTATTATATGTGTTTTGTTATTGAGGCTTTGAGCATTTTGAAACAGAGTTGTAAAGTTAGGTACGAAATGTATGATTCGGCGCTTTTTTGCAGGTAGACTTTGGCGGTTTCTTGTATTCTTGGTGTTATTGTTGTCTATCTTAGGTTTGTCTGGTTTTTCTTCTTGGTTAATTTCGATTGAGAAGTTAACCGGCTGCGGATATTTTTCTTGTCTCTTCTCAGAATGGTAAGAGTCGATTGTAGAAGGATTGGTTTCATTTGGTTTCTGTTTGTAAGTGGTGGTAACGGCGTTATCTGGTTCTGTGGTTTCTGCAGGTGTGGGTGATTTTTCCTGTTATGCGGCCATGGCGTAGGAAATGCGTTGCGAATTTGTGCTGTGAGAGAGATTGGCTTGATCTAGTGTCGGAGTATATGTTACTTCAGGTGTGTCCATGTATTCTTTTCCTTCGATATATAGTTTGTTATTTTTTACTATTGCAAACTTTCCAAGCTTCCTTTCTTGAGTTTGTATTTCTTTGAGTTTTCTTCTAATTTTTATATCTTCTTCTTTTAAATAGTCTGATATGGCAAGCCCAGTGTTCTTGAAGCATATTCTATTTCTGAGTATATATTTTATCTGGTGGCTGGCTACCCTTGAAGCCTGTGGCGGGGTCATCGGGCGCAATCTACGTGGTCAGTAGTTCAGTACTGTTGGTGGGGTCGCGGGGTCCTAGGCAAATTCGCTGGTCGCCCAACTCACTCCGTGGCGAGCTATTCTGGCGTGGTCTATGCATTCACTCTTATTATAGTGCTATTAAGGTTCGCGCACATTATGTCGGGCCGCAGCGGGGCGGAGCGGGCTGCAGCGCCGCCAGCGCAATTTTAGTATGGAAATGCGGAAAATGCGGCCCGCTGCGCCCCGGCACAGTATGCGTTAGTTCATATAAAATACTTATAAGCGATTTGAGCCGATTTTTGCGCTGCGATGCGGCCCGACATAATGTGCGCGAACCTTTATAGAGCAAGATACGTGGCAGGCTCTGAGCGATATCGTCACGGCGGATTTTCCGGGCGCAATCCATGCGCTCGGCAGTGAATTTCAGGTAAAGGGAAGCTGTTCTGCGAGAGGTTATCGTCACTGTACAATAAAAACGTCGTATGTCGAAAAAAATACTATTATTTATTTTTGTAAAAATCTAGTAAAATTCATTTTTTCTATCTACTGCCATTTCAACTTGCCAATTTGCTGGGCTATGTCGATAATCATGATTTTTCTACGAATTTTCTCATTTCTGATTCGATCTCCATTCTCACTGGACTATAGGTCATTCGACCATAGCTCGTCGGACAGCCGATTCTCATTGAACCCTGCTTTTTTTTTATTCTGAATAGGTTTGCGTTTGACCACATACTGCCTGATGTTAAGCAGATAAGCGGTCTAGGTTGTAGCACGCTTACCTAGAAGATACCTATTTACTTGGGATTGCTTGCAGTGCTGGTCGACGATGTGGACGGGCGCGCTGCAGATGCTGGGGTTCACCGTGCTCGTCGGGTTTGACATCTACGCGGCTGTTCAGTGCTCTGGCTGTGACCACACGATCGCTTACATCCACTACGCGGGCGCTGCCGCAGGTACGTCTAACCGTGTCTGTCCACTATATCGTGCCATACCACGATACGGTGCCTACTACGTCGTACCATACAGTCATTAACTGTGTTGCCCATTCTTGATGCCTACGAAAACTAAAGAAAACTGGCAGAGTACCGCGAAATGTGGAAGTTGCTCCACCGACAAGAGCCTTGCTCTTAAACTTTGAATACATCAATCGTGTACCATACCATCAACAACAAACGTGTCTTCAAAACATGTTTTGATCTATAGCTAAAACGGTATTTAACACGCATATGAAATAACAACAAACCGGTGCGGTGGCGCCGCGTAGATACGTACCTATTTCATTGTAAGTGAATTAATTTAAATTTTGTAAAAAATAATGGTAAATTCGTACAGGCGGGGTGGCTCGTCCTGGCACGGTAATAATAGATATCATTACCGTGGTCCTGGTGTCAGTGTGTTTAAGCCGTCTGATGACCTCTATCACGGCTAAACAACTAAAACAACCGGGACCTACAATTTAACGTGCCATCCGAGCCACGATAAAGTAATAATAATAATAAAAAAACCTAGTTTATTTCACCGGCGGTTAAAGGGTTTGGACGCCAGAAATAAACCATCTTACCACAAAACTTTACTGCACAGTTTAGACAATGTTTAACAGTGCAAATTGCATGGTGAAACAGTATTTAAAGCGTGTTTAAATCTTTTGTGATAAAGCGGAAAATATTAAGTTAATCGGTTTAAAATAAAATCATTTATTTACCGATATTTGGTAGGATAGGCGCGAGTGCCTTCTAACAAAGCTTATGAGAACAGTGGTAAGGAATTCAAAATAACTAGGCTATGCAATACCAAAGAATATATAATAATACTACGTATAGAACGGCCACTCGTTACCCCCCACCCGTTTGAGTCTTCCTCACTTCCACCCCGCGTCTACGTACCGCATCGTGCACTCTGCGCGCGGGCTGCAATGGTCGGTGGATTTTATAATAAAAACTACCTAAACTGTGACAATAGGGAAGACTTGTACTGTGTATGGTTGAATATCAATGATACGTAACAAAACAAGAAATTTTAATGTTTCCCTAAGGATAAATAATAGGAACTTATTTTACATTATTTGGTAACTTCCTCTTGATATTATCTTACAAAAGAAGTAGATCGGTTACTTTTTGTTAATATGCTTCCAAATTAAGTATTGTTATACTATTTTAAGCACTAGATTAATATTCATTTTTGCAAATTAAGTACGCAACTGTCTCACTCACGCGGCATGACGTCACGATGTAGTGATCGCTGACAGCCATAGACGTTCCGCACACAAATGCGCGTGTAGCGACCGTGCGTATGTGTGTTGTCTGTGAGTAAGTACTGTGTAGGTGTGCGTAAGACAGCAGATTTTGTATGAAAAATCGCAGAGTGTCCGGGCTGTGGCAATACTATGCATTAAAGCTGTAGAACAAAGGGGTATTTTACTATAATGAATGAAAGAATGAATGAACTCTTTATTGTTGACACTAAAATACAATACAGAAGAAATATACAGAAAGGAAAAAAGAAGCGACTTAAAACTGGTGCAACAAAGGGCGGCCTTATTGCTTATAGCAATCTCTTCCAGGCAACCCTTTCATCTAGAGAGGAATTAATAAAAATAGAAAAAAAAGGAGTGAGTAGCAAAAGAGAGTAGACAAAAAAAAATCTTATTACAAATAATAAATACTTACATAACAGGCTAAAATTCGAATACGTATATCCTAATACATTAATAAAAATAATATAAGATACACTAATACATACAATTTGATATAAATAAAAATTATATAGCAATAAACTTTAACAACATAACTACTGCAATGGCACCTGTGAAAGGTAAAGCTTTTTAACGCTTTCCTTAAAAACAGCAATAGATGGGGCTTTGCGTATTGGAACAGGCAAAGCATTCCACAATTGGACAGCCTGAAAAGCAAACGACTTGCCATAGAATGTTTCAGAGCGTGCAGAGGGAGACATGAGAGTGAGATTATCTCGAGATCTAAGAGGAATAGAATGAGAGGAGTGCCAATAACAAAAGCAATCTTTTAAGTAGCGAGGGGTGGCAGGATTAAGTAAGATGTTATAAAGTAAAGAAAGAATGTGAGCATTCCGTCGAAGGCGAATAGGCAACCACTTGAGCTTATTGCGGAACTGGGACACGTGGTCATATTTGCGTAAGCCGTATATGAATCTTATGCAATAGTTTTGTTATGGACCGGCCACACATTCGCGCTACGGCGAAGTTATTGTCACTGGGGCTCATTCATCTAATTCAAACGGTAGTAATTGGTTGTTCACGATTTGAACTACTACCTGAAGCTGGGCACACACGCTGCGATGATCGCATCTATTCATCAGATCAGTCCAGCGAGGTCCTAATATAGTTACATTGCCGGTAGGTAGTTATTGAGGAATCAAAATGACACCCCTATTTTAATCGAAAAATATTGATTTAATAAAAAAATTATTGGCATCAAAGTTGTAGAAAATCAAATTTTAAACAACTTTTGTTCATTTAACTTCTGCTGAAAAATTGAAATAACACAAGTTATTGAAGAAATGAAATGGCACAACCGGCTATTTGAAAAAAATATCAATCCTACAAAAAGTTAATGGGAACTAAAGTTGTAGAAAATCAAATTTTAACCATTTTTTGTTCCCATAACTTCTGCTGGAAAATTGAAATAACACAAGTTATTGAAGAAACAAAATGGTACAACCAACTATTTAAAAAAAATATCGATCCTTCAAAAAGTTGATGGGAATCAAAGTTGTAGAAAATCAAATTTTAAACAACTTTTGTTCCCATAACTTCTGCTGTAAAATTGAAATAATACAAGTTATTGAAGAAATGAAATGGTACAACCAACTATTTAAAAAATTATCGATCCTGCAAAAAGTTTATGGGAATCAAAGTTGTAGAAAATCAAATTTTAAACAACTTTTATTCCGTTAACTTCTGCTGTAAAATTGAAATAACACAAGTTATTGAAGAAACAAAATGGTACAACTAACTATTTAAAAAAAGATCGACCCTACAAAAAGTTGATGGGAACAAAATTTGTTTAAAATTTGATTTTCTACAACTTTGATTCCCATCAACTTTTTGTAGGATCGATATTTTTTTAAATAGTTTGTTGTACCATTTCATTTCTTCAATAACTTGTGTTATTTCAATTTTTCAGCAGAAGTTAAATGAACAAAAGTTGTTTAAAATTTGATTTTCTACAACTTTGATGCCAAGTTTTTTTTTGTTAAATCAATATTTTTCGATTAAAATAGGGGTGTCATTTTGATTCCTCAATAACTACCTACTGACAATGCAACTATATTAGGACCTCGCTAGACTGATCTGATGAATAGATGCGATCATCGCAGCGTGTGTGCCCAGCTTCAGGTAGTAGTTCAAATCGTGAACAACCAATTACTACCGTTTGAATTAGATGAATGAGCCCCCAGTGACGAAAACTTCGCCGTAGGGCGCAGATGTGGCCATAGCATTATAAATGTTGTGGTTATTCCGGTGGATTTGGGAACAACCAACTAATATAATAAAACACAGCTTGATGTTTGCAATATTTCGCGAGTGAGCGAGGAGCGTCGGTGATATGCTATTAAACGAGCGTGCAGCCGTCGGAATAGATTTCGCACTGGCGCGTGCGCCGGGCGGCGGATCGACCGCGCGGTGGGCGCACCTACTTGGATGCTGGCACGGTAACCGGTTGTTTGTTTTGCCTGCGCTGCTCGCTTACATGACGCGCAAATATAATATTTATTTAGGTTTATGTTTACATTTTTACATGCAAACTTAAATAATTTATTTTTGGCAAATGACGGTGAAATATGCTAAGTAATCCTTACTAATATTATAAATCCGAAAAGTTTGTTGGTTTGTTGGTTTGTTACTCTTTCACGCACCAACGGAGCAACGGATCGACTTGATTTTTGGCATGGACATAGTTTAAAAGGCGGAAGGAGCTTTAGGATACTTTTTATCCCGAAAAATTGCATAGTTCCTGTAGGACAGGACAAAACCCATCGAAAGCGAAACTGTCGCTACTATCACAAAGACGCTAAGTGATTAATTCCTCTATGACGCCCTAATATGGACTAACGAAACGTCACAGCCAAACGTAATTAGATGACAGGTGACATTGTCTGCAGACTTTTATAAATCACAAGTAGCATGGCAAGGGGACAAATTGTTTTTCCACCATTATATCCCCTTGAAGAAGAAATAAAGTATGGATTGAAAATGACAACTGACATTAAAATTAGATAAAATGTTATTTTCCATCCGCATGCTACATGTTACTATGACGTTTAATACCAGGCCGTCATTTTGTCTGACATTAAAAATATTTTTAAATCTTCTATCATTAGAGGTTAAACATGTTTCTTTATTCTACCTTTATGGTACAGAATCATCATACTTTAATATTATCAATCCGAAAAGTTTGTTGGTTTGTTCCTCTTTGACGCAGCAACGGAGCAAAAGATTGACCTGATTTTTGGTATGGATACCTATGGTTTAAAAGACAGAAAGTGATAATAGGATACTTTTTTATCTCGAGAAAATTCGTGATTCCCATGGGATACGACAATAACTGTTTCTCAGCAATGGAGCAACGGATTGACTTGATATTTGGGGTTGGCATAGTTTGGAAGACGGAAAGTGACATAGGATACTTTCCATCCCGAAAAAATTGTGATTCCCGTAGGACTTAACAATATTTTTTTCTCAGCAACGGAGCAACTTGCCTTGGCTTATTGCATGAATATAGTTTGAAAGACGAAAAGTGACATAGGCCACTTTTTAACGCAAAAACTTTAACAGTTCCCGTAGGATAGGATAAAAACTAAGTGAACGGGCTGCAGTAGCAGCAGTCTAAGCGCCAGAAAGAGCCTGTCATGGCAAGTTTAGGACGTTCCTACATTTTTCGCACTCCTTCGCGGCACTCAACAGCGCTAGCCCAGACTCGAGCTCCATAACGGAGCTTGCGCTCTCGCCATAATGACGGAGTGTTTCGGAGCACAAGACACATCGTCATCCACCACTCGGGACTAACCAGTACTGAACGTCATTTAGCATTCCAACGCCCTGGTCCCAGTGCAGCTGGTCAGTCATAGTAGCCCGGCGCCTGCCTCTTCAACTGCAGAGGGCAGTGAGAACGGCCATCGCGATACCGACACCTCTCTTCCCCTGCAGCCCCACTGCGTCTGCCAACACGTTGACGGCCTAGCGGAAGGTAGGGTAGGTGGCGGCACCCACACCAGTTCCATATATCCTACCGCGGCCCCTAATCCTCGGCTGTCATATCAGAGTCCAGGAAGCAGCCTTGCTTTATGAAACTAAGAAAGGTTATTCCCAGCAAGTAACTGGAGATAGAGAGACAGAAAAGAAGCCACACCCAGCGCAGCAGGAGGAGCTGGAGTTCATATGCCTGGCAGACGGAACAGCACTAGAGCAAAATCTTAACCGAGAAATTAACATATTTACAGACGGCAGCAAAATTAAAGGGAAAGTTGGGGCGGCATTATCCATTTGGGATGATGCCGCTGAGATCAGTACCCGCAAGCTGAAATTGGCCGATTGGTGCTCCGTGTACCAGGCCGAGTTATTAGCACTTCTTGAGGCTACCGAAAAAGCAAAAATCTTTTGTGACTCCAGGTCTGCACTGGAAACGGTAGTTGGCGTATCTTCCCTCCATCCCTTAGCAGTAAATTCAAAGCTAACATAAAGTTACTACCAAATAAAATAGTGAAACTTTATTGGATTAAAGCGCACGCGGGGATGGAGGGAAATGAGAGAGCGGACCAGCTAGCAAAGGAAGCAGCACTGCACTCGAAGTGCAGACCTATTTACGATAACTGCCCCGTTTCATTCGTCAAGCGAGAAATCCGAAAAGACTCTCTTGACGAGTGGAACCGGCGGTATCAGGATGGACACACAGCGGCGGTAACCAAAACATATTTTCCGGATGCAAGGGCGGCATACAAGATCGTAAGAGAAATAGCACCAGTGGGAATCATAACTCAAGTGCTGACGGGGCATGGTGAGTTTTCCCAATACTTACATCGATTTAAGTTGAGGGAAAGCCCATCGTGCATCTGTAAACCCACAAAAGAGGAGACTCCACTGCACATAATCTTGGAATGCCCAGTTTATGGAAAGCAGAGATTTGATTTAGAACAAAAAATTGGAATTAATCTAACACGTAAAAACCTTAGAAACAATTTTATCGAATTTTTGCACTAATATTTATAAAAAAGCAATATACACTCCAACCGTAACTTAACCAACAAAAGCATTCCTCTAAGGTATTTTGATATTTGTCGGTTAGGTTAGGTTTCGCAGCCGACATAAACATAAGCCAAAATCAAAATATAACGCGGGCGAAGCCGCGGGTAAAAGCTAGTTAAATATAAATGTATAATTAAATATAATAAACATGAAGTTAGGTACCTATTTATAATTAAGATGTCGCCACAATGTAAATATTGTGAAAGAAAGAAAAACACTCACAAACACTACATGTTAGAGTGAGATAGATTAGTTTTTGTTTCATATTCTAACAGCAGTCACCCATCCAAAGACTGACGTGTCGAACCGTTGCTTAATTTCGGTGATACATTTTGGCATTATATCAAAAAGTAGAGTAGGTAGTGAATACCTCCTTAAATCTCTGTTTACACTGTCTGGTAAAATAAGTCCAAATTATGCCACGCCCACAACAGGGTGACCATGGATAGTATTAAGACCCTGATCGACGTACAAAATAAAACCGCGGTTTGAAAGTTTTCTCTGTGATTATACTGTGATGGTATGACGGCGGCATGACGCTTAAGCCACAGAGAAAACTTTAAAACCTCGGTTTTATTTTGTACGTCGATCAGGGGCTTTAGAACTAATAATTAGTCCTTAGCTTTTAAGTTCTACTTTTGTTCTCATGTACATGCGTAAATAAATAACTAGAACTTTTACTAACTATGAGCGCTAAGTTAATTAATATTAGCTACATGATTGCATCTACCATAGATGACATCTACTATGTATTACTATAATTTAGTATTACATATTAATAATTTGATTGAACTTATTTTTGTCACGAATAAATGATTGTTTATTGTCAATTAGAACAATGACAATAATTTATTGTAATAGATGATATAACATATCTACATATTATTATGTTCTCAGTCACTACATACTTATTATTATCATAGACGAACCATATATAGTCGTCGTTGATATTATAAAGCAAAGTCGCCTTTTCGTGTGTCTGTCTATATATCCGTTTATTTCTTCTAAATCACACAATTGTTTTCAATGCTTCAATTTAGTTTTTAATATTTTTTTAGAGTATTTTTTTCTGGAAGGTTTTTAGAATTATTGCCATAATTCATGCGTAGCCGGGCAAAACCGGGGAAGGCAGCTAGTTATTTAATAATAGTAGATTAATATAGGCAGTTACTTTGCAATGAACAGGAAACTTCTGGGGTATAATTTAACTACGCATCATTATAAACAACTTTTACACTATGGCCAGCCCAGAAATAGCGAAAAAGATCATCTGTTCTATGCATTTTGTCATCATAAACCTTTGTTTTGAAAAAACTAACTTTTTCCACTACTTCGTGGTTGGCCCCACAGTAAAAGGTTGTTCATAATGATAAGTAAGTAGGGTAATACCCCGGACTTACGCTATAGATGGGACCAAGCGATAGCCGCGTAAGTCGAATTCGCGTAAGTCGGGGTTCCACTTTGCTATGTAACTACTTATGAAAAACGCATGTAAAATAAGTGTACGAAATTGCTAAAAACACAATGTTCACTGCTTACGTAAAACAATTCCACGCGGAACACGTTGGAATGTTTCGTAAACCGAATACGTTAATGCGCGCGGTGATAAAAAATAAAACCGCATATCTCCGAATTCGCGTAAAACTGGATAGCGTAAGTATCTCGGGGTATTACTGTACCTATATAATTATAAATACCATTCGGTGACAAACGCCGGTCCGCCTGTTGAATTTAGTCTGGCGATAACTATAGGCGAAACGTCTTAGTGCGACGTGGAATAATGAAGTTTGGAGTAGTATTATTATATATTCTTTGGTTTGGGTATTAGGTAGGTATATAGGTAGATCTGTCCGTCTTCCCGTTAAAGTACAATGTGGGCGTCTTCAAATCCCGAGTAAATAGGTATCTTCTAGGTAAGCGTACTAAAACCTAGACCGCTTATCTGCTTAACAACAGGCAGTATGTGGTCAAACGCCAACCTATTAAGAATATAAAAAAAAGATAGTATAATTAAAATTCACTATCACGTGATGCATGTCATGTCAATGTATATTTGGTAGCTTTTACTCCGCTGACTTGTATAATTCGGCCTATAAGATTTACAATATATTAATAGGTTAGACGTAGACTTGGGAACAAAAGAAAAGGGCTTCGATGAAGCGACTACCATCCATCCATCCATCAGCCCTAGGACGTCCACTGGACATAGGCTTCCCTAATGGATTTCCAATAAGGCCGGTTGGAAGCGGCCTGCATCCAGCACGTTCCTGCGATCTTTTATTATATCGTCAGTCCACCTAGTCGGTGGACGTCCTACGCTGCACTTGCTGGTCCGTGATCTCCATTCGAGAACTTTACGGCTCCATCGGCCATCCGTTCTTCGAACTATTTGCCGTGCCCACTGCCTCTTTAATTTGCTAACCCGCTGGGCTATGTCGGTAACTTCGGTTCGTCTGCGGATCACATCATTTCCTCTGAGCTTTTGGTTTCAATGATCTTCTTCGCCCACGCCACGTCTAAAGCTACGCCACTGGTGATACTAATACTTTTGTACAACCCGCAGGTCTGCTGGTGGGCATTGGAGTGTTTCACGACTTCAAAAAAGGCACGCGTAAGAACCTCCTGTGGCGGGTCGCCGTCGGGCTGTTCTGTGTCTTCACGCTCATCGCCGTGCTCGCGAACATCTTCTGGACACAACATTTTACACTTAAACGTGATGGACTTACAGCGAACCAAACATTAGCCTAGAACTTGATGGAATTTACGGCTGCGGAGCGGAATTTCGAATGTACTTAACTTATATTATACATGTTATTGCTGTAGTTAATGTACTTAAACATGTTTAATCAAATGATATTGTTAAACCACTGACTGACCGTGCAAAAAGTAACGATTTTAAAACCGCGGTTTTAAGATCGACGACTTACTCTCGATTTTAAGCAAATTCTATATTCTCAAGACAAATCATGCATTTAACAGATAACAGTCCAGTTGAATTTAAAGTAGGTACCTACTTTATTGAGCGACATCCTAGGAATCTCATTCGCAAGACTGTAAACAAAATGTGTCAATTATTAAGAATCTTATCTTGCATTTATTTGTATATGAAATATTAAAAAAATACTATAATATATTATATTTCCTTCTCTGTTAAGTTAAAAGATTTGAAAACGAATTATTTTAATTTGATGTGATCAGTGGCTATCTAGACGCCAAAAATAGTTATATCTCTGAAACTATTAATCATCTTTTTACCTGTATTTCGTTAAATGAAGCCAAGGCTGTAAGGATCACGGTTGGTTCAATCAATGAAATGAATAAACGTTGTTATAAAAAAAACTTATAATGAAGTCAATCACAGCAAATATCGTTTTCCTTGATGCTTTGATAGAAATAAACACAGACTATTATAAAGATGATGCTTGCATACAATATAATACAGTGGCGTATGGCCATATCAAACTTGCTGGGGCTGTGACGTTAGCTCTACAAGCTGCAGATGATGATGTCTTCCACACCGATTTCGGCTACGGCGACCATTTTCTGTATAAGGGTATGGTTACTGATGGGTCCTCCCATGGCTGATGTACCCAATTTAAGCGGTGAATATCCTAGGACAGTGGCAACATGTGAGGACTCCATTTATGTATACCTCGCGTCACCTAAAAAGAACGCTGGAGCTTCAAACTGCCCACAACGAAATTTAACTCCTATTGCTTACGTGATAGGAGTTAAATTTCCTTGCTACAAATAAAGTTGCGTACTAGGATATTTAACTCCTATTACGTATGTAATACGAGTTAAATTTCCTTGTGCGCAGTTTGAAGATCCAGCGTTCTTTTTAGGTGACGCGAGGTATAGTTGTATGTAATGTTGGACGGCGGTTTGTTTTTGAGATGGTCTCTTTTTAGGTCTAAATCACGCCTCCTTTGGTTCTCAAATATGTACATGTTGGTATTAACTATAAAGTCCTTTGCTACGCTCAGGGTCCAATATGTCGCCCCTGACGTAAGACACGACTTGGTTTTCTTGGTACATAATATACTATTATAGCCATAGAATGCGGGCTGGAACAATGCATTGCTAAGTTGGACTTTGATCTCACGAGTTTGTCTGAATTGTGATCTAATATTGAGCGATTTATCAGACGCTTTGTTAAAATAGTCAGGGTGCTTTTCGACAAATTTACATATTTCGAATATATAGATACACACCTTTTTTTTTTTTTTTTTTTTTAAATTTAAAGTAATGATCCACAGACTGTGTCGTGAAATGGTCTGTGCCCTTTGTTAACTAAGTTACAATTTATAGAATGCGACTGTACAATAGAGAGAGGTTAGTTTAAATCTTAGTCTAAGTGAGTAGTTTCAGTGCATTGCGTAAATGCCGCGAGCAAACCGACGACCCGCATGCAGCACCCGATCACGAGTGTGACGCATGTGCCAGCCATGCCATATACAAGTTTGTTTGGTAATGTCGAGAGTTTTAATATTTGCCAAAATACGAATACATTTCTTTTTCTATTGCTTGCATGGTGCTAACTTCACAACCGCCAAAATATTTGCCACAGTCGTGCACTTGAAGAGACATTTCGTTCATGTTTTCTTCAAAACTATGTGTTTCCCAATATTTAACTATGATTTGAGGTATGTCGTGTCAAAGTATGTTTGGTAAGATAGATCCAACAAAAACATTTTCACGTGAAATTTAATGAAGACGAGACCACAGTTCTCACTATCTAAATGTTGTCAGAGCCAAGCTTTTTCATGTCACTGTTTACCAGTGACGGATTAACCCTTAATCAAATTAGGCAATTGCCTAGGGCATCACGTCTGGGGGGGCACCAGAAGAAACAAAAAAAATCCGTCCTTAGGGCCTTAGGGCATCACGAATCACGTCTCACTCTCACGTCACCAAAAAAAGTTTCTAGGACTAATTTGAAAATTCGCGCGTTGACATAGAGTCCGACGATTAATAAGTACCTAAGTCAATAGTTTCAGTAAACAAAAAATCTACGGTGCACTTAGTGCGAGTGTGTTTGTCGAGAAACTCGACCATTAATAAGATATTATGTGTTCGCTTAAGTACGTAAATTTTGATTTTGTTTTATTTTGATAATGTCTAAAGTCAAAATATCTAAAGTATTTTGCTTCATTTATGTAATTACTTTTAGTTTTGTAAATTTACTCAAACTAGTCGAAACTGAAGGTTTCTGCAAACTCCGAAATAGTTTTTTCTAGGTAGGTAAATTAGTTTGAGAGGTCAATGAAACGCGCGATAATTTATCGATATTATACATAGAGTCCGATATGTTAAAAACATTAGACGTTAATACTATCCAACAAAACATTTTCATGTGAAATGAAGCCAAGTCTAAATCACAGTTCCCACTATCAAAAAGTTGTCAGATCTCACGTAAAGCCAAGCTTCGAACTCTACACGCCTTACTCCACAAACTCTACAGCTTAGTCAATATAATTATGTGACTTGGCCGTTTCATTACAACAAGAACTGTTTGTATAACATAATTAATGAATTAATCTTCACTTTACGCCCATGCGCAGTTAGCAAAACAGCCAAGCCGCATAAATTGACTAAGGTGTAGCGTTTGTGAAGTAAGGACTTGTGGAGTAAGGCGTGTAGAGTTAGAAGCTTGGCTTTACGTGAGATCTGACAACTTTTTGATAGTGGGAACTGTGATTTAGACTTGACTTCATTTCACATGAAAATGTTTTTGTTGCATTTCACTTCTTTTTGTAGTTTACTACAAGGAGTAATTTTATCGATTTTCACATCTCTAGCTTCAAAACTTGCGGAAGTCTCATACCAACTTTTAACCCTTGGTTTTAAAGGTTAGGGGGAGATTTACTAAAAATCTTGAAATACGTGTTTTTATTATATTTGTAATAAAGAGTCCCTTTATAAATTTTTGGGCATCTAGCATCACCTTTGCAAAAGTGTCATACAAACTTTCATCCTCCAGTTTTAGGGTTTGGGGAGTGGTTTATTAAGAATCCTGAAATTGTGTTTTATTATCTATTACAACTAGTTCGTAAATACATTTTCTGACTTCTGGCACCAAAAGTTTCGAAAGTGACATACAAATTTTCATCCCCCGAGTTTAGGGTTTGGGGGCTGATTTATTAAAAATCCTGAAATACGTGTTTTATTATTTCTAACTTTATATCAATTTTTAGACTTATAGCATGAAAATTTATGGAAGTCTCATACAAGCTTTAATCCCCTATTATATAGGGTTGAGGGGTAAAAGTTCAAAGTTTTAGATTTTTTCCTTTGTACATGCCTAATAGTCTACCTTAATGCCAAATATCAAGTTTCTAGGTCATCTGGAAGTGGGTTAGGTTTTTGATCTATAAGTCAGTGAGTGAGTGAGTGAATCAGTCAATGAAACCCGGTTTTTAAACATTAGTATTTCATTAACCGTCAGAGCAAAGTTAATTAAATATTGTATTGTAGATAAGCTAAAGAATTTTAATAAATATGCTAAATTTCATATATATAGGTTAAATAGTTTTCGAGTTATGAAGGGGTCAAAAGCGGCTCGAAATGGTTCGTGTAATATTACACACGTCGCGTCGCCAGTTCCTTTTTCTTAGACTTGGCTGTCCAGCATCCACGTGTCTAGATCTTGCGTGAATTCAATGGCCGAAAAACCGCAAGGCGCATTAAAATAAATAAATAAATTATGCTTTGGTTTTTATTGTTGTCGCACCTACTCCACTTCTAAGGTACGTTACATCTCATCATCTTATTTTACAAAAATCTAATGTTTTAGGCGGTAAAGGTTAAAACTTAAAAGACCGATTCTAGTTGACACACGGATAGGGGGACCCACAGGCGTGGATTGCTTAGGGCATCAAGTAGTCTTAATCCGTCACTGCTGTTTACTAAGTGTTATTAAAATTCCTGGTATTTTATTTTCTCGCAGAGGTATGAAAAATAGAGTATTCAACGCTGGAACAAAGTCTGTTTTTGTCTTGGGCGGCTTGAACCCTTTGCTTCACTCAGGACTATAATTATATTATATCACCCGCGACATAAGACAGTACTTTGTCCCCATGTTAAATAATCTACTATTCTAAATAGTGGCCTCATTTATTGTGTTGTGTTGCATCTTTTCCATATTTACAGTTTACAGTATGTAAATAATACTTAGAATCATTGTCAATATTGTCATGAACAACTTTTACTATGAGACCAATTCAAGCTAAGCTAAGCTTCTAAGCTGTCTGTACAAAAAGTCAGCTAGCCCAGCTTAAATAAATAAATTTATAATTTACCTAATTAAGTACATTCATACATATTCAATGCATGGTGTTATTGTCTTTGAATGCCTATTTTATTTTATCACATTTATATTTATGATGATTGTGTCTATTTTAGTTCTGTTAGTCTGCGATAGGTATTTTTATACGTAATGTTATTGCTAAGTATTATTATTGTCTATCTATGGAGTAAAGCAAACAAACTGTATCTACTCATAATTTTGTTACTAAACGCCCGCGCCGCTGACAGTTACTTCGTGATTATTTACAAATGGTGATTAGGCTTTATATTTATTACCTATTTATTGAGAGTTAAGCTGAACGGGCATTTGCTCGCGCCGCATGATTCAAACGCGGCGGCGGGCGGAACCGTCAAAAGCATTTTTGCAGCATTTCAGCAACTCGTGCGTCGCTTACAGGTGCGCGGCGTTACAATTATACATATATCATTTCAACTAAATACGAGTATTATATTTCGAGTATATATTTCATTGACGATTGCGGCGCGGACAAATACGTGTTCACCTTTAGCGTGGGTAAAGCCATAAATTAAACATACATACTGGAAGGTAGAGCTTAGCCAATGGCTGGACGATACATAGAGGATTCTCCCGAAATTTCGTAATACCTAGTATCCCTCATACAGCTACAGCTTATCGTAAAATTATTTCTGTGCGAGTTCGGTTTTGTTCCAATTTATCACGCATTTACCTTGTCTCAGTGAATTGAAGGCTGATTGTGAAATAAAATATATTATTATTGTTTGTAATTTGTGTTTGTTTTTGTAAACAGTCCCAAAAGTCTATAAAATATCATTATGAACAATCCAGTTAAAACTATCAACCACTTTTTAAATATCGTCGTTAATTTTGCACTGTAGTACCTAAAAATCGGCCAAGTGCGAGTCGGACTCGCGCACGAAGGATTCCGTACCGAATGGGGTCTCCAATCCTCGTTTTGTTTGCTGTTATTAATAGCGAGCAAAAACTGCTAAAAGTTACGTTTGTTGTCCCTTTTAAATATTTACTTTATTCTATTTTTAGTAATTGTTGATATAGAAACAAAAATACATCATCTGTGAAAATTTCAGCAACCCAGCTATCACGGTTCATGAGATACAGCCCGTTGACAGACAGACAGACGGACATCGAAGTCTTAGTAATAGGGTCTCGTTTTTACCCTTTGGGTACGGAAAGTACCCTAAAAAGAGATATCAATATTTTTATATTAGATACGTTTATTTTTATGATGGTGCCTTGAATATTGGCATAAAGAGGAGATAGGTATAGTCGAATCATACAAGTCGGCGGTTGTGAAGTTATAGCTACAAGCTGGGGTAATCACAATCCACGCGCAGCTTTACGTGAGTTTCAGTCAGTATTTTATTTTGCAGCTTGTAGTTAGCACTTCACATCCGCCGACTTGTATGATTCGGCCTTATTATACTTTCGTCAAAATTGTAAGCAGTAAAAGGAAAAAGCATTTTTTTTTAAATACTTTAGACTTCAAACGATAAATTTACATTCGATGCCCGGATGCCCTATACCGCCAACCCGCACTCGACCAGCGTGGTGGATATGGCCCAATCACACTTCGTGGGAAGGCTATGTCCTGCAGTGGACTATTAAAATAGGCTGGTATAGGTACAGGTACCTACAGGAATAGCGGAGATAAAATATGGTGATGCCTAGCTAGCCGAGCGGGGTGAGCGGCGACAACGCGATTTTTATCTAATAAGTACTTACATTTTTAAACTCATGATATCTTTCGAATGAACTGTCCGAATTTAACAATTTTAAAAGTTATATAAAGGTGTTGATTTATTCTTGAATATAAAGTAGTTTATTTTGATAAGGGTTTATGCTATGATATAAATTAAGAGCCTTTTCTTGCGGCAGCATTTCAATTAAAATTTTCAAATAAAAGAACACTTATTGTGGCTTAACTATAATAGATAGACATAGGTACTCTGTCGCGACACGTTTTGTAAATAATAATGTGTTCTATAAAGTCGTAGTACATTATTTTATTGTATCATCAATAGTTTTCGCAGCGCACGCGATGTAAATAATATTTTAGGTTTTAATTTTTGTACACCTTGGGTTACACTATGGGAGTTTTAGTACGGATCTCTAATTATTTAAAAAATATAATATAGCCTATGACATCCAGGGATAACAAAGCTTTCCAACAGTGAAACAATTTTCAAAATCGGTTCAGTAGATTACCCCATACAACCTCACAAACTCACAAAATCCCAAACTTCACCTTTTGCGTGGGTAGAGCTTAGTCAATAGCTGGGCGTTGTTACCTTCAGAATTTTTCTGAAATCGTAACAGCATCCGACAAAATACTAATCTGGTAAAATCTTCTATACCTACCTACAGCTTATCGTAAAATTCTGTAAATAAGTATGGTTTTGTTCTAAATTGTCACGCATTTATCTTGTGTCAGAGAGCTGAAGTCTGATTATTAAATGAAATTATATTATTGTGTGTAATTGGTGTTTGATTTTGTCAACTCTGCAAGGGTCCCAGAAACCTCTAAAATATAACTAAGAACACTCCAGTCAAAACTGATCAACCACTCTTAAGAGGATCAGACCACCGGTCTTTCCGCGAGGTAACTCTTTTCTTTTCACCCCTTAAATTGTAACAAAATGTTATGTTTTTGGTTTCAATAGCTTGAGTGAGAAATATCGAACGAGAAAATATTAGGTATATATTCTAGCGATTGAAGTGCTTATCACTACATAGTATAAAATAAAGTCGCTTTTTGTCTGTTTGTTTGTCTGTATGCTTAAATCTTTAAAACTACGCAACGGATTTTGATGCGGTTTTTTTTAATGGATAGAGTGATTCAAGAGGAAGGTTTATATGTATAATACACCTGTGCGAAGCCGTGGCGGGTCGCTAGTTACATGAATAAAAATCACTCAAATCGGATAATAATATTTAGATGTATAGATAACAGCTAATTAATTGTTTTTGTATGGTCAAGTTGGCGCCTCACGATTACCCTGTGGTGCCAAAAAGGACAAAGTTAAAGTTATTAATTTGCTTGAACACAGGAATCATGCACAGAGTACAGGTCTTAAAAATGTTTCACTGCGTTCAGTCTGTGTTGAACATGCAAATATATTCATAATGTTCAAATTTAATAATAACTGTGAAATTGATAATGCCAGGAAATAGAAATACAAATGTCAATTTTTATACAAAACCCACTACATGAATTATTGTATGGAAAGATTACATAGTCAGTAAGTATAGTTCTGTAGGTTTCATTCTATAGGTACTTCCATACAAGTTTTTTTTTTGACTACAAGTTCTAAGGCCTTTTGACACCCAACAGATCCAGCTGATGGACTTCAGTTTTACAATTGGACGTAGATAAACAAAAAGGATCCACCCCACAAAATGTTACATTTGAGTTATTGAAGATTGAAGTTTAACCTGTGTTTGTTTATTAATAGACTTGCTTGCGTTTATTGGTTCTTAAGATAATATATGCGTGTCAATGTATATTTTATTCATACAAATAAATTTTATTGAGTTTAGTCTTATTTCTTGAGATATTCAGCTAAATGTGTGTTAGGATCCTTTTTGATAAAAGCTATTTTCAATTATGCTAAGCTCATTTTCATTTCGCAAAAACGATTCAAAGTAGCTAATTGCCACTAAAATCGTTAAAAATTGTTCATTTCATTAATAAAACAACTAGGTTTCTAAAACTTTGTTTATTATTTATATAAAAAACATTAATCAAATTTACTCTTCTTCCTGTGTGAAGTCCGGTTCACCGCCAAACCCGTCGATATCGTCATAAAGACTCGGATTACCCCTTAAAGATTTATAGAAATCCAGGCAGTCTTTAGGAATATAGTCAAAGATTGACTCCAAATCATCTAATTTTGCTTGAGGTATTTCTTTCCCATTTGGCCATAGTAATGTGAAATCGGTTTCTGATACCTCCAAAGACTTTCCTTTTATCTTTTTCTCTATATTTAATTCATGAAACTGGTCTTCGTTTTGAGTTTTCATAAATATAATGTACTTTTCTTCTTTTTTCAGTAATATTTCTTTTGTTTGTAGCCAGTTAGCTTTGGTCTTATCCAAGAAGACTTTCCGATTAACTATATTTTTCTCATTTTTTTTTGTACAAAAAAAGTATTTCTTTTCCATTCTCTGCACTTGAAGAGGATTTTTCTTCTTACTTTTTTTTATAACTGCGACATATTCGTCAGCTGTGTAAATTCTTTCGTGGTATTTTAACTGTGTTTCTATTTTAGAAAAATCGGTATCATTGGGCAAAAATGTGTGACCCGATTCAAGATACTTGAGTGTAATCGTTTTTAGTGTTTGGTGTGAACTTAATATTGCCTTTAACATGAGTACAATTTTAATGTTACGGTTTTGGCCCCCACAACAGTCACTCCACAAAATCAAATTTTGGACTTTTGGATTAAGTTTTGTTTTTATATATTTAATCAAACACGATCCCACTTCTTGGGCGGCTCTACCAGCTTCGCCTTCAATCCAAACATAACAGTGGCCGTTGTTATCGGAGCCTGGATGTATGCCACAATTATACAGCCAGAGTTGGCGTTTATAAAAAATTATACTTGTAGGGATTCGGGGCAGTGGGAGGGTTTTTTCTAGATCAAACGTTAAACATTCAACATTTTCATCAGTTTTTGCTTGCATTAAATCTTTATTCATATTGTTTCTTAAATCCTCAGCTCGCTTTAAGTGTTTCATTTTCTCTTCAATCAATTTTGCCTGTTCTTCACCAATACTTGTTTTAATTTTAATGTTAAATGCGTCACATCTACTACAAGTATCTTTTTTCAGGCCCTTGCACCGTAGGTTAAAGTATCTATAAAATATACTTTTTAGCTTAGATAATGACACGGGATCTTTTGTCGTCCCATACGCTTCATTAAATTTTTCTAAATATAACTCGTATATTTTTTGGATAGTCATTCCTACCTTTAAATACTGACAGCTACTGTTTTGCTCTCGCCTGTAATGAGACTCATATTTGGGCAAATGATTGATCACATTTTTAACAAACTCAACATCCTCTTCTGGAGTTTTATTCTGACCACCTCTAGAATAACCTCTTTGATCTTTCAATGATTTACCGTCGCGATTCTTTCGTAAACATATGTCAATTTTCTTAGGGGAGATTTGAAAATTATTGACAAACATGTCTCTGCAAACTTCAATATTGCCAATGCTATAGTTTCTTTTGTACTCTCTTGGTTTGTTTTTCTTACTTTCATTTTCTGTTATAACCGTGTATGTTCTCTTTTTTGGACTTTCCTTTACGCAATTCACAATAAATAGAAGTTGTGCTTCATATGATTGTAATGCCACATATTTATTAAATTCTTGTTCTCTTTGTTCTTTTGAAATCAGTTGGTGACATTGTTTACGACAAGTACAAGTATAATCTTTGAACACCACTGAATTAACGTATTTAGTCTTGCCTTGATAAGGTAAATTAGCATATTTTCTTTGCTTTCTCTGACGTAGTGTGTATTCCTGAAATTTTCTTTTACGTCCTTTTTTCGGACGACCTTCCCAAATGTTGCTATTCTCCTTTACTGTTTCGTCAATTGCTTCTAAATTACCGCTATTATCTATAATCTCTTCAAGCGACTTGGTCGATTCATTTGGTTCTCTAGCATCTATGTTAGAAACTGTTACTTCGTTATTATTTTCCTTATTATTTTTGTCAATCCCATGCACAACAGCCACAACGCTTTTTTTTTTCGATCTGACCGCAATATCTTTATCGCTAAATTCTTCGTCACTGTTAGGTACATAATCGGAATCGGTGTCGCTGATAATGTCATTTACCTGTTCTCGATGGTTTCTAAACTCCACAGGCGATTCCGCTTCATTTGTTAAGGTCTGATAAATTTCAAAAGTTTCAGGAGTCATAGGTCGTATTGGCGACGGATTTTCTTCTATAAGTACAGGTACACCTACATGCGTCTCCTTAGAAATAGCTTCTCGCGTCACCAGTGGCGTTAATGGTGAAAACAATGGAGCCATAGGTGATTCAACATCATCATGTTGTTGTGCCACATTGTAAGCTAAAGCCTCAGCTGAAATGCAAAGTGAAATGCTAATATGCATACACACCCACCGTAAGCTTGTAGGTATACAACGTGTTACTTTGGATTTCCCATAATTCATAAATCTAACTATCTCGTATCGTTGATCAACCTAGTGTCACAGTTCAGACCACCCGTAGCCCCTAAAAATAATACAAAAAGTCCTACAACAAGTGTTGAGATACTTGTTGTAGGATTTTTTGTATTATTTTTACTTATATGTATAATCTTACTCTGAGTGTAACTGCGTGTGTTATAGTTTTGAAGTTAACATCAATCATAATTCAATTAGTTCAAAAAATTATGGTACCTATATCAAAAGAAACACCTTGTATATAAATCAATAAATAATAATATTTTAAGCTTAATATTACATCTTACCTCTCCTTGAATCATGTTGATTTAAGTCAATGTTACATGCATTCTCCATTTCAGCAGATGAACAAAAAGTAAATTCTATATTAGAAGGCAAAAAGAAGCTCATATCAGAAGGTAGGGTTAAATTCATATCAGAAGGCGCATCACATTCCATAATAGCTAAAAACAAAGAAAGCGGCAAGTAAATTATTTGAAAAACAAACAAGTTAGTCAAAATATCAAAAGTTAATATAACCTCAAAAACTTACCATCGTTATCTTCACAGTTGTTATTATCTGATACGCCTAAAGCATTAAATATTCGGTCGATTCTCTTCATATTTTATGTACTATAAAAAACAAGACTCGCAGTAACAGTGCACTTAACAAGAGAAGTTGAAAAGAGAAGTTTAATCAATCGTGCTCAAACGCATGCAACTGTATTGTAGCAAAATATGCAGTGTTGCCTACCGCTATCAAAATTTCCTACCAAGTTTTTTTTGGTAGAAAAATATGAATAAATTTTCCCAATATCTATAATATTTATTCGTTATGATAAAATATAGGTAAAGGTATTAATGACTGCGATGTGTATGGATCTCTTTCGTTGCATTCATCAATACAGAAACACAGAAATGTGTTTAGCGAAAAATATCCAAGCGCACTGAATCGTTTTTGTGATTTAATCAGTGCATTTTCTAAGTAAGAATTTCGTTTAACAAAAAAATCCATATGTTCTGAATCGTTTTTGTGATTTAAACAGTGCATTTTTTAATTAAAAATTTAGTTTAGCAAAAGAGATCCAAATGTTCTGAATCGTTTTTGTTATTTAACCAGTGCATTTTGTAAGTAAAAATGTAGTTTAACGAAAAGGATTCATGCTTTCTGAATCTTTTTAGTGATTTATCTTATGCATAAATTTGAAGTAAATATTATAATCTAAAAGGATCCACATGCTTTGGATTTTTTTTAACATTTTAGTTTTTTGTCAGTTTCTTAGACTGACCGCTTTACAATATGATCCAAGAAGAATGGATCGTTTTTATGAAACTAAAATAGGGGTTCGCCATACATGTGGCTTGGTAACCAGTGTCATTTTAATGTCAAAATATTCGTATTTTACTTGGATTGTTTTTGCTAATCGAAAATATAGACCTTGACGAGCAGTTTGATATACTTAAGTCATTTTCGGTCATGTTGTTGGTTGGATCCTTTTTGCTTATCTACGTCCAATTATTCTTACTATTGTAGGCTATGTTGTCTATGCAAGTTTGACTTCTAAATCTTGTGGTTTGTTTTAGTGCTAGTTTGAAATTATAACATTTAAACCTTTGAGCAAATATCTACAGAGCCACAGTCCCTGGGAGAGATTGCTTCCAGCGATAAGGCTGCCTAGTGTTGCACTACCTAAATAATTTCACTTATGTATTTTTTGTAAGTTTTATTTTGTGTGTACAATAAAGAGTTATTTGTTGTTTGTTTATTTGTCCCTTAGTGAAATTAGTAAAAAAATGTCTGAACGCCGTCATACATACCGACATAGATATTTACATTAAGTAAATAATTCACAATGACCCGTTTTCTCGAATCTCGACGTTATGTCACCTAATTAGTGCTTGTGACCGAGCACTTTGGCATCGCGCGGCGTTGTAGTCGGCTTGCAATCGCCTTACGACAAACTAAAAAGCCTTTTTTGCACGATTGTGACTCTATAGATATTTGCTCGAAGATTTAAAATCAGATATGACTTGAGTCTCTCAGGATATTGATGTTAAAATCTCCTGCTATACACACATGTTCATATTTTTTTATTGGAAGTCAAACTTAACATTTTTTTTTCAAACTTGTTTAGAAATGTTTGTATATTCGATATTTTAGGAACTTTATCCACAAATAATTTTATTATTAATTTATGTTTGGTTAATTCAACTGCGCAATACTCAAATACACTGGGATACAAAGGGATATCAATATTTTAAAATATTTTTATGATTGTGCCTTGAATATTGGTTACAAAGTGGAGATGGAGAGTACTTATATCTCATTGGGTTGGGTCATATATCTGTCTCGCTTGCTGCGGAAGTGTGCGCAAGCGTTCCCACAGAACTGACATGATGCGCAGAGATGGAACACCCTAGGATTTTTAGTGGAAGTTACCTAAGGCGGTGTGCCTTAGGTGGGATTTCCACTTCACCCTGCGTCCCGGGGTTTATCCATAAAATATTTTGAGAAGTAATTTTTTGGGCTGTTTTGTTTGGGTCTCGGTCAAGGTCGACGCCGACGCCGTTATCGACATCGATAAAACCCTGGCTACCATCTATACACAAAGTACTCGTCAAGACAAATCTTTTGAGCCTAAACTCGATAGGGTTATGTCTTTTTATTGCGGAGTTCCTAGAGGAGGCCAATGTCCAACAGTAGGTAAATGTACTATAACTAAAATGATGATTATGTCACACGCTAAGTACCTATACAGGGGTTACATATTACGTCCCTTTTTATTTATAGAGCTGCTACGAATGAGATTTTTACAGACCAATTTCGTTTGGTTCACCAACCTACACGTACCTGCCCGCTTAATGTTTTTTTTAATACTTTTTTTTACTAACCAAAAATCTTTTTCATTACCTATTAAGTATATATTTTTCTACAACTCATTTCTGTTTACTCTCCTGCTAAGTTGCACCTGCTCGACTTGTTTGTGACCATGACTTATATTTTCCCTGGGAAAAAATGTCTCTCTTGTCTTTTGGAATACAGAGCGCTATCCACATAATAAAAACTACTATCATCATCAACGCGAATGACAGTTCTCTTTTCACCAAAAATATGTATGGTTTATTTGCCTACAGATGTCAATATAGCAATTTGCTATCCCTTTATGCTACGCCAATTCATTTAATTCAAACATAATAAGTATATGTACTGTTAGCGCGCGAGTTGAATGCAGAGCTTAGGAATGCGAATGTCTCCCCCCGCTATCCGCACGCCCAACCCGCCCAGGCGCGTGTTGTGGGGCGTGCGGATAGCGGGGGAAGATGCTCCCGCTCTTTACCTCAGACCCCGACTGCATTCAACTCGCGCGCTATCAATAGATAGGTCGACAAACTTAAGCTATTTTCAATCAAACAATATTTTAATAAAATAGCATTTATTTCACCATTCTTTATTTTATCACAATTTTCAAAATTGTGTTGATTCATTATTACGGAACATGCATTATTATAAATTATGTATAGGTACATTTATTAACATAGGTACGTTACAGGAACATACTTGATCTATTACTTAGTTTTAATGTACGGTCTTTGTTCTTTTGATAGCTTCGTGATACAAAATAGTACTAGCAACTAGGAAACGATATCCCATAAATTAATACGATTGTACTATGAGCTGATTCAAACTTCTTGGCGGCAGTGAAGTTAGCCACAAGCTGCGCAAAGCCCAATCCTGACTGAAGCTCACATACCTAACAGCTGCGCACGAACTCGGAAGTAAGTAGAATGAAAGGAAAATCAGGTAGGTAAGACTAGAAAATGAGGGGAAAACATGCTAGTCTATATAGTAAAGTTGTATCTAAGAACTATCAAAAGAGTTTAAGAAAAAATAGGTAAGTATAAACTTTAGGTACCTACCTAGTACAATGAAATCTGTACTCGATAGCACACGCACGGAAATAAGAACCGTGTATTTTTGGAACCAAACAGCAGAATGTCCTTGCCGATGCAAATTATAATATGTCGTTTTTGCAGTTTTATTAATAGCTGATGTTGAGACGATTAAATACTCAGAAGAATAACAAGTAATAGAAGTATCGCTAAATTTTACTCAAATAAAAACTACGTTACAGCTGTCTTATTCATATCTGGTTATACAGCATACGCGAGAGTGAGTGGAACAAAAAAAAAAACGCAATGTCTGTCAAAATCACTAGTTGGAATGTCAAAATGGTTAAAAATTTGGCTAAAGTTTGTCTTTTTTATGACCGGAAATTTGAACGGTTCAAATTTCCGATCATAAAATAAAGACAAACTACCAAATTTTTTTTTTTTTAAATTGAACCCTCTAGTTTCAGCAGAAGGTTCAAATATCGGATCATTTTACCTTCCTACTTTTTACCTTTTTGAATTTGGTCAGCCGAGTTAGCTCAACGCTAGTTTGTGAAACCCTTCGACATTACGTAAGTTGGAACCCTAAAAAGGTAGGCAGATACTCGCGCGAATAAGTCATTATTTGGCTAAGCCAGAAGTTTGACAGCTGTCACTTAGACAGCTGTCACTTTGACACCTGTCATCTGAATTTGACATCTGTCAATATTTTGTCAAACTAAGAAATGTTTTGTCCTGAAAAATCCCTATGTTATATTCAACGTAATGAAGGTCTCTGACATGACTAAGCGGTTAAAGCAACCAGGACCTACAATTTAACGTGTCATCAGAGCCACAGTAGCGCTCAGTTAGAAACTGCCACCCACGGTCACCCATCCAAATACTGACACTTCAGGCGGCTTAAAAACTGACACCAGGGCTAGCCACCCGGCTTATACGAACTTAATTACTTAACGTAATGAAAATTTAAGTTTTTAGCAAATTCGACCTTATGAGCCCTAAAAGCGAAATGTTCTACAGTAGAACTACCGGGAAAATTTTGTCCCGGTAGTTCTACGGTAGGACTACCGGGAAAATTTTGTCCCGGTAGTTCTACTAGTAGAACTTACAGGAACGACCCGTACTTATGTGCATCTTTTTCTAACACCTTTTAAACTTTTTATTTGAAGTGGGATGAACTGATGTACATCTTTTGCTATTTTAGTACGGTTTCCATTACTTTAGTTCTAATTCTATGGCCGAATTTCCGTAAATAAATAAAATTCAACGATGTTTATATACTAGTAGCCTATTTGCTATTGGTAAGTTTGAACCACGCGTTCCACAACTAAATAAGCTATTATAAATCTACAAATTAATAAATGTATTCACCAAAATAATAAATAAATAGAACATCTCAATTCTCGCTTAACATCAACAAAAATGTGAAACGCATGAAGTTATTTAGGACTTGAATAAAACAATTACAAAATCCATTTTGTCTGTGATATATTTGATAAATACTGAGGTCTTAGTATGAGATTATACGTATAGGAAAACTACAGTACTTTCCGTGTGACCCCATACATTTTTTTACACCGGTCCTGGCGCAAACGAAACTTATAGGTCGAATCATACAAGTCGGCGGATGTGAAGTTAGCTACAAGCTGCGCAATATCCAATCCTGACTGAAGCTCACATAAATCTGCGCGTTGATTGGATATTGCACAGCTTGTAGCTAACTACACATCAGTCGACTTGTATAATTCGGTTTTTACCAAAATGTAGAGCTATATAAAAACTACAATAGTTTTCGTTTACTATACAAATTCATACTCAGGTCTCTAGCTAGAATATTATAACATAATCTACGAAGGCATTAATTAAAATTAGCTTAAAAATAAGTAAAGCACATTAAACATGAACACAGTTTCCATTCGTTCCATTTGAAAATTACAACCACTATCTTATTCGTACGCTTATTTAATATTTCATGATACAATTATGTATTTATAATTATAGGGCACTTTACACACTCTAGCTAGTATAACAATGTACTCATTATTTCAGAACTTATTCTACCTCATGAAAAAAAGAATTTAACTTTGCACTTTTCCGATCCAATTTTTTTATAAGGTTTAGGTTCACTTACTGAGTATAAAATCACAAAATGCTGACAGATCCAGGTGGAGCTTCAAGCGCCATCTTGAAAAACGTTTTTTGGCCGATATCTCGGAAACTCTCGGAAACTGTGCACTTTAGGGCAAAAGTCATGGATACCATAATTGTAGAGAATAAAATTTAACATCTAAAAAATTTAAAATTTGTTCCCAGTAAACTTTTTTGTAAAACGTACAGTGTTTGTTATTGAACTCCTTCGAAACGGCTGGACCGATTAGGAGGCATTTATAAAGGCACTTGTGCCCGAAAAAAAATATGAGTACAATATTACAGTAGGTAGAGTGTGCAAAGTATTTAACCAGTCAGCCCTTACACTGTACAAGGTGTTTACTGCCATCCACATAAAAAACTACTGAATATTATTATTATACTTACTAGTAGCTAAATTAAACTCTATAAAATGGTATCATAAAAACAATATATTTTCTAGATTAGATTAGATAGTTCTAGCATTTTCATTTAGATGGCAGTACACGCTCACAAACTAATGTTAAAAACACAGTCTTGTTTGAAATCGTGTTTTAGTTAAATTACGCCGAGAAAATAAAATCAACGACACAAGTGTTGAAAACTACATTACACATTATGTATTTAGACAGGGTGTTCGGTTATTCGACTGACATAAGCTTATAAGAGTAAAGTAGATTATGTACCTAGAGAACAAAGTCGTGTCTTGTGTCAAGGGTGATAAAAAGGGTTATCTGCTTACCCTGTACTAAGCCAAAAGAGGTGATTAAGACCATCATTATGAACAACTTTTACTAAGGGTCCAACCCAAAATTCGAGAAAAATATCAGCTGTTCCATACTAAAGTGTAACTCGATACGAGTGGAATCGATAAAATGTATGAAACAGCTGTTTTTTTTCTCGGATTCCGGGTTGGTGCCATAATAGTTGCTCATAATTAGGTATGGTCTGAATCGCCTTTTAGGCTTAGTACGCCAGTTCTGGATAACTTGGTTTATTTGTAGTCCTGAGTGAAGCGAGGGATTCAAGCCGCCCAACACGAAGACAGACTTTGTTCTAGTGGTGCATACTCTAATTTTCGTTTATGCTTTCAAGTCTAATTACTGCCACAAAATCTGTTTACTAACCGAACATCCTGTACTACTTAAAATAACTATTATTACGATCAGTTTCGTATAAAATGTAACAGAAAAACAAAACGAATTAACAATCTTACTCGTAGTTTAACGCTTACATTGAAAGTTAAAATCTTTGAAATTTATAATTTGTACTCGGAAGGCACAGGGGCAGGGATTTAGGAGTTTTCTTTGGGGGCAAATTCAACATTATATTTTCACAGAACTTTTTTGTGCGTTCCACGCACTGAAGATATCTACGGCTTAGCCAACAACCAATCACCGATCTAAAATTCCTGATGGCACAACTAGTTGTGTGACAGCAGTTGGTCCACGAGAATCACCAATCAATCACAGGTCATAAACCAATCACAGGTCTTGATTTAAAAATGGATTCAACCACTGATTGGTTTAAGGCTAGGCCGCAGCCGCAAATTGCAGCTGTCTGGGGGACGCTTTCATCGTTTGAGCTTCTGTAATTGGCCCAACACTAGGTAGCCGCAAACCGTCACAGTGTGTGACAGTTTTGAAACGCTTAAGAAATCCTAAATTAGTTTAAAAAGCTCAGTACTATTTTAATAACATTAAGAGATAATATTCTATACCTACTAAACTAAATACTAAACCTCCTTTTGGGGCACATACTAGGCATAATTCAGGATCTTATGCTTTTTTAAGAAAATTGTGCAAATGCAATTCTGTAAATGCATAAAAAATAGGAAGATTGTAGATAAGGCACTATTATAGTATTCACGAAACATTACAATATAAAACATAACCTTTCCTCGGTATTCGGGTAAAACATTCAATCATTCTAATACTCTTAAAATATAGAAATAAAGACGATAATGCTATGGCAACATTAAATTTTACAATACATACTACACACGGAATATATGTAATAAACGAAATTTATTGACAAAATAGATTAATATTTACACATTAAAATTAAGGGGAAACAAAAGATACCAGCTGTCTTATTCTTCGAAGTGATAACTCCATTTACATACATAGCGCAGAAGTCTCGTTCACACACACTTAATAAAGGCATACGTTCATCCTGCTCGCACATGGCTTGCTTTACAAGGCACGAAGCAAGAGTTTAAACTCTTTATATAATGTTTTTTTTTTTTTTTTTATAAAAAAGGGACATTACAAAAATGTATAGAGCTTACAGCTTAGGTCATGACCTTGTACCATACCTGAATATTAGCTTTATTTCTTATGTAACCCTTTACAACCAGCTCAAAATAGGCGTCAAATCGACCAAAAAATTGACGTGAAAACCATTTGATTTTGTGAACACAACCTGTGTCATACAATCGTGCGGTTATCTGCTTATTCCGCGCGATCGTATGGGACCGGTTGCGTTTACAAAATCAATAAGGTTATCGCGCCAATTTTTTTGTCGACCGTCACTATTGTTATTTAGAAAAATAATTTCCGATCATATTATTATGACATTGCTCGAAAATATGGCGGCAACACAAACAAAAATCAATTTAGGAAATATTTTTCTACAAAAGTAATTTTTACGTTTATTTTGAAGCATGATACAAAGTCTGAGCCTATGACAAAATATATTCTTTAGAATCGAATTAAAATAAAAAAATTGTTTGACGTGAAAATAATATTACCTACGGCATTTATTAAAATAATAGGACGGCTTTCATACATTCAATACACTTGAAGAGAGAATACTGTTCGTGGGCGATACAAAATACTGTCCAAGACGATTTTATGTTTATAAATAAATATATTGAGCATTAAAAAATACAATATTACTTATACTAAAGCTGCGAATGGTTTCATTTAAAGATTTTCGTCACATTTCTACCGAAGCACTTACTAATAGGCAGATTTTTTAAATGATATTGACCAGAATTTTTAAGGGCCACATTATAAAGTTTCACTGTATTTTGAAGACCTTTCCGTTAGGATTTTTGTGTTATTTATTATGCACCTAAGTAAAGAAAAGACATGCCTATACAGCTACGCAGTATCACGTGATTTGTGCGAAATTTTCGGCCAAGAAGGTATTGGTCAGATTGCTCAAGATCTTGTGTAACATCTGGTTGATATCTTAAATAATCATTCAAGATATCAACCAGATGTTCAGAAGATATTGGTTACATTACTCAAGATATCGGCCAGATTTTACACAAGATATTGGCCACAATATTCAAGATATCGACCAGATGTTCAGAAGATATTGGCCCCATTATTCAAGATATCGACCATATTTTGCAACAATATATTGGCCACATTATTCAACATATCGACCAGATGTTCAGAAGATATTGGTCACATTATTCAAGATATCGACCAGATTTTATACAAGATATTGGCCACATTATTCAAAACATCGATCAGATTTTACACAAGATATTGGCCACATTATTCAAGATATCGACCAGATTTTACACAAGAAATTGGCCACATTTTTCAAAAGCTTCGACATATTTTGAGTGTTATTCCGTTTTTTTTTTTTTGTGATGTAGTATATTATAACCTAACATACCTAGACACTAGACAGCTAGATCACATGGCCTCCGCGAAGTGTTCCGTCCAGAAGATATTGGCCAATATCCCGGCTAACATGAGCGAACAATATAGAACCACGGCCGCCCACCAAAGTCGCTTTTCCCACTTGCGTTTCTCTAGGTTTCTTAGCACTCCAATACCTACTAGCAGACCTGCGGAATTAAAATAAAATACTTATTTTAACTACATCTTATAAGATGTAATGATTTCGCTATTTTCATTTGCTATTCAAGTTTTAGGTTGCGTCATAAGCGAAATAGCATTGCGATGTTTAAGTAAGTGCTAGGGTTTATTCTGGCTCGAGTATAATATGAAGGGGTTTGGCAAACTTACAGCCATGGTACATAGTGGACAAGAGCCTAGAACTTTTACTAATGAAAACAGATAATACAGGGATGTATATTAAAATAAATAAATAATTATTATGGGACATCTTACACAAGGTCCCTGGACCGTGTCCCATAATATTTATTTATTTAACATATCGACCAGACCATATCACAAGCTTTGCTTAGTTTGGGGTCAGGCCAGAGACCTGCTGACCTCCTGAGACCTTTATATGCTGCTGATATACTATATATACATATTTTAAATACATAATTATATAGATAGTACCTAAATAACACCCAGACACAGAGCAAACACCTATGTTCATCACACAAATGTTTGCCCTGAGTGGGGATCGAACCCACGTTTCTTTGATCCAGAAGTCAGGGTCACCAACCACTAAGCCACCGAGGCAGTCGTGGTAAATATTATGGTTTAATATTTACTATCGAATCTTCTGCTACTTAAACAGGGTAGGCACCTAGATGTGCCACGTAGCCGATGTTCTGTTGAACACTCTTCGTATAGCAGTCGTACACCGTCATGCCTACATCTATACTATTAGATGGGTGAACAGGGAGTATTACCAGCGATGGCGCCCGCTAGATGTGCCACGTAGCCGATGTTCTGTTGTACACTGCTCGTGTAGCGGTCGTACACCGCCGTGCCTACGTCCACCGCGGCCAGCAGTAGGAACACTATCAGCTGGATGATCGCGAACTCCATCTCGTTCCAGTTCTGAAACAATGAATTTATTTTAAAAGTTTGTCTACGTTAGGTGCGACACACGTATTCGAAATGTAGGCAGATCCAAGCTACAAAACTGTATGTGTGTGTCGATGGTAACGTCGGGAAGAACATTTCAAGTGGATACGCCAAATGAGCTACATTATGTCAAACTAAGATGGGCAGGACAATGCTGCAATGGGTGAATAGTCTTCGTGAATCCCACAAAATATATATTAAGATAAGTGAAAGAGAGAGATATTTTTATTTGATTGACCCGCCTAAAGTTGCGCTCAACAATGGCTATCTCTAGTGGTAATACGGAATAGTAGTTACGTCTTACCATGACAATCCGCCACTCTAGCAAGGTAGATCGAACTGACTCGCCAGCAGGGATGTAACACTGAACAGTACATCTCAGAAAACTGAACCTGACTTACCCTGATGATAGTAGCAGAATGCGCCGCTATAAGCGCATACACTCCCCCTGAAGCTCCTGCCAAATAAACTTTAGGGTCAGTGAGAGGGGTGGCGAGCGAGCCTGCAGCCGCGCCGGCGAGGTAGATCAATGTGACTCTCCAGCAGAGATGTAACACTGAACAGAACATCTAAGAAAACTGAACGAGACTTACGTACGTTACGTAGCAATATGCGCCACGATAAGCTCATATACTCCTCCCGAATCCCGAAGCTCCCGCCAGATATACTTTATGGTCAGTGAGAGGTGGCTAGTGAGCCCGGAGCCACCCCGGCCAGGTAGAACAGGGTGACTCGGCAGCAGAGGTATCACTGAACCGAATACCTAAGAAAACTGAACGAATGTCTTACCATGATGATAGTAGCAATATGCGCCGCTATAAGCGCATACACTCCTCCTGAAGCTCCCGCCAGGTAAACTTTAGGGTCAGTGAGAGAGGTGGCCAGCGAGCCTGCAGCCACCCCGGCCAGGTAGACCAGACTGACGCGCCACCAGCGGTGCACCATCTCCAGCGGGACACCGAGGAATAACTGCACCAGGAGGTTCACCAGTAAGTGGACCACGCTGGAATTAACAAACAGGCAATTAGTTGTAGTTCTTTTTCAATGTATATTTACATTACTTCTCCACAAACTACAGGGTCCGTGTTCTTTGTTGTAGTATTATTTGTGGAAGTTCATCTTTAAAACAAAACAAAATACTGATTTCATCTATGGTTATTACTCTCATCTCTAAATAGTACAAAAGAAACAGCTATGAAGTATCCATGATTCCGGTTAGTTCTCGTAAATTACGTGTCGTAAATGGATCTAGGGTTTTCATTATCTTATATGATTTTTCAGAAAGGTATAAAACATTCTAAACTGTTCACGCGAGTAGCCGGGGCAGGTCTGTAGCAAAATAAAAAAAATACTAAGATCTTTCACTATGGGAAGCTAAAATATAGCTAGACCGATACCATTGAAATCGGCCATGTTATTGATCGCGCCGTGGCGTAAATGAACTGTTGTAGAATACATACATACGGGTAGGCATTTGACTTCAGTTCAGTATGTAATTGTAGGAACAAACTTTCGATGTACGTAGCTACTTTACCCATAGAAACAGAGGCAGGCGATCTGTGCAGACAGTTTTCTTAAATTACATCAATAAGACCCCATAGAAGGAAAACTAGCTGTTCATAGGCTTCAGCAGCGTCTAATAGGCTTGCTTTTTGTTAATGAGTGTAAAATTTGCGCACGATACGAGTATAAGCTTTCCTTCGAGCAAATATCTATAGTCACAATCGTGCAAAAAAGTGTCCGAGCCAAAACCCTGCCAAACTAAGTTGTGGGCAGGCTTTTTGGTTAGTCGTAAAGTCGTAAGGCGATTGCAAGCCGACCACAACGCCGCGCGATGCCAAAGTGCTCGCTTGCAAGCACTAATTAGGAGAAATAATCGAGATTTGAGAAAACGGACCATTGTAAATTATTTAACGTAAATATCTATGTCGGTATTACTCGGTACTATGTATGACGGCGCTCGGACATTTTTTTACTACTTTCACTTATGGACTGTTGCTCTGTAGATATTTGCTCGAAGAAGCTTTCACAGTATCAATAAATAAGCGATAAGAACATAGAGGTGTTTGGCGGGAACGCGGAAAAATCATGTCGCCCCTTTGTATTATTTTGTTTTTATCAGTGATACTCGTAATTATTTAAAAAATGTGGTATTTCATTGATTATGAGCTGATATAAGAGCATGAGTGTAGGCAAGTGATATAATGTGACGTATCATGTTGTTCCGTATTGTTACCAAAACTATCAAAGACGCCTCTAGTAAAGTCTCCACTGCTTTACTGAGGTATGACTTGGACTATGTTTGGACTTGACTGCGACGTTACTGGACAATGACGTGACTACGACTGACTATTTTGATATAATATCAAAAATTATTTAAAATACTTGACACTGGCAAATGCACAATAATACGACGCCAAAATATAAAAAGAAGAAGAAGATAAGAACATAAAACTTCACTAACCCGACGTGCACCAGCATATACGTGATGAACCTCCACGCCTCGTATCTCTTGTGCGGATTGTAGATGAATATCTTGGCGATGGGTCCATTGGCTTGCGTGTCTCCATGGGCAGCGTCGTAGCAGAACAACACGATTTCCACCAGAGATATGAGGATCATGCAGACGGCGGGCGGCCAGCAGCTGTATTCTTCCTCGTACGTTCCATCTGAGTAGGTGAAGATGGTTTTGCTACGGGCGGTAGGGGTGACTGTTTGGTTCACAACACAATAGGGGGGGATAGTGGATCGGAGATGGCAGGATACCAAAGGATTTTGAGTTTTTTAAAGTTTTAGTTCAGTTATTTGTTCAGTTATTTGATCCGATGATGTGATGAGAAATATTTTTGTACAGTCAAATTGAATTATTATTTTTAATTGAAGTCAATTATCGCGTTGCCAGAATAGATATTTTTATCGTACAGTTAAATTAGTTTATTTTTTGAATGAAGATATTTATTGCATTGCCGGAATAAGGAAACAAGGTAATGGGGACACGATATGTGTTTTCAAAAATCCATTTGGCGTTTATCCAAAATTGCATAGAGACGGGTATTGTAAAGTATTTTAGTTTTGAAATTAGTTGAAGGTGAAGGTTTTTTATTTTTAAATCATGTTTGCATTTTCGCGATAATAATTATTTCGATTAGTGAGTTATTTTATTTCGATAGGTGTAAACGTTTTAATGAAGTAGGTATTTGCGTGTATTTTATCACGTAAAAAAGAAACGATTTATGTGAATGAAATGAAACGTGTGGTATTTTTTTAGGAAAAATGTGTTTGATTTGAATTATGGATAAAATAGACGCCATTTTATTAAACCAATGTTTTATAAAAATAATATGGCGAAGCAAGCAACGATAGGTTCAGAAATAGATAAAATGTTTGATTTGAATATTATGGGTAAATTGACGGCATTTTATTTGTATTTTTTTAAAGTTTTTTTTTAAACAATGGCGCGATGCAAACAACAAGAAGTTCGAAAATCGATGAAATATTTGATTTGAAAAATGGATGACGTTTTTTAATCCATGTTTTATAAATAGAACGTCGCAATGCAAACAACAATAGTTTCGGAAATAGAGCACGCGCCAGTAGAGTGATGCCACGATTGCGCCGGCGCAGTCGCCGTTTAGCCAATTAGGTACCCGTCCGATGAAAGGGCAAAATGGATTAATAAAACCGGATCAAGCCAGTTTAATTTTTTTATTCGTTAGTCATGTCAGATAATAAAGATTTTAAGTTTCGATTATTTTGTTATAGATTAAAGATCAAATTTTTTACATGATAGTGATGTACATAAAAAGGTTTTAATCGTAATTAAATTAAATGTTAAACGTTTTTTTGTTTGTTTCCATTGTGTTTTTTTGTGTATTTGGTTGTTTTGGAATAAGAGTTGAAGGGGTAAACAAACACAAACAGTAGGACAAAAAAGAGAAAAAATTCAAAGTTAGTTTCATGCTTATAGTTACATAAAATACACCAACACCATAAGACGATATGTGAAGTGTTTAGGAGACTATGAATAATGTATAATGTTAAAGTCAGAATGAATATTTGAATATCAAGCCCTCTCTCTACATAGCTTACATCAATTACATGCAACGATTACGCTGATTATACAGGGTTATTTCTAATCAATTAGCATCTTTTTAGGGGCTTATTCTGTACATCAAAACTAACAACTTTTGTTCGGCGACTTTTGTCGAAACTCAAAAAAAGAAAATCAACAAACAAAAATTTTTGTTGTTCCTTTGAAAAATATCGTAAATTTTTTTTTGTTGTTCCATTGAAAAATATCGTTCACCCGCGTCAAAATGTATGGAACCGCTGATTTTCTTTGCTGATTTTGAACGAGCGGGTGGTATATCGACTATGTAGGGATTGTAGTACTTAGTAGTTGTTGTAGTATTTAAGCGACTTCCGGCTTGTTCTGTTGTGAAAAGGAAAAGGTAACCTCTACTGTACCTTGCATAGTTTGCACAAGCGACATCTTATAGTATAGAGGGTTATCTGCTTGTCCTGTACTAAGCCGAAAGGAGGTGATTCAGACCATCATTATGAACAACTTTTACTATGGGGCCAACCAAAAATTCGAGAATACATAATCAGCTGTTTCATACATTTTATCAATTTTCTGAGTTGCAGTTTAGTATGGAACAGCTGATTTTTTTTCTCGACTTTAGGGTTGGCCCCATAGTAAAAGTTGTTCATAATCTTCTTTGGCTTACTACGGGGTAAGCAGATAACCCTTGTATAGTCTGTTTCATTCTATCAAAGCATCAAGGAAAATTATGTTTACTGTAATTGACTTTATAATAAATATTTTTATAATATTGTTTATTCCGTTCATGAATTGAGTTAGCCGTGATCCCTACAGCCTTGGCTTCATTTAACGAAATGCAGGTAAAACGATGACTAATAATGTAATTTCAAAGATACAACTGGTAATTTTATTTTTGTTAGGGTTTTGTGATATTAGGGGTTAGGGCTTCAGAATACCTATTATGTATAATTTATGCTGCTGAACATTGATTCTGTGTAGATTGAAGGAAGGTAGAGGTTAAGAAACTTTTCAATCTACTTAATTAATTAAGTAAGTAATAATTTATTAAGTACTACTCTTTGGGTTTTACTTCCATTTCCAAAATATTTTATTTATTTATTCGTTTATTTATAAAAGAGCGGGAGACACATTTACTTATCAGGAGATATATAGTTGAACATTTGAACGGCTAAGACGTATACGGAACTTTGACAAATTGTATGTAACGGGTAGAAAAGAACATATACGGAACTTTAACAAATTGTATGTAACGGGTAGAAAAGAACATATACGGAACTTTAACAAATTGTATGTAACGGGTAGAAAAGAACATATACGGAACTTTAACAAATTGTATGTAACGGGTAGAAAAGAACATATGCGGCACTTTAACAAGTTGTGTGTAACGGGTAGAAAAGGACGTATATATACGGAACTTTGACAAATTGTATGTAACGGTTAGAAAATGACGTATACGGAGCTTTGACAGATTGTATGTAAAGGCTAGAAATGGACGTATACGGAACTTTGACAAATGGTATGTAACGGCTAGAAAAAGACGTATACGGAACTTTGACAAATTGTATGGAGTATCCGTAAAGTTTCGTATATGTCCTAACCGTTCGAAAGTCAATTTATAGTTCTCCCGAACGCTTAAATCTTTTCGAGAAAGTGCTAACAACCTAATGACTATGAAATTGAAAAGTTTATAACAGGATACCGGGCACTCCACCGACTGGCAGTGAGCTTGAGAATTTGTATAAACTCGACACCTAAGATGTGCATATTCAAAGTTTTTAATGACCTAAGAATTAAGCAAATTAAGGATTTTCTTACTAAACATTATAAATCCGAAAGTGTTGTTTGTTATTATTTCTCGCAGCTACGGAACGACGGATCGAGTTGACTCTTTTTAGTACGGATATACTTAGTGGAACGTCGAACCTGGCTATAAAGCATGCGACCACGAAAAGCGACGAAAAGAACTCATTTCGACGTGTGCAAAAGTGACAGTTATATACTTTGCCATAACGCTGTCTCGTTCTAACACTATGAACGAAATAATTCGTGGCGCGCATACTAGCCCAGCTGGACACGATTAGCACAGGACCGAGATAAATGGCACCGTAAAAGAGAGGCCCAGCAGCGGGATAGAGAAGGCTGCGGATGATGATAATGATACTTAGTGTACAGACAGGAGTTAGTCGTAGCCTACTTTTATTACGGGCAAAGTCGTGGTAAAATGTAGTAAAAAATCCTTACATAGTCCTTCCTTACATAGTATAAAATAAAGTCGCTATTTTCGTTTGTTTGTTTGTTTGTCTGTATGCTTAAATCTTTAAAACTACGCAACGGATTTTGATGCGGTTTTTTTTAATGGATAGAGTGATTCAAGAGGAAGGTTTATATGTATAAAAATTCCCGAAATTCCCACGGGAACGGGCACAACGCGGGTAAAACCGCGGGGCGCTGCTAGTATAAAATAAAGTCGCTATTTTCGTTTGTTTGTTTGTCTGTATGCTTAAATCTTTAAAACTACGCAACGGATTTTGATGCGGTTTTTTTTAATGGATAGAGTGATTCAAGAGGAAGGTTTATTTGTATAATAAACCTGTGCGAAGCCGGGGCGGGTCGTCTAGTAATAACTAAATTCTAAACTATAGTATGTGAACATATCGAATTCTATGCAAGGTCGCGTAGCAGTCCAATGCTTCCGAAGTCTTTTGTTCGAAGCACGGAAGCAGCCGCGGTGGCCTGTGTAACGCGACATTCGATGTTTTTTGCGGCACATTTGAAATAACTTGTTGAACTTTTTTTTGATCATTACACATGTTATACTAAAAAATCACTTCATAATCTTTAGCAAGCGGATCAAGTCAGCATGTGCGATATTGGATTTGTAGGTTTTTTTATACAATGAATGTGTGAAATGCAAAAAAAAACATACTTCTCCCAAAGCTAACAGGAAAGTCGCGTACCTTTTGCAATAGTGGGTTTTTAATTTTCTTTAGAGTTATACCAAATAAAACTATAATAAATTATACCTGCACATATTATAATAAATAGGTACATCTTGGTTTAAGCTTACGATTTCAGGTTTAAGATGTATTCAACAACTTTTGTCATCCCTGTATTCAAACTTAGTAAACATAAGCCTTTTAAGTTTTAGATCACAGTAGGTACATACATCAGGGTGGTCTGGTAACTTATACCAATTACAATATAGAGATATACCTTTCCCCTTTACCAGTTAGCTTAACTTACACAATCGTGCCTAATATCCACTTGCAAAACATGTAATCAACAAAAACATACCAAAATACTCGACGATCTGATTGAAGTAACACAACGCTTTATCCCACGTCCGAGAGAACACTTTATAATTCTTGCATTGTTTATTTAACACTCGATATCTGCACACTAACACCTTTTTACTCATCTCTGACCACATATTCTGACTTAAAAGTTTGAAGAACTACATTTTTGTACTGAATTTTAGGTTTCAATAGCCAGTTATCCTTGAGCTCTCCATAGTCCCTTCTCCCTTCGATTAGCCGATAACATCGAGGTCTACGTATAGCGGTTGAGGTCTCGACACGTGTGGATAGATCAGCACAGTCCGAGACACTATGGAAAGGCTTAGTCAGTGTTGCCATCACAGTTTTAGTAATTGGGGCAATTGGAGAAGCTAAAAAGGACTAGATAGAGATCAAATTATCAAGAAAAGGGCTAGATGGAGCACTTATTACCAAAAAAGACTTGCTGTAAAAAAAAACACCTTTTTTTATTTATTTCAGCACATGTTACAATAAGATTTACATAAGTATAGTACCAAAAAAACCACAGTAGGTTTGTCTAGGTTACCTCTAGATTTTGTCTAGGTTGGTGGTTTGTCTAGGTCTAGGTAGGTTTACCACTACTTACTAATAGTTTAATTAAGTATGTATTTATTTTTTAATTTGAACCACAGTAACATTATTCACAATTAAACTGAATTTTATGACAATTGACACATTAACTAATGAAATAATAGTGTATTGATACACATCTTTAAGTATTCGGTTCATAAAAAGAACATAAAACACATAGATAGAAATAAATCAATAGTCTATGACACAAATCGATGTTGTCGCTAACATTAGCATGGCGCAAATTTCAGGTTTTGGTGCAATATTTCTAAAATAAACGAAAAGAGCAAAAAAGAGGCAAGATTCAAGATTCAAGATTCATTTATTTGCTAAACATGTGTACATTTATAGGTCTTATCTTAGGTATTTTATCTCAACATGTTTCTACCCTACAAGAGGGTGTGCAAAAAGTGAGAGGCGATTTGCTAATTACATTAGTTCATTACAATCATAGACATTTATAAGTACATTTTTGGTATCAAATCAAATTAAAATTGTGATGAGGAAAAATTATTAAATGTCAGTGGAACAAATAGAACACATTATTACATAATAGCATTTAGCAGTCAATAAATCTTAATATTCATGTCAAAGCTTATCACACAGGAAGTCATTTATTTTATAATAGCATTTAGCAGTCAATAAATCCTTAAGTTTCTTCTTGAATTGGTTTGTACTCAATTCCCTTATACTCTGGGGTATCTTGTTGTATACTAAGGAGCCCATCCCAAAAATGCTATTTCTAAAAAGTTGTGTTTTACTAGGACGGTGCAGCAATTTTAATTTGTCACGACGGTTCCGATTTGATTGTACTGAGATGTTAGGAAATGTTTTGGGATTTGCCCTTACAAATATTGCCAACTCATATATATACATTGATGGGAGAGTGAGTATTCTATGTTTTTTGAAATACGGTTTACAACTATCCCTTGGCTTCAGTCTGAACATGGATCGAATGCAGCGCTTCTGATGTTTAAAGCCTGGATTTTTTCTGTTGAGTTTCCCCAAAAAATAATGCCATATCTCAAAACCGCTGCAACCAAACCATGATATGCTGTCAAGAGAGCTTCAGTACTAGTTGTAGGAGCCAGTTGATATAGTGCATAGGAAGAGCTACTAATTTTTTTATTTAGTTCTGCGACATGTGCTTTCCAATCCAATTTTTGATCAATAGTTAAGCCAAGAAATTTCGTGTTGGAAACACTCTTTAATTGTTGGCCATCATACATGATATCTATGTTGGTTATATTATTTGGTCTTTGTGAAAAGTGCATTATTTGTGTTTTACTAAGATTAATTTTCAAGTTGTTATTCTGAAGCCAAAGAATGATTGAAGCCAAAGCTTTGTTTATGTCATCCTTGTACTTTATTTTGTTCTTACAAGCCACAGAGATTGTGCTGTCGTCAGCAAAAAGGGTCATTGGCTGTTCAGTAACTAGTGGAAGGTCGTTAATGTAAATTATAAACAGGAGTGGTCCAAGGACACTTCCCTATGGTACGCCATACATAGGTGTGCGTATCTTAGAACGAAAGATTTCCTCTTTTTTTGCTTTAGTGTTAACTCTTGATATTTCTGTTACTTGTTTACGGTCACAAAGATATGATTTAATAAGATAAATAAAAAAGATAAAAGATATATAAAAATAAGGCTAAGTAAATCAATAAACAATGAGTTCACCTACAGTAAAAAGTGCCAGATCTAGCCCCAAAAGAGCTAAGGTGGCAACACTGAGCTTAGTTCACTTCACTGGATCGCTTTATGCACTGATGAGCAGTGACGTCACGACCTTTGAATGCTTTTAATTTGATGATTGCAATCGTGTGAACGAGGTTCGGTGCGGTTACAAATGTCGTCAACATACCTATGTGTACTTATTTACATATACAGAGTTAACATGTAACCAAAGTTAGCGACATAGCCCAGCGGATTGGCAAGTTAAAATGGCAATGGGCAGGGCACATAGCGCGGAGGACTGATGACCGATGGGGTCGAAAAGTTCTCGAGTGGAGACCACGTACCGGCAAGCGCAGCGTAGGACGTCCACCCACAAGGTAGACGGATGACCTCATTAAGACCACAGCATCACGCTGGATGCAAGCCACTACCAACCGGTCTTATTGGAGATCCATAGGGGAGGCCTATGTCCAGCAGTGGACGTCCTAAGTAAGTTCCTAATTCTATAAATGAATCGATGATTTTTGAAACCCCACATGTTACATTTTTTATAGATTTGAGATTACTATCGTTTCGTACTCTATGGACGTCCACCTATTGATTCATGCAAGAAGCCCACATGTAACACCGTTTTTCATAGTAAAAATTGTAGGCGCCAATTTCTGATGATTTGAAAAACACCACATGTATTGTAACATGTGGTGTTTCTAAACGCATTTCAGCCATTTTGTTTTTGGTATGTCAAACTTGTATCAAACTGTCAAACGCTCTCGCCTACACATATTTTCTGATGGGTGTGCCGGACAAAATAAGAACAATACGGTCACTAGGTTTTGTTTAGCATTAGTCGACTCAGGAAGATTTTCTATAATCAATCAATATTTCCCCATACGGGGCCATTCATTTCTACCATGTGATAGAAACTTCAGTGTTGCAAAAAGAAAACTGCGTCTAGTAGACAGATTATATTCTATAGAAGAAATAATGGACATTATTAAAGCATCTTCTGTGAAACAAAATTTTACTGTTCTTTCTGTTCAAACTGATGAGATTTTAAACTTCAAAGACTGGTGGGGTAAATTTTATAAGAAAAATATACTTTCTGTAGAGTCACTAGGCAGAAATGTTGCGAAGAACCAAAAAGAACGCTTTAATATTTCCACTTACATGCAACTAGTTTATCAAGAAGAAGAAAGGGGCACGATAACAGCATACAATTTTATTGACAACTCATCACGAAAAAATACATTTAAGTTTGGAAACAAGCCCAATGTAACTCTGCCATGTGCTGATAACAAGGCATATAAAAATGGTTATGTACCTATTAATTCAAAGAAGATCAAGGACCTCCAACAGCTTTTTCAATATATTCCAGAAGAATATAAAGATTTTTACTCGGTCATTATGGCTCGGCCAACAAGTGATGAAGAAATGCTAGAAATTGAAGATTAAAAAATAAAGTAATAATTATTGTACCTAAGCTATAAATAAAAATGTGATTTAAATAATATTTACAGTTTTATTTCACTTATTAAAAATAAAATTCTTAGTTTTTTCACTTAAATTAGTGAATTGTTTTTAAAACCCCACATGTGATCGATTTTTAGGGTTCCGTACCTCAAAAGGAAAAAACGGAACCCTTATAGGATCACTTTGTTGTCCGTCTGTCCGTCTGACCCTTTTTCTCAGGAACGCGTGGAGGTATGAAGCTGAAATTTATATCAATTACTCAGGTCTACTGTCCCTTGAAGCTGTGAAAAAATCAAACTTCTAAGCCAACGCAATCAAAAGATACAGCCGTTTATGCCGCAAATTTTGAAACTCGCAAGTACTTGCAAGGGAATCAAAACCTAAAGGGTACTTCCAGTCGACCTAGAATCTTGAAATTTGGCATGAAGCAACGTTTTATAGCACACATAAAGGAAAAATTCCGAAAACCTTAAATTTTTAGTTACATTACAAAATATATATTTTTAATAAATATAAACTTATTACTTTTTTTGTCGTAATGAACGAACTTTGTAAACCTTGCAGGTTTGTACGGAACCCTCGGTGCGCGAGTCCGACTCGCACTTGGCCGGTTTTTATCATGCCATATTATTCAGATGGATAATTTTATTTTTCAGAATATGAGTGTATACTTCTAAAAACTCATAAAACTATACATTAAGGCAAAAAAATCTCTTTTTTTAGTATTCCTTCAAAAAATATTAAGTTTTTCTTGATTCCTGATAAATCTTATCACTGTAACATGTGGGGTTTAAAAAAATCATCGATTCAAATATAGTTGGTTTAAAAAAGTTTGTTGGTTCTAAATGGTTCTAATGTATAGTGTTTAAAAATACATGTGAAAGCCAGCATTGTGGACTATGGTACCTAGCTAGAAGTATAGCTTATTATTTCTCTATGGCCCCAAACCTTCTTGTCATGAGAAGGTGCGCGCACAACGTACGTTCGTCATCGTTTCAGACATATGACGTCCACTGCTGGACATAGGCCTCCCCTATAAATATGCAATAAGACCGGTTGGTAGCAGCTTGCATCCAGCGCGATCCTGCGGTCATCCGTCCACCTTGTGGGCGGACGTCCTACGCTGACGCACAGCGTTACGATATTTTAATACAGGGTCGCAAAAAAGACAAACCCTCTAAATCCCTCTAATCAAAAATCGAATTGAACACCCTTGGCTTTGCATCTAATAATTATTTTTCGTAAAAAATGGTACCACCTACTTTCACCGTGTAGGCGTGTACAGAATAGTTTGCACGAATTGATGTGACATCCAGGTACATTATTGTTGATTTGTCAAAAACGGCTGAGCCGATTTCGATAAAATTTATATGGGACTAAGTAATTCCACAGTTTACTCTGTGGGGATATTATTTCTTCTCCTACGCCGCGCCGGCGGTCTACTCTCCCTCCGTTTTACGAATTCTCGGTGTCCTGACGCAAGTTTAAATTTTTTTACACATCCCATAAAGTGCACAACGCCGCTAAAGAAGTATTTACTTAAAACATATACGTACAGACGAACATAGTACCTCCTCCTTTTTGGAAGTCGGTAGTAAAACTGAGCTAGTTCATTTTGTAATGGATACTAGTGTTGACAGAGCGCATTATGTTGGTGGTTAATAAACAAAATAAAAAATACAAAATAAAAAAAATATTGGCTACTTCGCGCATGAACTAGTCCACCGTTTATTTTCTACCTAACAATTTGATTGCCGGCTAGACAATTCGACAACTGTTACTGAACGCCGATCAGAATTGATGAGAGGAAAATTCGGAGACGGAACGACCATTAAAACATATCCCGACTGTCTTTTAAAAATAATGAGGTTCTGAATTCGATTGTTTTTATATGTTGTAGATATGATCTTGATCCTTACATAGTATAAAATAAAGCCGCTATTTTCGTTTGTTTGTCTGTATGCTTAAATCTTTAAAACTACGCAACGGATTTTAATGCGGTTTTTTTTAATGGATAGATTGATTCAAGAGGAAAGTTTATATGTATAATACACCTGTGCGAAGCCGGGGCGGGTCGTCTAGTAATAGATATAATTAAAATCATAGTAATGATGTTATAGTACAGTGTCGCCAATTTTGGACAGACTTAAGTAATTTGCCTGGAGAAAATCGCTTTAAGCAATAAGGACGCCGTTTATAGTTTATTTTGTCCTTGTATTTTGTTCTTTTTGTAATGTGGTTGTCTTTGTCTAATAAAGCGTTATTTAAAGGAATTTAGTATTTAACTCGAAAGAGTTGCAAACGTATGAAATGCAATCAAAGTACCTATATGATAAAATAATGGCACTGCTGATAAGGTTCCATTTCGCCACAGTTTTTGCACATTTTCCTCTATTATAATGAGATCATCAAGATAGCTTGCAGGAAAACTCGACTCATTTTTGCAACAATATTTTTTATGTAGAAATAGGTATGCCCTTACAAAGGCATGGTTCAAAAATCGCTTTACATTGCTCCGTAAAGGTCTACAGGATTAACAAATACCTACGCCATCAGTATAAGTTCCCAATATTTTCAAAATATAAATAGGTATCAATACTGGGTGTACCTACTCTAATAGAATCGTTATTCGTGGGATCATTGCGCATTGGGATCTTGGGGAATACTGCAATAGAAGGCGCGGAAGACATATTTTAGGATTTCATTACACCAATCATTATGACCAACATTTTTTTGTTCCTTAAACCCTGAAGTAGCAAAATACATCAGCTGTTTCATACAAAGACTTTGAACAAAATGTATGGAAGCTGATTTTTTTCATAATTTCAGGATTGATTCTAAAGTGTCTGAACCGACTTCAGACTAGTTCAGACACAAGAAGGTAAGTAAGTTCGTATAGGCCGGGTGGCCCTGGTGTCAGTTTTTAAGCCGCCTGAAGGCCTCCGAGGCCTACAATTTAATGTGTCATCCGAGACACGGTAGAGTTCAGTTGTTAATTCCACTCGCGGTCACCCATCCGAAGACTGACCGTGCTGAACGTTGCTTAACTTCGATGATCGCTAACGAACCCCTAGTCAAACTACGTTATGAGCGCAGACACAAGTAGATCGTTGCAGGACTACGTTGGCCAAATGGGAATATTCGGACACCACAGCAGTGCAGAGCCCCTAGTCCAGGTTTTGCGTAGTTTACTTAAACTTTCGCGTTCGCGTGTGGCTCCATACATTTTGGTTAGTTCTTCCTCGTTTCCGCCAGGGGCGTTGTACAAAAATGTATGTGAAATGGAAACAGCTGTAGTTTCAATTGACGTGTAAACCTGGACTACCTCCTTTCGTGCCCTCAGTGTCTGAATGCGTGCACTATGCAAGACCTCTATGACGCCGGGATGAGCGTGGCTAAGTATTGGGAGAAAATCATTTAAATGTTAAAAATCATCGACACTACAAAGAATAAGATTCTAAAGTAAACGTTGGCCACAATAATGAGTACAATGATACATATCGTAGAATATGATTGTCGTCTAAACAAATTATACTATTAGTGTATGTTTCTTCATTAAAGTCAAGAAGACTATTGAAATAGGTTACTGGTCAGGTAACCAATCCTGTCCAGAAATAACACATATAGACTAACCTAAATCTTGACATGACAAATAAGTGTATTCATCTACAGCAGCCATTAGTAAACATAATGATTATTTAGTGTTAGTTTATCTCTTGCTAGCCCATGACTAACAATGGTTGTTACTTGTCAAGTAATTAGGACCAATTGCCGTATCTTATTTGGACCGTCTCACGTTGACCTATCGCATACCGGAACACACCTATTGACATATTGACAAATGCCACCAAACTATGCACAGCTCAGAACAATAATATCGGCCAAGTGTGAGTCGGACTCGCGCACGAAGGGTTCCGTACCGTATGGGCCGCCTTGGCCCCATTTCAAGTGTCTACCTGTTGCCGTTGTTAATATCGAGCAACAAACGGCAAAAAAACACTGTTATATGAGAGCCCCCTTAAATATTTAATTTATTCTGTTTTTAGTATTTGTTATTATAGCGGCAACAGAAATACATCATCTGTGAAAATTTCAACGTTCTAGCTATCACGGTTCATGAGATACAGCCTGGTGACAGACACACGGACAAAAAGTCTTCGTAATAGGGACCCGTTTTTACTTTTTGAGTACGGAACTCTACAAACTAGTAAATCCCTAACTGTGATGGCACTGGCCCTTATGCCGTGGCAATAGAATATAGCATCGGTATCCCCTGCCAGCAAAGAAGATATAATAATACAACCCAGTAGTAAGAGCCCACTAAAAACGGGACCTCTAGGCTCGTGGATGGTTGAAGATGGAGCTCTTGCCATCCAATCAAATGGACCCGGGGAGGACGACAACGTTGTGTGGCCCCGTTGTCGTAGAGGACAATGGTCAAGCTTAGGTAGGCTCTAGAAGTTGCAACAAAGTGCTGGGAGCTCCGGTGCGGCACGTTCCCCTGAACATTCCGGAGCTCCTAAGAGCGCACAAAGGCCGGCCACCTAGGAAGTTCTAGTGGGTACAGCCCCAAAAACCCGGCTACACCCGAAGCAGTCTGGTATCTTACGAAGATTTCTCACTCGATTTCATTTTTTTTTGTGGGGAGAAGAGCCCCTAAACTACACGCGTTAGGTTTCTACTTATTTTTATTCTGAGACATTATGGTACGAGTACGATTTGTATGTATATAGGTAGCATGTGCATGAGGTTACAGTAATCATTTAGTAATTTGAAACATACATAGAGTGACGAGCTGTTGTTTTCCATGCTAGTCATATTTACAGAGTAAAGGTGGGCATACACGATGCGATGATTTGATCAAATTTTCGCTTCATGCCAACTGGGAGCTCATTCAGTTAATTCAAAGGTAGGAATTGGTAGTTAACGATTTGTACTACTACCTGAAACTGGGCGCACAGAACGCGATGATCGCATCAATTCATCAGATCAGTTCAGTGGAGGCCAAATATAGGTAGTTAACTATAGCTGGTTAGTAGTTATTGAAGACCTTTAAATTAATTGAATGAGCTCCCAGTTGGAATGAAGCGAAAATTTGATCAAATCATCGCATCGTGTATGCCCACCTTTAGAATACACTCATCATTATCACGCATTACCGTGTCATTATGAACAGTTTTAAAATAGGACAAACCTTGTAATAAAAATTAAGAAGCTTTGCAAATCCATCCAAATGAATTACGAGTATTTATCCGGATTACCGTAAATTAATATAAGTACCTATTCTTAATAATAAAATGTAATATTACCACTGAAACCCATCATCGATGGATGATGGGTTTCAGTGGTTCATGATCAAAAGTCATCCATCCGAAAACTGACCGTCCCCAACTTTGCACAACTTCGGTGATCGTTAAGAAATACCTAGTCAAACAACGCTTTGAGCGCTACAAATGTTTGTAATTGCTCTGCGCAGTCCTCTGCCGGGCTAGTATAAGCACCACGAAATAATTTTATCAACGTGTCACTACGAGACAGAGTTATGGTGAAGCATATTATATCTGACACTTTTTCACACGTCGACTAAACTCTTTTCGTGGTCGTATGCTATGCTAGCAGGTCTAATAAGAGTTTGATACATTAATTCTTTCATTCTCATTCATAAAAAAAAAATTGGCCACCTATTTTGTACCGACTTCCAAAAAGGAGGAGGTACTATGTTCGTCTGTATATTTATCGATATTTGCGCCAATTGTGCATCGATTGAAAAAATACATTTTTTTATTTCGAGAATCTTCCGAGGTGGCCCATTTTTTTATTTTATAGAAATTGGCTGAGCCGTTTTTGATAAATCAACAATACATGGATACGGTACATGGATGTCGCATCGATTCGTGCAAATTATTCGAATTGTGTACACGGTGGAAGGCGGTAGTCTCATTTTTTGCGCAAAATAATTATACATTTATTTATGTCAAAGGTCGTTGACTGATCTGCAAATATTAAATCACTTCCAGTTGTCCACGGAATGTCCCGTTAACAAAGGAATATGAGTATAATATTTTATTATCACATTATTTAGGTTACCTACACAAAACCGACATTTATGTATTTACCCTGATCGTGAGTAACTATTTAATAAATCAAAGACGGACAAAGCAATTAAAATACTTGAGAAGAATGAACACATGAATAAAATTATGCTGCAACCACGTTAGTATTTACCTAATAAGGGAATGTACCCATACCATATGACCTATTTTTTTACAATTTTGACCATCAACTTTACACTAACTTGGTGACCATCCGTAGTATACTGGGTTATTCCTAATCAATTAGCATCCATATGAATCCGTGGTGGTCTATATACACGCCTTACAATCGTGAGGTCGTGGGTTCAAATCCCGGTCCCGTACCAATGAGTTCTTTAGAATTGATGTACGGAATTTCACACCACTGGCTTTTCGTTGAAGGAAAACATCATGAGGCAACCTGCATACGTCCGTAGAAGAAATTCGATGGCGTATGTGAATCCACCAACCCGCACTGGACCAGCGTGTTGGATATGGCCCAACCACCCTTCGTGGGTAGGCCAACGTCCTGCAGTGTACTGTTAAAAAAGGCTGATACAGTACAATACAATTAGCATCCTTTTAGGGACTCATTCTGTACATCAAAACTAACAACTTTTGTTCTGCTACTTTTGTCAATACTCAAAAAATAAATCAACTGTTTCATACATTTTGTCGCGGGTGAACGATATTTTTCTATGGAACAACATTTTGTTTTTGAGTTTTGAGAAAAGAAGCTGAACAAAAGTTGTTAGTTTTGATGTACAGAATAAGCCCCTAAAAGGACGCAAATTGATTAGGAATAACCCTGTATACCAGGCCCCTTCTCGCTCCCTCATAGTTTTTGGTAATTTTACCATACATTTTTCGCAAACATTTGAATTATCGCCAAAAATGGCATAACCGACATTAACCATGTTTCAGAATTCGAATAATTTGCAAGATCAATGTATCATCAATGTAGAAATTTTCACATTATTGTTGATTTTCTAAAAAAGGACTCTGCCGATTTCGATAATATTAAAATGGGACCACATCTAAAGTATGTAGATACATACTTTAGATGCTTTACAAACAAAAAAGAATCATCAAAGTCGGTTCATAATTGGCGGAGTAATCTCATAAAATACATACAAAAAAAACATTCAGTCGAATGGAGAACTCCCTTTTTTGAAGTCGGTTAAGAAAGTTAATCTGACTCATAGTTATTTAGTATTACTCTACACCTACGAGTACACCTTCAGTATATTGACGTGAATAAAACCTAAGCCCTCCCCTACATGAAAAAGCGTAGTACTTTGAAGACCACTATGAATCTATATGGTCTCTCACTATGGGCCTTATTAGTAAGCTCCACGTAGCCCAACGAGCTATGGAGAGGGCTATGCTCGGAGTCTCTCTGCGAGATCGAATCAGATATGAGGAGATCCGTAGAACAACCAAAGTTACGGGCACATAGCTCGGAGGACTGTGATCGATGGGGTCGAAAAGTTCTCGAGTGGAAACCACGTACCGGCAAGCGCAGCGTAGGACGTCCACTCACAAGGTAAACGGATGACCTCATTAAGACCGCAGGATCGCTCACAGATCAGGGAACCTTGTTCCCTGATCTGTGATCGCTCTGGATGCAAGCCGCTACCAACCGGTCTTATTGGAGATCTTTAGGGGAGGCCTAAGTCCAGCAGTGGAAGTCTTATGGCTGAAACGAACGAACGAACGATGTATCTTTATATCTACTACTATAATCTGGTACTATGAATCTTTAAAGTTAGGCTGATTAGGCTTAAAGCCTGAAGAATTTGAAATAGCAAACGCGCTAAGTTACTACAGCGCGAAATTAGCATTGCATTATAAAGACCGAAGACAACAACTTACTCGTAACAAACACAGAGGTAGGAAAGGATAAAATTAAATGTCAAACATAATTTTAATCAAACGATTTGTGGAGACTAGTGCAGACTAGACACGATTAGACATAATTATATTATATTTAAAGTTATACAGGGTTATTTCTAATCAATTAGCATCCTTTTAGGGGCATATTCTGTACATCAAAACTACCAACTTTTGTTCTGCAACTTTTGTTAAAACTCGAAAAAAAGTGTTATTCCATAGAAAAATATCGTTCACCCTCGACAAAATGTATCGAACAGGTGTTTTTTTTAGTATTGTCGCAGAACTAAAGTTGTTAATTTTGATGTACAGAATAAACTAAAAGGATGCTAATTGATTAGAAATAATCCTGAACATAATATCGCCATAATTATAAGCACAATAAGTCGTACGATTTGCTGTGATTGCAACGGCAATCTAAGAGTAAGAGTTATAGACAGATGTAAATACAGGCAAAATTGACAAAAAAAAAAAAACTAACATTTGAAGTTTCTGAAACTGAATCTGAACAAAACTACAGGCCTCACCTACGCCCACATGACACCCCTTTTGAACCGACTTCTAAAAAGGAGGAGGACGTTCTCAAATCGCCAGTATGATGTACCTAATGTTTATTTTTTGGTGCTTTACTGGTGCTAATCTCATCTGGTCCCATTTTAAGATCTAGTTCTGATAAGTAGCTTATGAGGTTGATTTATTAATGAGTATTTAATTGACTTGGACTACATACCTTAATGATGTTCTCAAATTGCATGAAGTATCTAGGTTGTAACACTTTTGTCAACATAAAAATTTACTTGTCCCGTAGGTACATTCAGCACTGGCCTATTAAAAAAGCTGGTACAGTACAGTCCTTTGAATATTCTGTTCTCTTTGCAAACAATCATCATTCAGTCATTTCTCAGTGGACATGTTTGTTTATAAGCATTATAAAATTATTGTAATACTAGCTTTTACCCGCGGCTTCGCCCGCGTTATATTTTGATTTTGGCTAATGTTTATGTCGGCTGCGAAACCTAACCTAAGCGACAAACATCAAAATACCTTAGAGGAATGCTTTTGTTGGTTAAGTTACGGTTAGAGTGTATATACAACCCCCCTGTGTATTCCCGCCTTGTCGTGGCAGGGGAGGTCTAAGGCAGCTGAAAAGGCGGCGCTCGAAGTCTCCCTCTTTTTTGGGTCTTTCCCCAAGGCAGCTTAGAGACCGGCACTCGTAGTGCAGCCGCTTTTAACTAAAGCAGCTGAGAGGATGGCCGGTAGGTTGCCTGCCTTATGAGGAGTGTTGCTTCTGAGGCGGGCTGCAGTGCCGCTCTTGCGACGCTCCAACCGAGGATTAGGGGCTGCGGTGGGATGGAACTGGTTGTGTGGGTGCCGCCACCTACCCTACCTTCCGCTAGGCCGTCAACCTGTTGGAAGACGCAGTGGGTCTGCAGGGGAAGAGAAGTGTCGGTATCGCGATGGCCGTTCTCACTGCCCTCTGCAGTTGAAGAGGCAGGCGCTGGGCTACTATGACTGACCCGTTGCACTGGGATCAGGACGTTGGGATGCTGTCCGACGCTCAGTGCTGGCTACTCCCGAGTGGTGGATGACGATGTGTCTTGTGCTCCGAAACACACCGTCATTATGGCGGGAGCGCAAGCTCCGTTATGGAGCCCTAGTCTGGGCTAGCGCTGTTGAGTGCCGCGAAGGAGTGCGAAAAATGTAGGAACGTCCTAAACTTGAAATGACAGGTTATTTCTGGCGCTTAGACGGCTGCTACCGCGGCCCGCTCGCTTACTTTTCATCCTATCCTACGGGAACTGTTAAAGTTTTTGGGATAAAAAGTGGCCTTTGTCACTTTTCGTCTTTCAAACTATATTCATGCAATAAGTCAAGGCAATCCGTTGCTCCGTTGCTGAGAAAAAGTTATTGTCTTATCCTACCGGAACCGTAATTTTTTCGGAAAGGAAAGTATCCTATGTCACTTTCCGTCTTCCAAACTATGCCCACCCCAAAAATCAAGTCAATCCGATGCTCCATTGCTGAGAAACAGTTATTGTCCTATCCCATGGGAATCACGAATTTTCTCGGGATACAAAAGTATCCTGTTATCACTTTCTGTCTTTTAAACCATAGGTATCCATACCAAAAATTAATTCAATCTTTTGCTCCGTTGCTGCGTCAAAGAGGAACAAACCAACAAACTTTTCGGATTGATAATATTAAAGTATGATGATTCTGTACCATAAAGGTAGAATAAAGAAACATGTTAAACCTCTAATGATAGAAAATTTAAAAATATATTTAATGTCAGACAAAATGACGGCCTGTTATTAAACGTCATAGTAACATGTAGCATGCAGAGGGAATAAAGCATTTAATCCAATTTTCATGTCAGTTGTCATTTTCAATCCATACTTTATTTCCTCTTCAAGGGGATATAATGGTGGAAAAACAATTTGTCCCCTTGCCATGCTACCTGTGATTTATAAAAGTCTGCAGACAAATAGATATGATCTTTGACGTTAGGAACACACCTACATTGCTTAGACAATTGCTGCTTGTAATTTAATATGAACTTTATACCATAGCAATAAAGCTCAAATTGACTACGTTTTAGTTAGAAATCATTTGTATGGGAAAAAGAAAAGGGCTATTTTTAGGGTTTTTCCAGCAATAATTCTAATTTTTCTCGCCGTAAAAACCATCCTTGAACTTCAACGAACATTTTAAAAAAAGATTTGGCCAAATTGGTCCAGGCGTTGTTGAGTTATGCGCTTACCAACACATTTTGCGATTCATTTTTATATTATAGATAGATTGGTTGGCCTTGTTTGTATTGATTCTAGTAAAATTGTTATGTATTGTTACGCTGTTGATTACACGATATAAATTAAGAAGAAAAAGAAATGCTACATGATCAATTATGTCTAGGTAGTAACCTACGTACGTCACATACACAATATACTACCTTCGACGTAGTCATACACAACTCTACCATATCTTTTAAAAATAAAAATTAATACTAACTTCTACATCGATAACTACTTTATACAATACACCATAAAACCATAATATATCTACGAACTAGGTACCGATTAAATCGGGTTAAATCAACGTAGGTAATACCGTGTACAATGGGCTAAATCCATGTAATATTCTGCACAGTGGGCTAAATTAATGTAATATTCTGTATAATGGGCTAAATCTATGTAATATTCTGCTAAATGAGCTAAATTAATGTTATATCCTACACAATGGGCTAAATTAATGCTAGTTCGTACACAATGGGCTAAATTAATGTAATATCCTACACAATACTTATATGCAACGTGTATGAATTACCCACGAGTATGCGATTTTTGCGAAGTTAGTTCAATATCTTCTGTGGTTTGCGTACTCTTATGGCTCCAGCCGGGCTTCGTATCTTCGACTACTAACACGTGTATTCGAGAACTCACTCGCAACCAGCTCGGACGTTTTACTTGTCCTGAGATGAAAGAAATAGTTAAATGTGTCAGCATACTATAATCACGGTAATGATATCTAACAGTATTCCGTCTTCATACAAACGGTCTGAACGCGAATCATACCGACCCGCCTCGGAGTTTGGTATGCTCTCGGTATGCTCAGGCAGTCGCGGCGCGCCGTAGTGACGGATGAACGCGTGGATTTGTAACTAGTAAGAGTTCGATTTATGATTTTAGGGTTCCTCGTTTTACTACGGAGCCCAAAAAACATCAAAAAAAGCCAATATGTATTTTTATTGAACGTTTCATTTTTCATTCACAACGAATTTCTTTTTTGTAATTAATATAATATTTTTACGTCATAATAGATAGAAACTAGAAAGAAATTCAAGTAGGTAAAGAGTGAGTATCAAATATAAATTCATTGCTAATTTACGAAGAAAAAAATATTACATCAACTCCAGGAACTTACCCTTTTCCGGGAAAACATCGAAAAGAACCACAAAATTATATCATAAAGAAAAAGCTGTTGGTATTTTTATCGCAATATTGGGTATGAGATAATATCGATAATACAATTTATTCAGTTTATCACGAATGTAATCTACACGTTATCAGTTTGTCAAGGACGCGGGTAACAGCGATGGATTTTGGGAATGATTTTCTGTTAATCCTAGTTAAAGTAAGTATTCAGAAACTCTACTGAGCTGTACCGGCATTTTAATAGCCCGCTGCTGAACATACGCCTACCCATGAGGCCACAGAGCGAGTTGGTGGGTTTACTTATTTACACCTAAGAGAATAACTTGTATACCCCGGTCACAATATCTGTGCACCTGACTTCGTGACGTCATATCGAATTATCGGGACGTATATACATTACCGGACGTCTAGTATACCGTCCGGACGTAAATTATTATCGGGACGTGTATCGGCAACGAAGATGCTAACCGTACTGTCGCACCGGGGAGTGCGCGGAGAGGTGACAGGGGAAGCGGGAGAGGCGCCGCATTCCAGCGAGGTGCACAGATATTCGGACCGGGTTATACGTACATGTTTTCCCAACTAGGTATGTCGGTATGACTGAAGAATAATTCACTTTATCATCAATCTGATTCGACTCTACTACGTTTAAATATTACCCATTGTAAGCTGAAATCAGTCTCACAAATTCCACACATGCATCCGTACCCCACATGATGTTTCCCAGAAAAACTCTACGAAATCTATATATATAAAAATGAATCGTGGTTGTTAGTCTCGCTAAAACTCGAGAATGGCTGAACCGATTTGGCTAATTTTGATCTTGAAACATATAAAAATGAATCTTGGTTGTTAGTCTCGCTAAAACTCGAGAATGGCTGAACCGATTTGGCTAATTTTGATCTTGAAATATTTGTGGAAGCTAAGGGAAGGTTTAAACGGTGAGAAAATTTATAAAAAAACGAAAAAATAATAAAACAACCCTTATTTCATTTTCCTATACAAAATATTCCTGCACGTAAAAATTGTCATTGACAGTTGACAGATGGTGAGACGAAGTTCACCTAGTCAGCTAGTAATGAATAAATCTTGTTGCATTTATTTAGTTTTTTTTTTAATTTACAGCGGAAATGCCAAACGAGTTCTGGGCTAAAAAAATCACTATGATGTTTCAGTTGCTGTTGTTAAGGTGTCTAAATTGTCATTATTGTCTCATCATTATAGACTCAGGGGCCGTTCAAGTATTACGTAAGCACCATAGGGTGGGGGGGTTTATCCTTTGCCTGTTTGATGACATGGGGGTGGGGGGGTCTACATGGTGATTACGTCAACAATAGCTTTTTTTTTAAGCATGTGTGTTAAAGTCCACTATCCTAAATATATTTTCTTATTTCTAGAATTAAATATGCTGCTCATGAATCAATAAAAAAAGAAAAATGCATACGAATGCATGTATCAATGTTTACTTAAGAATTTGAGGTAAGAACTTTGCTTACTTTTGCTGATAAGGGGGGAGGAGGGGTAAATAATTGTAATAAATCTGCTTGCGTAATACTTGAACGGCCCCTCATAACAAAAACAAAGATCACTCTAATACGTAACACGAGTATATGATTTGTAACCAGCCTACAATAAAAATTCCCTCACATTACAGTTTCACACACGTCACATTTTCAAAATAGCAACACGATTTCGTAAAAGGAAATTCTATGAATTTTCCTCATATTTTACGGTATTACAGATTCAAGGCTCGTTGTCACAATCACTTGTGTGACATCACGGCAGGTCAAGCACGTATTCGAGATAAAAGAAACCACGTTTAAATTATAAGGCTATTGTTTTATTGGCGAAAACAAACCTCGGATTCTACGTTAAACGTGGATTCTAGTGTACACAAGTTAATAAATAACCGCCTTATTAATAAACGCGGTTACTTTGGAATATTTAGTTCGTGTTTTGTCTTTTACTAGTAAATAAAGACAAAACAGGGATTAACTATTCCGAAGAAACTTTTCGTTTACTAATAAGGCCGCCAATGCATCTTGAACAGAAACGTTCATGGATATTAATAATAATTAATAAATTTCTAAAGTAGTGACCACAATTTAAAATTTAAAGAACTTATCCCAAGTTTTGTTAGTAGTTATAGTCGACATAATTGTAGACCAATTTTATATTTGAAAATTCAAATTTATAGATAGGAATTGAAAATAGTAACAGTATTATTATATTTTCTTTGATACGGTGTCGCATTTTACGAGGGGTCAGAGATCGTGTGTAAGATGTCCCCAAATATTTATTTATTTAGAGAGACTACAGAGTATGGTGGGCGTGAAAGACGAAAAAAATAACGATTTTTTTTCGTCTTTCACGCCCACCCTACTCTCTAGTCTCTCTAAATAAATAAATATTTGGGGACATCTTACACACGATCTCTGACCCCTAACTAAGCAAAGCTATGGCTTCAAATGAAATTGAAAACATTTTGTGACCTAGCATTTTGCCTCTACTACTCTAGTCAAATCGCGGCTAGCTGTTTAGTTTTATCTTCAAAAACATATTTCCAATATCTTTGGAACCCATTAATCTTATTGATCCACTGGCGTTCAGCACTTATTTCAAATCAACAAGTACTAAAATAAATGAGCAAATAATCGGCCAAGTACGAGTCGGACTCGCGCACGGAGGTTTCCGTACTGTATGGGAGCCCCCCTTAAACATTTATTTTATTTTAATTTTATTATTAATTATTGAAGTGAATATAAAACTAAATATTCTGTGAAAATTTCAAGCATCTACCTGTTACCATTATTAATATAGAGCAAAAAAATAAGCCCCCCTTAAATAATTATTTTATTCTCTTTTTAGTATTTGTTGTAATAGCGGCAACAGAAATAAATCATCTGTGAAAATTTCAGCTGCCTAGCTATCATGGTTCATGAGATAAAGCCCGGTGACAGACAGACGGACAGACGGCTATCGAAGTCTTAGTAATAGGGTCCCGTTTTTCCCTTTGGGTACGGAACCCTAAAAATAATCCGGCTCAACTAGACCTAAAATGTCTACCACTTCACGAGTCGCTGAATCTTGATGCCTACATATATCAACGTTATGAGGATTTATGTAGATCAGTTACCAGTAACTTATTAGATTCATACTTCGTCGTTGTCGTTTCAACTATGGGCTACAAGACGTGCACTGCTAGACATAGGCCTCCCCTATAGATCTCCAATACGACTGTTTGGAAGCGACTTACACCCAGCGCGATACTGTCATCCTTCAACCATGTGGGTGGACGTTCTATGCTGTGCTTAGCTAATACGAGGTCTCCGCACTCGGTCAGTCATCAGTGCTATGTGCCCTGCTCAGGCTCACTGCCATTTCAGCAGTGGTATAAAAATGTAACGTTGTGAAATGAGTGAGTAACGAATATATATAAACAGTTTTGACACGTTCATTACCAGTACTTAGGTATTGGTCTATACCGACCTTTTAATAGTCCACTATTAAACATAGGTTACCCATGAAGAGCAATTTATCAGTGTTAGTAGGTACAATATCCCCAATGAAAACATACCATACGAGTACATTGTCATAAAACATACAACACGTACTTACAAAGTTCATACTTTAAACATGACTCATATACCTATATATGACATTACTTAATATTTTACGCGATAATTTAATGTGTGAAGGATATGAGAAATCATAATATCAGTCAATTTTTTCAGAACTGATAAGATCGTTTGCTCATGCCCGGGCAAATAATCTTTGGACCGTGTCCCACGCAAAAAGTTTAACAGTACCAAAATTAGCTACGAGTAATATACACGAAACTGAGTATCAGTTTCGTGAGCATTCTTATACCAGAAAAAAAATATTTTCCGCTTAGTTTGCGCCTCTTTCGATTATTTGCAAGTAAGATCCTCTATCTCATAGAGAGATTCGGCCGAAAGCACAAAATAATGTTGGGATTCCGGAAAAAAACTGGGCTTTTTTCGGTTCCGAAATTTTCTCGAAAAATAGATCTCTGTCGTAAACACACTAACATCGGGTCAGGGAGGGGCAGTGTCCTTTAGAATGGTAATTGTGCCTACCAAAATGGTAAAAAGTATTTTATAAAAACAACTATCAAGAATATGCATAGGTACATTCGACTATTATTCGGTTCTACAAAATAGTAAGTAAAAAAACACAAATGTAGGAACTAAAGAGTAAATGCCAGTACACCAAGGCCATCAGTATTTTATAAAATCCAAATCGCTGCGGCGACATAAAAAATGTACAGTCCAAGTCTGCTGGGAGCTCCTGTGCGTTCCCCTGGATATCCCGGAGCTCCCAAAACAGCACAAAGGCTGGCCACCGAAGGGTAGTGGGTACATATTTACGTAATTGTAATTAATTGAATTGATTGCCTAATTATATGATAAATAATTGTCTTTTTACATAATAAGAAGTACGAATTATATTTGTAGAATATTCAAGACGCGATGTTTATAACTGAATTTATATGACTTGTAACAGAATGCCAGTTATGAATAAAGTGATTATTATGATAACAATCGTATATCCGTCTGTACCCGGAAGCAGCTTGGGGTATTGCGAAGTAAAGTTTTCACCCTCGAAAAAAAGGGTACATACCTACATTCAAAGGATCATTGATTCCACCAACCGAAAAAAAAAGGAATAATTCAAAATGAATAACCCAATGAGAGCGGCCCAATGTACAATTTGGTAGACATGATAGAAAATGATATAAGCCAATGAAAATGTGACGAGACAACTCCGAACATGAGAAAATGTTAAAAGAAAACTAAATACCGCCGTCGGCTGTAGACACTGGGTGGAAGCCTGTCCATCCGCCTAGAAAAATTAGTGGTTAGATTACAATATATACTTTGGAAATACATATACGTTAATACTTAAAACATAGAGCTTAAAACATAGGAGAAGGAGCAGGAAACTTAGCTGATGCATTTTAATCGGCTAGCTAGGGAGCTCTTGTAATGTAAGGACGAGATGTATTCAAGGTACATATACGATGGGAATAAGATGGAATCTTGTCAAAATCAATTGAAATTACAGATCTCATCATTGACAAGGTTCCATCTCATATGGGATGGAACAAGGGAAGGGAAGGGTCATCTTCACAAGAGCTAGCTGATTAAAATGCAACTTATAGAACACAGGAAAGAGCAAACATAATAAAAAATATACAGGTTCCTACGTAAATTCCTAATAGTTTTCAAAACCAGTTATGACGTTTCTAACAACACATTTATTTAAACTACACAGGACCCATACCACGAGCTTTTAGCGCAAACCTGAATTGAATCACTTTGGTTTTCGTTTCCATCAATCAGTTGAAGTTGACATTATAAGTACACGTAACATTTCGCATTATCGGTTTAGAAAATAAAAGGATATAGGTAAAACCCAATACTTTATTATTAATTAATTATTGAGCACATATTTAGATTTTTTAAGCTAGCTAATTACTATTGAATCTAACTACAAACATACAACATGGAATTCAGGTTCGCGCTAAGAGCTCACAGTACGGGCCTTGACGTAATAGAAAATACTCATGCCAAATATAACTACTGGCGTACAATATTTACACAGCGAGTTATGAAACTTGCAACGAAATAGCTAACACATGCCTCTACGTGAATATTGTAAATTCCGATCAAACGGATATTACAAATACACATGTGGATCATATTCTTTGAGTATAAATCATACTATTCACAAATATTACTCATGTACGGAGTAACTGGTTCAACACTCTATTCTTTAGGTCTAGGATAACGTTGTACTCTTAAATAAGAACAACTTGTACTAGGGTCAAATAAATCCTGAAATCGCCAAGAACATGTCATACTCTTTCTAAAGTTACTGCTCTACCAGCGTCATAATGCATAAATTATCGGGATAATTAAGACGTTACGTAACGTTTAACGCAGCCTGTCACGGGGTATAACGCGATAAAAAATTAGTCACATCTACGTAACGGCCTAATTAGCGAACTAATTTACACGTTAAGACGCAGGTGGAGCAGTAGAGCATTAAAGTAGAGCAGCTAGGTCTACTTTGGCTTTTTCAGAAAATGTCTAAAAATAACCTTAAAACATGTATGAAAGAGCTGTTATTCCTTTACGATTCCATAGTAGGCCTATAAAAGTTGTTCATAAATGCACAATGATATCCTAGATTACGAAGAGTGTTCAACCAGAAAGCCAGAATAAGTCTAAGCATCCACTAGAATTGAAATATGAAGATGACCAAAAAATTCACCAAAATAATCACTTTATGTCACACCAATCCCAGCCTTAATCATTGGTACGTATAATCGACATAAAATATCTCATATATAGTGGATAAGTAGCCTTATATGCTATCGTATCGATATTCAAATAACTAAAAGTTCATATCTACGCGAAGCTGAATTACATGCCTGCAATAGCACTAGACTTTTAAAAATAGTGCCAACACGACATCGATCTAGGCACAGATATCTAGTAGTAGGGAATATACGAAAATAGACGTGCGATAATTTTTGCCAGTCGTATGTCAAGTGCTTTTATTGGCAACAATGGAGGATGACCTGGTGAATTCATTTGTCAGTCAATATGGATTTAACGAGTCTTTTAGTGTAAGGCGTGTGCACACGTTCGGTTCGGCAAAATTCAGGAGAGCAAGAAGGCAAAATTGATTGTGTGGATAAAAAGCCTAAGTGATTATCATCATTATCAGCCACGAGACGTCCACTGCTGGACACATGCCTCCATGTATTTCCAATAAGATCGGTTGAAGGCGGCTTGCATTCAGCTTAATCGTTTGGTTGGCGGTTATCATTGGTGGTCGTCCTACATTTAACTTTGTGCTTGCTGGTACATGGTAATTGAGATCTTCACGACCCGATCGGCCATTCGTTCTGGGAACTATATGGGCTTACCAGGTCGAGAGGATTTGCCAAACAAGCTACACAGCTATGGGCTATACGGATCAGATTGTGCTTTTTGTAGGTTGTGGTATTCCTGAGTGCGGGAAAGGCCCGCGCGTCAAGGACAAGGTATAGCTTGTGGTCAAGTTGAACTGAACGGGTTGGTATTCTGCGTTTCCACCAAAAAGGTTGTATAGCGAGAGATGCGTTTGTAAGAACCAATAGAATCGCTTCATTTACCTAGCTTCATTCAAGGCAGGCTTATTGGAGCGATTCTATTGGTTGTTAACAAATACATTCCTCGCTACGCATCCTTGTACATCTCTGGTGGAAACGCAGGCTTCTGGTCGGGGTATGTCAATTAGAGAATGCAGTACGAACCGAATGAAAAGCCCGAACGCCGGCTTTGCTACCCAGCGATTTCTGCCGAACCGAACACGTGTGTAACACACCTATGAATTATTCAGAGCCAAGATCTGCGTGAAGCGACACGCGCGACGGACGAGGCACGGCAAAAATTACCTACACGTATTTGGAGCGCTGACGCTTCACCTAAACTACGATTACTACTACATAGTAAGATATTATTCTGGTAAACACCTACCTGTAGTATCGACCGGATTCCTCTGCGGAATGATGGAGTGCACATATCTGGCCATGAAGTGTCCGAACACCGCTTTCAGGTCCGGATTGTGCATCATATCGATGAATTCTCTGAAGTCGAGATACCCTGAGTTGTCTCTGTCTACAAGCTCCATGATCTTCTCAACGACGTTATCGGGCAGGTCCTTGTCGTATTCTCTGGATTCGATGATAGCTTTGAGCTCAACGTATGAGATTTTGCCATCTTTGTCGCGATCATACTGTGGACAAAAATATTACTTATTACCAGCTGACTACGCAAACCCAATTTAATTTATAAACAAAATCTGGAAAGGCCACCTTTATCAGTTAGGGGTATAAAAATAGACCACAGACCTATCAAATATACACAGATAATTTCATAAAAATCGGGTGACATGAGATTTTTATAATTATAGATTAAAACAGCCTGAGGTGGGACGACGTTTTAATCAAGATTTCAGCATCACACTGGATGTAAATCGGTTACAAATGGTTTTATTGGAAATCCATAGGGGAAGCAGCACCTATATCCAGCACTGGTCGTTCTATGACTGATAATGACGATGAGCCTGTTGCATCCCACTCATCGACTTGGCATTTTTTCTTTCCTAAATCTATATTGATGGTCCCACTGTTAACCAAATGCCTCCCTATTATTTCCGTTCATCACGATACAATGGTAGGTGAATAAGTGATAAAGCGTTTATTACATCAATTACTTATAAAGACAATTAATAATTAACTGTATACGTGTTTAGCTTAGAATGCAGTAGAAAATATTCAATGCTTAAAGTATTATTTTTTCCTAGTCCTATTTCTCCTAGTCTAGTCCTGTCTTGGTAGCTAATGTATCCATTCTTTGGACACTATGAGTTAAGGTGGCTGCCCACTATAATTACCATACCATGAGCGTGCTATGGGCGCAATAAGCAAAAAATATTATTCGTATTGAAAAATATGAGACTATGCCCCTAGACCATTCCGTCACCGAGCACAAACGCGTGCCATGGACGTAGAGTTTCGGCACCGGCAAAGTATTCTCGACTGACGTTGGCTGAATCAAAGTTGTTGGCAGCTGCATGTGAAGTTAGCTACAAGCTGCGCGAACCCCCATCATGACTGAAGCTCACATAACAGCTGCGCGAGGATTGGGTATCGATCGAGCAGCTTGAAGCTTTACAGCCGCCAAGAAGTTTGATTCGACCTATACGTTGATATAGTACGTTGGATGGACACAGTAGAGCATATCCGTGTGTTACATTATACTGCGCAGTCCCAATATGCAAGTCCACGGAATATTATGATACAAGACATGGACAACTGAGTTGTATTTGGAAAAGAAACCCAAGATTTAAATTCGGCGACATGACCAAATCGTCCAAATATTATGTTATTTAATTAATTTAATGATAAAGATTATGATAGTTAATTAATTTAATGATAAAGTTATCACATTAAACTGTTTCCATTGCATTTCATAATAAATCAGTATGTGCTTACAAACAAGATGCAATCTGTGTTTTCCACTATTAAACCTATCTGGGAATACCGCACAACATAATTTAAATTGATGAATAAAAGGTGATCGGGTTTATGTAAACATAATTCGCATCGCAACAACAGGTTTTATAGGGAAAATCCCTGCGAAAAAAATCGTATCGAACGAAAGTCCATTGATTAGTCATTTTATCGTCGCGATCTATGAATCACGCTTTTGCCAAAATGCTAATTTATTGGCTAAACAACATTTTACGTCAACAAGTACATTTATACGAGAGTTAAATCATCTGGAACTTAACTCGTATATGACTCCTTTTTTACATGGGAGTAATCTGAAAAATACTCAGCTGGTCCATTTAGTCGTTCGACCTAGTTGTGTGGGATTGCAAATATTGCAACCAATAAACCCCCCTCGATAGTGCTTGTGCTGTCTTAGGAGCTCAGGGATCTCCAAGGGAACGCACTAGAGCCCCCAGATCTTTTCTATTGACGTCCTGCGTCTAACATAGAACCACATAGAAAAAATGGCCTCTCAGCGTTGTCGTCGTCCCCGGACCCGTTTGAGTGCATGGCTAGAGCCACATCTCCTACCACCCGCGAGCCCAGAGCCCCCCTTTTAGTACGCTTTTACAGGCCCTATTTTACAGGCAGTGATACCAATGCCGTATTTTTTAACCCCTGCATTAGGGACAGGGCACATACGAGTTCTAGTTTAGAAGACTAGCAGCCGCGGCATATCCCTTTGAGACTCGCAAACTACAATACCGGTAAGTAAATGTAAGATACTTACTCCGCGGCTAGTCTCCAAGACTGACATAAATCGAGAAAATCGTGTGTACGTATCAGAGAAACGGCCCAAACACTCAAATGTACGTGCTAACGTAAAAAGCTCTTTAAAAAAAGCTTAGCTTTGCCTATATGTCGTGTAAACCGGCTCAAGATCCGTCTTTCATTACGATATGCACATAATTACCTACGACTCCTAATCTCGGAGACTATAGTTGCCGCGGAATATTTCTATAAATGGATATTCGCACATCGTGGCGTCTTAGTTTCTGAGACTAAAATCGTATGGGCGTAGCGTAATGAAAGACAGACCTACCTGACCATCACGTTAGGATATCACGCAAGAATTTAACCTGTACAGTAGAGGTCGTTGAACACTAATCAGCATATTACTGGTACTTAGCGGAAAACACATCATCTATTCTCGCGGAATAACTGGTTTTAGCGATAGGTGTGTGGAATCTCGATAGATCGATAACGACGATAACTGTTATGTTACTGATAACCTACAAGCACGATTATTAGGCTAAATATTGTTTATAGGATGTGGGGAAATTATAGTATATTACGAATAGGAATAAATAGTTTTAATTTCTACCCAAAACTACTAATTCCTCGCAGTAAAGTGAAGGAATGAAAGGAGCGCTTTTTCCGCGACTGACTATGCGGTACACATACGACTACGTTTATGGTATCCAGTAAGCTTGTATAAGTATTCAGAAAGGGTGTGTTAAGCCAAATAGGGGTGATTCAGACCATAATTACGAACAACTCCGAAAAGGTATGATTCAGACCATCATTATAAACAAAAGTCAGAATTCGAAAATAGTGTTGGTCACTTGGTCCACAGTAAAAGCTTTTCATTATAATAGTTTTAAACACCTGCTTTCGGCTTGGTATATCCCTTCTCTGTATTTTTCTTTAATAATTATGTTACATACACCTAATACCGAAACGGATAAAACTAAACTCCTTTTGGTATACAAGGTGTGTCGTTACATTTGTAATAATGTACCTGTTCCAAATTACAGATCTAGTTAACACGAAGTTATAATATGCCTACCTATTACAGGAAGAAAAGTAGGTAACTTTAGTCACATTATTTCTCCTTTTTTGACACACGGGCTCTGACCCCAAACTAAGCAAAGCTTGTAATATGGCTGCCAGAGACTGATATACTACATATAGTATATTTTAAATATATACTTATACAGATAGTACCTAAATAACACCCAGACACAGATCAAACACCTATGTACATCACATAAATGCCCCCCGGGGCAAGGGTGAGAATCGAACACCTCTTTGGTCCAGAAGTCAGGGTCTCTAGCGACACTAACCACTGAGCCATCGAGGAAATCAAACGGATAAAACTAAACTCCTTTTGGTACGTAAGGTGAGTTGTTAGATATGTATTTACCTGTACCAAGTTACAGATCTAGTTAACACAAATTTAAGCCTGATTACAGAGGCGCCAGCGTAAATTTAATAGCAACGTAAAAAGCGTTCTCTCTATCGAATGCCTAAAGTGAAAAAGAAACAGAACTATGCTATTTAGCTAATATAATTACGATGGCACCTCTGTAATAGGGCTTTTTAGTACCTATAACCTATTTTGGAAGATGAGTAATTTGCCTACCCTATCACCGGAAGAAAAGTATGTAACTTTCGTCACATTATTTCTCCTTGAATTCCTTATCACCAATAAGCCATAGGTATCTAGATCGCGACGCGCCTGTTGTCCTATCAGTAAGAACTAGTCGGATCACACACTGGCGATGATTAACTCGCGGCAAACATCGGCCATTGTTTGTACAACCGGTTAGCTAATGCTGAGAAAACAGCTGTCCTAAAAATGTGGCTGTGATAAGTCCACTACTTATTTTTGTCTCGAGAAGGCTGCTTTTCCATCTGCACCTCTATCATGGCAAATAGACAAATTGTCTTTCCTTCCACCGATGTATCCCCTTGAAGAGGAAACAAAGTCCATACGTTGTTACTCTTCGAGAGGCGACCTTCCTATTGAACATTGGCAAAGTGGATATCTCTTAGCCATGCTAGGGGTTCAGGAATGAATAAATGACTCTTCAAATAATACATATTTATGTGTCGCCATGAACTTCAACACAAATTACTTTCAATCGCAAGTGAATTTGACAAGTCCTATTTTATTTCGGTCTTTAGTCGGTTCGTGGGTCGTTCTACAGGCAAGGCCCACTCAATATTACTCGCGACACACCATTGGGTCGCGATCTTCGAGCAAATATCTACAGAGCCACAGTCCCTAAGTGAAAGTAGTAAAAAAATGTCCGAGCGCCGTCATTCATACCGACTTAGATATTTACATTACATAATTCACAATAACCCGTTTTTTCGAATCTCGACGTTATGTCACCTAATTAGTGCTTGTAACCGAGCACTTTGGCAACGCGCGGCTTTGTAATCGGCAACATTTTTTGCACGACTGTGACTCTATAGATATTTGCTCGAAGATTCAGAGTTCAAAATCGCTAGGACCTGAGATGCATCACTGCATTTGGTCAGTGTTCATATTCATATTTAGTGTTGTTATCATATTGTTCGTAATTGCAAAACGATGTGCTAAGTAATCGTTTTATAAACGGAACTTGCATGAGGCGAACATAACAGTATGACTGTGTAACATTCGGCGATAAATGGATGAATGAACATTTGGTCGAAACACGCCAGACGTACATAATAATACTAGCTTAAAACCCGCGGCTTCGCCCGCGTGGTCTTAGTACATAGGTACTTGCTTAAAATGAAAATAGCCCGCGGTTAGACCCGCGTTGTATTGGTACTTGCTTAAAATTAAAAAAGGCTGTCTGATGGCCTGCGTTGTCATATTACTTGCAATGATAATGGCCCACGGTCTGGCTCGCGTTGTTTTAGTAATTGCTCAAAATAATAAAAACCCACAGTTTGGCCCGCGTTGTCTTGGCACTTGCTTAAAATAATAATAGCTTGTGTAGCCCAGCATTGTCGTATAACGTATTACTTGCAAGGATAATGCCTACGGTTTGGCCTGAATCGTCTTAGTATTTGGCTGGATAAAAAACGTATTGTATGGGTCAGAGTGTTCGGCCACCATAGGGAGAATGAAAGGAAATTGCATGCAGCGGAGATACGAATGCTGAGATGGATGTGCGGAGAGACAAGAATGGATAAGATTAAAAATGAGTATGTTAGAAGAAGTCTGAAAGTAGCGCCAGTGACTGAGAAATTAAAGAGTGGCAGGCTGTCTTGGTAAGGGCATGAGACGGGAAAAGAGTAAGAAGTCAGAGAGTGTCACGAAAAGAACCCTAAATATGATGGTAAGCGGCAGAAATAGGAGGTGACGACCAAAAAAAGTGTGGATGAATTGTGTGCAAGATAATATGCGAGAGAAATGAGTTGATGATGAGATGGCGTATGATAGAGTGAAGTGGCGAAAAGAAACGTGCTGTGCCGACCCCACCTAGTGGGATAAGATAAGATAATATTTATTGTCATCAAGTAAATCTAAGGGCAGGATGATGATGATAATAGGTTACGGTTTGGCCTGCGTATTCTTAGTACTTGCTTAAGATGGTAAAAGATGGTAAATTACGCAGCTTAGCCCGCGTTGTCTTAATACTTGCTTAAAATTATAATAGCTTACCGTTTGGCCTGTGTTGTCGTATTATTTGTAATGATAATAGCCCACGGGCTGGCCCGCGTTGTTTTAGAAATTGCTTAAAATGATAATAAACCACAGTTTGGCCCACGTCGTCTTGGCACTTGCTTAAAATAATAATAGTTTGTGGTTTCGTCCGCATTATCGTATAACGTATTACTTGAAGGGATAATAAGCCCGATTACAGAGGCGCCAGCGTAACTATATTAGCTAAATAGCATAGTTCTGTCTCTTTTTTACTTTAGGCATTCGATAGAGAGAACGCTTTTTACGTTGCTATTTAATTTACGCTGGCGCCTCTGTAATCGGGCTTAATGTCTACGGTTTGGCCTAAATTATCCCAGTATTTGGCTAGAATAATAACAGGTCGTGGTTTGGCCTGCACATTCTCAGTACTTGCTTATAATGGTAATTTATAGCACGTAGCTTGGCCCGCGTTGTCGTAGTACTTGCTTAAAATTATAAGGGTAGTATTTAAACGCAAATCAAAAAATATCCTTATTCTATGCAATAAGATTCCAAATTCCCATCAAAATTACTGATTGCACAGCATAATATTCAACTCAAAATATCACTAAACACACTACAATTTATTTTCGCAGCGTACAGCGATTTTTCCTAAAGCAAAAGCTTTTTCATCAATGCACAGCTAATAATCTTAATGCACATTATACCTGTTAACTCTTTTTCTTTTAAATATAGCTTCTATTTTTATATTATTTACAGCAGTTTTTCTAAATAAAACAGCATTTTATTAATCACAGTCGTCTTAATATTTAACCTAAACTAACCTAACCTAACCTAAACTAACCTAACCTAAACTAACCTAACCTAACCTATTTTTTGTTTCACACCTAATCTATAAAGGCGATTCGCTTCTGGCACTTCGCCGGCCGCTGCCGCGGCACGCTCGCTTCGCTCGCTCGGCTCGTGCGTTGTTTTGTCATGTTCTAACATAACCTAACCTATTTTTTGTATCACACCTAATCTAATTTCTTCACTAATTTACCCTAAAGAAACCATCCATTGATCTAACCCCTGATAACAGAGCACTCCCTAGGAAGCGAGGGTCAACTTAGGGATTATGCGACTGGGATAGTTATTTTGCTATGAAATATGAAAAATTTGCTGTGCAGTCAGTATTTATGCTATGTATGTAGTATTTTTGTACAAAAATAAATTTAACTGTATTACATTATGAGGAAAAAAGTTATGTCATATTGATGTAAAATTTCGAATTATCTGCAGTTTGAGTTTTGTTAAACATTTAGTTTATTTGTAGTGAAGTAAGTTATTTGATGTAAAAAAGAATATAAATGATGAGTATGTATTGATAGGCGATTATTTATTTGATATGCAATTTATATTATCCCAAATTATAATAGCCTGCCGTTTGGCTTGCGTTGTCGTATTACTTGCAATGATAATAGCCCAGGATAATAGTCTGGCCCGCGTTGTTTTAGTATTTTCTCAAAATGATAATGAGTACTTACTTTAAATGGTATTTCCCCACAGTTTGACCCGCGTTGTTTTAGTACTTTCTTGCTTAAAATAATAGCTCATGGTTTAGCTCGGGTTTTCGTATTACTTGCAAAGATAATATTAGCCTGCTTTGTCTCAGTATTTGCTTAAATTCGCTCGTGTCTAAAGCTTATTACGGAGTACCTACGACAATTTTTAGATGAAATTGATTTGCAAAATATTTGAAATTAATTAAATAATAATTGTATGATTTATTCATGTTCAAATAATTATTTTATGGCCGCATTGGATTTAACGGTTAATTCAATATTTTTGTTCTTAGTATTAAGATCTCAATGTAACACAGTTCAACAGTAAATATGTTCTTTGACTTTAATAGCCTACGGTTTGGCCCGCGTTGCCTTATAACTTGTCAGAAGATAAATACTTAATAAAGTTATATGTTAAAATACCTACTCATTCTTTATGTGGTAAAAAGAATATTTTTCGGTACATTGCTCACTCATGAACCATGTAGTTTCCCACTCGCATACCAAATTATATCCCACTCCATTCGCATGTCATGGTCCACATCACAATCGTAATGTCCTAATCCTGGTCTGACCACTGAGCTTTGAAACTTATGTACGAAATTTACACTAATGGCTTTTTATTGATGGAAAACATTGAAGCAACCTGCAAAGGCACGTCCATAGAGAAAAATCGATGTATATGAATTCAGCAACCCGCGCTCGGCCAGCGTGATGGATATGGCTCAATCACCCTTCGTGGGTAGGCCTACGTTCAGTAGTGGACTATTAAAAAAGCTCAGAACAGGTATTCAACATGTTTCATTAAATTATTAGAAATTTAATTTTGATTATCCTGAACTCAATGACAATCTTGCCCAAAACCGTTCACCCAGTCAAAAGTGGCCGAGACACTTGTAGGACTTTCAGGCATTCTCTGACCCTGTACAGATGAAAAAGTAGCACACAAGTAGGTATATTTTATTTGAGAAATACATATTGTACCTATATCTAGACGACAGGCATGTTCTAGGATTCTATTATACTCATCATTTGACTTACTTTTACTATGGTACCTACCCCGAAATCACGTAAATAAAATTTCGCTTTTTCAGGTAGAACCCATAGTAAAGTAAGTTTATTTATCCGTATGTACCCTAAGTTCAAATCTATTGGCTCACAAAATAAAATCTTTCGTAAACTATTAGGGGCCCATTTTGCCCCATTGACGGATGAGTCAATATCTAAATTTTATTCTAGATACTTCACTATATTACTAAAAAAATGCGTTCAAGTTATTTTTCATGCTTTTATAGGACGTTTGGTCTAGATTTCGACAAGGAATCCGGGACTTTTCCCAAAACTACTAATTACTAATAGATGACTATACTGACTATAGTCATCTATTAGTTAAAAGGGTGGGCTATTTTTAAACAATATTGCATCGATTTACGAATAGATTTTTAGCATTTTTTTAAGAAATTGTTATCGTGACCCACTGAAATTTTCCTGGATAGCAGTAGGTACCCCAAGTGGTAATTTGTGTTATTGTCTAGCATCGTACCAAATTTTGTTAGAATTCATTTACCCGTTTTATCTTAGCTTTATCTGATAATTTTGGCTATCCCTAAGAGACCCTATAGATTTTCCGGAAAAAAATAGTTACTGTATTGAAACATGTTATGTGCTTCCTACATACCAGATTTCATTCATAATCGTTCCGCTCGTTGGATGTAATTTATGTTTTTTTCACCAACTTTGGGACCCTATTTGACCTCTTAGATAAAGAAAATTCAGAAAAACAGGAACAAACGTATTTTTCATTTTGTCTGAGTAGCATATTAACAAAGTTTTAAGTCAATCGGTACAGGAATACAAAATATACTTACAAACGAAAAGAGCCCGTTTTACCCCGTCAAAGGTCAAAAGTTCAAAGTTTTCGTCTTTAGTGCTCCATTACGTCATACAATGTACCTATATTCCATATTTCAAGTTTATATCTTTAGCGGTTTGGGCGGCAGCCGAAACTGATTAATTTTGGCTATCCCTAAGGATCCCCATAGAATTTCCGGGATAATAATAGTTCATGTGTTGAAACATGTTGTGTGCTTCCTCCATACCAGATTTCATCCATAACCGTTCAGCTCGTTGGATGTAATAGACGCTTTTTTCACCAACTTTGGGACCCAATTTGACCCCTTAGATAAGGAATATTCGGAAAAACAGGAACAAACGTAACTTTTATTTTGTTTGAGTAGCATGTATACAAAGTTTCAAGTCAATCGGTAAAGGGAATAAAAAGTTACATACAAACGAAAAGGGCCCGTTTTACCCCTTTAGAGGTCGATTTTTCAAAATTCCGTTCTTAGTGCTCCATTATGTGGTCCAATGTATCTTTGTTCCAAATTTCATGTTCGTATCTTTAGCGGTTTGGGCTGTAGGCTGTCTGTCAGTCAGTCACTCAGCGAAGCCTTTTATATAATAGATTAAATGTTGATAAATAGATTTTGGATAAGTCAAAGGACATATTACTCAAGGGAGTATTCTATGTTGTCTCTGTACTCGTGGTTGTCGATGCGTGGTCTCCATTCAAGAACTTTATGGCTCTATCAGTTATCAGTTTTGCATACTCTCTGGCTAGTGTTTCTTCAACTTGCCAACCTCCTGAATTTGTAACGTTGTTTTTTCTAAACCATTTGTGACTACTTACTTAAAATATTAATTTTAACCTAATTTATATTCTATTCTAACTTTGGTCTTTCTAAATATATTTTTTTAACTTTTTTTTAATTTGAAAATTGCTAAAACAAATACTTAACTTAGAACTGTTCCTTATCGAAGGTGTTTCTAAGCATGAAACCATTTTCTATATAAAAAGAATAATTATATTCGATATAATAATACTGACGTATAATACTGACTGACATATAATACTGACGTATATCCACTCGTATTTTAAGTAGGTAAATACCTACGTAACTTTTCAATGCATTGAATTGGTAGGTACCGAGATATCAATTATTTAATGATTGATGATTATGAGCGTACACATTCAAGATACTTATTGCTATTTGATAACACTCTGACTCTGACTGAAATTGAAACATTTGATATTACTTAATAGCACTGAAGTGCTGCTGCTGTTATGACCGATATCAAAATCAAAATATACGGCTTCCTAGAAAATATACAAATGTAGAAAGACCTACCTGATTTTTTCTATTTATATTTTTAGTAAATAATAATAATAAATAAATAATAAATATTATGGGACATCTTACACACGGTCTCTGACCCCAAACTAAGCATAGCTTGTGATATGGCTGCCAGAGACTAATATTCTTATCTTCTTATCCTTACTAATATTATAAATTCGAAAGTGTGTCTGTTGGTTTGGTACTTACTCTTTCACGCATCATCAGAGCAATGTATAGACTTAATTTTTGGCATGGATATTGTTCTAAGGTTGGAGAATGACATAGCTAGGCTACTTATTATCCCGGAAAAATAAAATGTTCCTATGGGATAGCAGAAAACTGTTTCGAAGTCAGTTGAAAATCCATTAAAGGTAATTTGTAAATGCCCAAAAAAATATTTTTGATAAAAATACGTATTTTGATCCAGTTTTGAATGGTTTCTTTTACTCCCCTCTTATGTTTCTTGCAGCTCTTAACTCAGACCAAAAAAAAAACAAGACAATGTTGCGAACAAACGAGTGAGGCCGGCAAAACTATGCCTCGCCGTGTACAGACACAACACACACAATATGTACACGTTCAAATAAACTATGCCTTGGCTCGTCATTCGAACTATGGCGGCGCAACACCGACGCACTCACACCATGTAGGTATAAAAAACCGGCCTCACTTGTCTGTTCACGACGTTCCGCCTTGATTTATTTATTTGGTCTGAGGCTCTTAAATAGTACAAGAAGTTATTAGTAAAATTTTAGCTGAAAACACTTCGAAAATATGTTCCTTTACTTCCGAAAAGTATCTTGTTGAGTAAAACAGCACCGATTTTCCTCTTCAGTGACTATAGTAACTATAGGCAAACCATTTAACCCGCGGAACGCCCGCGGGGTAAGAAGGGAGCGGGGGGAGATGTTATCGGGTGGGTAAGAGGGGTGAGACGTGCGCTCTCTGCTCCACGTACCCCTGTCACCCACCCGGTAGCATCTCCCCCCGCTCCCTTCTTACCCCGCGGGCGTTCCGCGAGTTAAATGGTTTGCCTATAGCTGCCCGTCCTGACTTAGGCTGGTTACGAGTGAGTTATAGCTATAAACATTCCGGAAGAAATATTCTAGAAGATAGTGAAAACCGTATTGCAATCTGTTGTCTAGTTTGTAAGATATAAGCGGATACACAGACACACACACACAAATGGCAGTTTTGCTTTATACTATGTAGTGATTAGCAGGTGTCCATTGTACAATTATGTTCGTTTGTGTGATTTGACATCAGAAATCAAACATGCTGTAGAAGTGATTATAGTACAATGATTATCATCTAGGAATTTCCATTGAAATTCTCACTGACAGAAGTGCGTTGATAGGTACTTAAGTATATTGAAATACAAAAAAATTGGTTGCCTGTAAAGTCGGTATACGGGCGAAAGTTTTACGTGACAACGACTTTGAGACGAATGAGAGCGCATGAAGTGTGAGCGGGGAGCGTAACGCAGTTTCTTGAAGTGTCACCCGGCAAACCAATTTATAAGACGTTGTCACGTCAAAACAGACAAACATAAAATAAATCTTTAAGTGGGCTCCCATACAACAAACCTGAATTTTAGCTGTTTTTCGCTCGATATTAATAATGGTAACTGGTAGACGCTTGAAATATTCACAGAATATTTAATTGTAAATTCACTTCAAAAATATAACAATTAAATTAAAATAAATATGCAAGGGGGCTCCCATAAGATACGGAATCCTTCGTGAGCGAGCCCGACTCGCACTTGGCCTATTTTTGAAATGGCAAATAAATGTTTGCCAGGGTCAGCTTTGCCGCATTTTCAGATTCGCAGCCGGATCTTTAGATATGGTGTCAAATTTTCAGTGCTTTTCAGTATCAGCAACTACATAAAGAGTATGGATCACCTACTTACGTGCCCACAGTGTCCGAGCCCCTGTACGATGGAAGACCTGTACAAGGCTACACCCTGCGGGGTCGCAGTGGCCAAATATTGGGAGAAAATTATATAAATAATCATTTTTGAACCATTGACTCGACGAAGAAGAAGACTACCTATAATGTTTCACCAAGGCCACATGTCTTGTTTCAGAACATGACTAATTCTATTCGTGGAAGCAGTTTGCTACTTCACTGATTACAAACAATTTGTCCTGTCGGGCGAGTATGCGCGCCACAAATTATTTCGTTCCTCGTGTTAGAACGAGACAGCGTTATGGCAAAGTATATAGCTGTCACTTTTCCACACGTCGAAATGAGTTCTTTTCGTGGGTTTTCGTGGTCGCATGCTCTATAGCCTGGTGTTCCTTTCATTGGTGACTGACTCCACATATCAATGGGTTAATCATATGACATTAATAACAATGAAGAATGTCTCGCCTGTTCTTTGACTTTATTGGTTTTATTTTTGAAGATGTGTCATAGGTTTTAAATGATCTTATGCATTAATCTTTCTTTGATAAGAGTTGCGAAATTTATTGATTTGAAGAATGAGTTGAGCCTAGTGTACCTGTTGCCATTATTAATATCGAGCGAAAAACGGCAAAAACATCAGGTTTGGCTATGAAACACGATTATAATCGACTAAAATCGTTACTGGTTGAACAACTCTAGTCACACGTCGAAATGAGTTCTTTTCGTGGGTTTTCGTGGTCGCATGCTCTATAGCCTGGTGTTCCTTTCACGGCCTTTCAGGCCTTTCAGGCCACATGTCTTGTTTCAGAACATGACTCATTCTATTCGTAGAAGCAGTTTGCTACTTCACTGATTACAAACAATTTGTCCTGTCGGGCGAGTATGCGCGCCACAAATTATTTCGTTCCTTGTGTTAGAACGAGACAGCGTTATGGCAAAGTATATAACTGTCACTTTTTCACACGTCGAAATGAGTTCTTTTCGTGGGTTTTCGTGGTCGCATGCTCTATAGCCTGGTGTTCCTTTCATTGGTGACTCCACATATCAATGGGTTAAGTAATCAATTATGACATTAATGTAACAATGAAGAATGTCTCGCCTGTTCTTTGACATTGGTTTTATTTTTGAAGATGTGTCATGAAGATCTTATGCATGAATCTTTGTTTGATAAGAATTTTATTGATTTGAAGAATGAGTTGAGCATAGTGTACCTTTTGCCATTTTTAATATCGAGCGAAAAACGGCAAAAACATCAGGTTTGTTGTAAATATTGATTTTAGATTTGTCTGTTTTTAGCTTAAAATATACCTACATAACTAAAGTATAGTTATGTATACTCTAAGGTTTTTAGTATTTGTTGTTATAGGTAGCAGCAACAGAAATACATCATCTGCGCAAATTGTAACTGTCTAGCTATCACGGCGCTTGAGATATAGCCTGGTGACAGACGGACGGACGAACAGCACAAGAATTTTATGTGTTAGAGAAGATAGTAAACTAAGTATATTTAAATATTGCATTTAGATCTAAAAGCCGGATCAAACAGAGGCGATAGCGATCCAGTGCAAATCGATAGCGGTTCGTACCATGTCACACAGGGCTACTAATTGCTGATGAGGCTGTCATCATCACCATATCAGCCATTGGATGTCCACTATTGTCTACTGCTTGACATAGGCCTCCCCTATGGATTTCCAATAACACCAGTTGGAAGCTTGCATCCAGCGTATATAAAATATGATGGGTTGTGAATTATTAGTGAAATAGGTAGTTTATAAAAAAATGTTATACATAAATCATTAAAAATAAATGCCCTATTTCAAAAAAATTGGCATTACAAATATAATCTAAGAAAATTAAACAATGTTGGAATTATTTTCTAAGAACATAGCGTTACATTATGTTTTCATTTCATGAAGTTTTAAGAAAATAACGGTTTATACATAAGTAATTATATGTTTTTATCTTATAACTTTTCTCTAACAAGAATGAGTTCATGCTTGAGTACCAACTCGTCTTATGGTATATATTTTTGTTCAAGATGAAGAACACAAACTTCGAAGATATTATATTAGACATAATATTATAAGTATATGTAGTATATCAGTCTCTGGCAGCCATATCACAAGCTTAGCTTAGTTTGGGGTCAGAGGCTGTGTGTAAGATGTCCCCAAATTTTTATTTATTTATTTTACTTATATATTCACTATGACTTATACTCAAACTATATCTCTCCAGAAGCAAGAAAGCTGGCACACTTCCATCCCCTGGCCACACAGATCAGAAACATATTGAGTCAAGCCACCTCAAAGTATACTAAAAACAGTATATTACATAAAACTTAAATTAAAAATTAAAAAAACCCCCGACAGACTAGACAGAGTCCTACCGCTGATAAAATATCTTTTCTTTCATTTGACAACCATTTTGGGCACATTTGTAGAATTTTGGTTCTTCCATCCCCACTTTAACCCACCATAACTCTTAAACGGCTCAATCGATTTTTATAAAACATAGCTAAGAACACTCTCGATTAAGTCTCCTTGCATCCAAAAAAAACTAAACTGAAATCGGTTCAGTGGTTCGGGCGCTATGATGCCACAGACAGACAGACAGACAGACACACAGACAAACAGACACGTCAAACTTATAACACCCCTCTTTTGCGTCGGGGATTAAAAAGTATCCTTTTCCAAATGAAATATTACTGTAATACAACTACACAAGGGTCGTTCCCGTTAGTTCTACTGAAGAACATTTCACTTTCAGGGCCCATAAGGTCGAATTTGCTAAAATCTTTAATTTTAATTGCATTGAATACAATGTTCTAAGAAAGATATAGCAAAATAATAAATGTATACAATATGCAAGTGAGATGGTTGTCTATTTTATAACAGTTTTACCAAGTCATCACACAGCACTTATTAGATACATTATGTATTGTGAAATGACGAGATCTATTTTGCGGTGCTATGTAATATATTTTAATAGAGAAACTGTTGTTTATTTAATTTTAGTAATAAGCTCACTACATCAATCAGTAAATGATTCTAATTTATATAAAAGTACTGTAAGATATTTTAGATGTGTGGAAGGTCAGTTGAAATAATGTATGAAGTGGTCAAAGAAGCTTAAGGACTAGGATTTGATGATGTGATGAATACCTATTTATTTATTTTTTAACCTATACTGTCCCACTCCTGGGCAAAGGTCTCAATAATTAATAAAACCTATAATAATTTTAAAACTCTTTTCCAACTTTTAATTTTCATCAACATCCCAATGAGCTAGCTGTGACACTCACAGAGCAAAGATATATCCCGAAAAGAAAGCCTGTCTTCAATTAAAATAGGATTAATATGAGGAGATGCACTCACTGGAGTGCACACTTGACATGTCAACCGAACACCCAAAACATCTACTTAAAGTGAAACTGATTGTAGATTTATAAGGATAGAACAAAAAAAAAACTTTTAATTTTGGTTGCAGTTAGGGATACATTTTGGAAAACCTGTAATTCTCAGCTTTAGACTTTATATTCTACTAGCAGCGCCCCGCGGTTTTACCCGCGTTGTGCCCGTTCCCGTGGGAATTTCGGGAAATTTTATACATATAAACCTTCCTCTTGAATCACTCTATCCATTAAAAAAAACCGCATCAAAATCCGTTGCGTAGTTTTAAAGATTTAAGCATACAGACAAACAAACGAAAATAGCGACTTTATTTTATACTATGTAAGGATGGGTGCGTTTGTGTTGGGATCAATGGCATTTTGGGCATATTATGCAAAATTAGCATTAATGTAAACCGTTCGGTTTGGCAATTTCGCCCGTTTTGCCAATAATGCAACCTTTGTTCACTACCCAAAACTAACGCTAAACATCAAATTCTTATATGTCAAAAAGATCACAAAAAACCCACCTCCGCAGGTGGGTCAAAAGTGGCAGTTCACGGTGGCATTTTTAGCTATTCAAACTGTGAATGAAAACAGTTAAAAATGCCACTTTTGCCCACACATTCTCAAACCGAATACTGAATATAATTGTTACTGGCGTTTTTAACTGTTAATTTTGCCATCAGTAGGCTACCCAAACACACCTTTTACCACCATTAAAAAGCATTAATGAACTGTACAATTTCAGGTTAATTATAATATTATTTTGCCCTAATGATGCATGTAATGTTTTGGTGACTCTGTTGCCATGACAAAGTTTGATATTGTATACAAAAATATACATTGAGAGATTATTAAGTAATTGAGTAAGTACATCCTCGTTGTTATATTGCGTTGGATACAAGTTTGAGAAGTTTGCTTATGCATTGTTTTGTCAACTTTTCAAGAAAGAATTATGTAGTTAAAGGAGTTACTTACTTTATCAAATATTCCGCGCCAATATGCATCAGAGCCGACTTGTCTCAGCGGAATAGACACTTGTGTCTCATTTGGTGTAGATGGCATTTTTAAAACACTTAAATAAAGCAAAGTTTCATAAAATTGGTGCCGCAAATATTAGAAAGTTTACGCGATCACTCATGAGTCATCACGAATTTACTGTCGGTATCTTGAGATATGAAAACGTATAGGAGAAAAGTCCGATGTTATGTGATAATTCGTAGATTCGTATTTATTTAGCACAACGAAAACAAACACGACAAACAAACCGAAAACCCCGTTAGAAACTGGCTGACGGACGGACTAGACTAAACAGCCCAGCTAGTGTGACCAGATTTCAAGTCACTATGCTGCCAGATATTAGCCTAAATTATTTTACAACTTAACTGATTATTATATCACAGTCATGTTATGTTACATTTCTGGTATAAAAATCGCTAAATGAGTGCTATAAAATAAACGTGTTTCTGTGTTATATTCCAGTTGAAATGTGTAAAAGCACCTACGCAAGATTACGTATTTTCAAGTTACCTTATCATTTGTAGGTGGATAAAAAAACTGTTTTCTAAAACCAAGTGAAACACTGGTTTTGCTATTTGATCAAATATCTGCAGAGATAATTTTCTACAGAGGTTACAAATGAGACCTTTAGAATTATTACTTTCTCAGTCCTAAATAAAGTGTGACATTAAAGTGTAGAAATTATTTGGGTACTAAACACTAAACAGTCACTGTTGCTCGAAACACTATCCAGCTTCAATTCGATTGTCAATTTTGCTATATTTGTATTGTTTTGTGTTGTGTGCATAGTGAACAGGAAAGGAAAAGAGTGTCGTCATTAGCAAAATAATGTATAGAATACTAAAAAAGCAATAGTGATGCCCTCATTTATTTTCAACTCTTTTGGGTATTTATAATAATTATATACCTAATAAATAAACACAAATCGCTCAGTAGGATTTCTGATTATTAATCGTAAAAATCTGCTAAATGCGGTTACTCTTGGAACGTCTAGCCTAGCAGTCTGTCTGTCTGTGGCCATTACAATTGCCATTGCCAGTGCTGCCAACTTTCATAAATTGCGAATCAAATCAAAAACCGACACAAAATCCATGTACTCGAATTTGTGGGCGGTAATGTGAAGCCTAGAATAGATGTGCTGTCTTATTTATACCACAGCCAAAATATTGCATGTCCGCTATGATAAATTACTGTTGGTGGCCTCGATGCCGGGACAATAGAAAACGGCATTGGTATCCCCTGCCTACTAAAATGGAACATCTAGGCTATTGAATGGTTAGAGATGGGGCTGTTGCAATTTACTCAAACAGGCGCGGGGAGGACGATAACGTGTGTGGCACCGTTGTCGTAGAGAACCGTACAAGCCTGGGTAGGTTTGAGTAGTAATGGTGGGAGTTTTAGTGGGTACAATCCTACATAGCCCGGCTGCACCACAAAACAGTAGAGTATCTTTCGAAGATTCAACCTTCGTAAAAAAGGATAAACTGTTGGATCTAAAATTAATTTAAGTAAGACCTACATTATGTGCCTGCACAGTTTACGCGATAAACATTATTTTTATTCTGTGAGTGGCGAATCTTTTTAGGACGTAAGTCACTATACCTTTTCGATTGTTAACAGTCTTTTGTCTCCTTTCTTTTTGGTTTTGCTAACTTTTTACAGTAAAATTGCCATTTCTGACGCAATATCAGAAAACTGGTAGCACTAATTACAGCTGCTCTGCTGAGGTTTTGCTGGCTGTCACGAAAGTGTCAAATCAAACGACATAGGTAATTACTTTAAATTACAACGAGCTCAGAGAAAACTTTATGAAAATAGCTTAATGCTTCATTAGAGTTATTAATTACCTAATGACATGGAATAATGCGTCGATTTTTTATTTAATTGAGAAATAGATGCTAGAACAGAGCCATCTAGTGATTTTTAATCTAACTAGCAAAAGCAGTCCACGTTTCAAGTCTACGCAAGGTTCTGAGACGTCTTAGTTGTTTCATGATTTTTGGATAGATGTCGCTTCTAAAAATATGGCATTTTAGCAAGACAAGTCTTTACTGAACCATATTGGCTGTAATTTAGTTGGTGCATGTGTTATGTGTGTGCTATAGCAGATATTTTACCCTCTCATGAATAATATATCGCTAAATAGGTAACATCTGGTTTCGCGAAATTGACACGCAATAAAAAGAAAAAAATGCATAGACTATGCGCTATCATGTCATCGATGGTGGAGCACGACTAAAATTTCCTGTAGGCAATTCAATGCTAGATGCCCATTTTTAGGGTTCCGTACCCAAAGGGTAAAAACGGGACCCTGTTATTAAGACTCCGCTGTCCGTCTGTCAGTCACCAGGCTGTATCTCATCCCATGTACAGACAGTTGACATATGTTGTTATAGTTATATATAAGTACTTACCTACTAAAACCCAAATTAAAAAAAGTTTTAAAGGGGGCTCTCATAAAATAAACCTACATTTTTAGCCGTTTTTAACTCCATATATTATTAAACGGTAACAGATAGACGCTTGAAATATTCACCGAATATTTAATTGCATGTTCACTTCAACAATTATTAAGTATTGTACATAAATTAAAATAAAATAAATAATTAAAGGGGTCTTCCATACAAGAGACGAACTTTTTAGCGCGATATTAATATCAGTAACAGGTAGAAGCTTGAATATTCATATATTCAACGAATATTCGTTGGAAAAAATAATAATATATTAAAATAAAATATATGAAGGGGGTCCCATGCAGTATGGAACCCTTCTTGCGCGATTTCGACTCGCACTTGGCCGATTATTTTATATCGCTTGTATCTAAGTTTTGTATAATTTAGTCTAATCTAGGTATAATTTAGTAATTTGGCATTACTTTTCAAAAACAATTTTATAAGTAAGTAGTTCGTATAGGCTAGCGCTGGCTAGCTAACAATCTTTATGGTCAACGAAGGCTCCAATGGGGGACCCCTGCCTTCGAGGTGCGAGTCCCCTAGGGCGCGAGGCCGGGGGCGGTGGACCACCCCGCCCACGCCTTTCGCCGCCTCTGCATGTCGTAGCATAAGGTAGTATTATTATATATTCTTTGGCATAAGGTGCGTTCGGGTAGCCCACTGATGGCAAAATTAACAGTAAATACGCCAACAACGATCACATTCAGCATTCGTTTTGAGAATGTGTGAGCAAAAGTGTAATGAAATGTGAAATATTTTGTCGATAATTTTAAAATTGAAAATAATTATGTCGAATAGTGCAAACTAAAGTTTTATCTCAATTTTACCTACAAATGAAAGACGGAACAATACAAGTCTATGGTCAGAGAGGAAGTGACATTTATTGTTAACAAGGTTACAGTTACTATACTCGTATACAAAAATATGACTATAGATAGTAATATTCTATACGTTGAAGATTAGTGTATCGTTGTATAGTCTGGGTTGCAATCATCGATGGTGCTGGTGGATGATCCATTCTTCGTTCGATCACTTCGTAGTCCTGTAGTTCCTGTACCAATAAGTCATTTGAAACTTTGTAAGTATTGTACCTTTAGATTTTCCCAACAATGTCTTTTCGGTGATGGCGAAAAGTGCTGGGAACTCCGGTGACTTCCTACCTACCCCAGATCCTGAAACTTCCAAGACAGCACAGAGGCAGGCCACCGAGGGGGTTTTAGTGGGTGCAATCCCACATAACCCGGCTGTACCCCGAAATAGCTTGGTGTCATACGAAGATTTCCCCCTCGTAAAAAAAGGTATAGTAAACAAAATTTTAATTTGGTTGAAACTAAAATTAAGCTAGCTCGATATCGAATAGATAGCGCTGAACAAATCGAATAAGAAATTGCAATTTACATTTACCATTAACTCTCTCGAGCGCGTAAAAAACTTGTCAATGTAATAAAGCGGTGTAACCACGAGTCTGGAACTCTGGACCCTCAATTGCCTAGTGGACTGCGTAGGGGTAGAGTTCTCACAAAATAACTGCTCGCGGCCAAAATCGCGAACTGATTCAATGCTGCCAGGAAATTCGATGTGCTGGTAACATAACGTATGTGGCGTCACCTCTCGCACGCAGAGTTATCTTGCACGTACTCTATAGCGCAGTAGAGCTACCAAGTGCCGGCATGCTGGGCACGTGGATAATTGGATATGCAGTCAACAGCACTGGCAATGAACTTGAGCATTAGCAGACCTTTAGTCCTTCAATGGTATGAGATAGGTACATCCTTAAACTATTAACAGACGATCGCACCGCACCGTGACCTTGGTGCGCTCCGGACCATATTCGATAGTGTGTACATCGGTCCGCCGCACATTATTATTATTATTGACGGTCCGCTCGGTCGGATGGTTCTGTCAAAGGATTTGGTGCGGTTCGCGCGTTGTTCGCTCGTGTGGCCCACGCACCGCACCGTTTAGCGCTTTAGTCGCAATTCTGCCTCCGAGCGAGACACGCGTAACGAAGTTGTAATGGCGGCGGCGTCGGAGCAAGAAGCCGTAAATATTACGGAGAAAAAGTTGATTTTAGAAATCATCCAAATTTATAAAGAAGTTCCTTTATCAGTCGCATATGAACGAGTAAAAAAGTTTACTCGTAGTCACACTGGTGTAACAAAGCGGTGTAACCATGAGTCTGGACCCGACTGTTTGAGTCTCTGTATCTTAAATAAAATTTTGCCCATTCTTTCCTTTTTTTCCTTTGCCTTTGGCTAGGCGTGCTATCTACGACGGTTGCCGCAATTAAAGCTATTTTAGCTTCCTTTGACAAGGTTGGAGGCATGTCTGACGCGATCAAGCACGGATAGCACACTGGACCATCTCGTGTGCGGTGCGGTGGTGTGGCGAGTCGAGCGCACCGTACCGGTCCGGCGGTTCGGGCGGACAAGTTCGATCGTCTATTAATGCTTTTACATCGACTGTTTCTCTAAACGACGGACAGTATTTTATTTTAAAATAATAAAACTATAATGCTATTAAAAAGTATTGTGGAATAATGAATTCATGTTTTTTTATTTATTATAGAGCGAACAAAAAACCTTCTTCATCAAATCTTATATAAATCATACTTTTTGGCGGTTTGAAGTTCGCTACAAGCTGCACGAAACCCAATCATCGCAGCTGTTACATGAGTTTCAGTCAGGATTGGGTTTTACGCAGCTTGTCTTATATAAATCATACTTTTTGGCGGTTTGAAGTTCGCTACAAGCTGCACGAAACCCAATCATCGCAGCTGTTACATGAGCTTCAGTCAGGAATGGGTTTTACGCAGCTTGTCTTATATAAATCATACTTTTTGGCGGTTTGAAGTTCGCTACAAGCTGCACGAAACCCAATCATCGCAGCTGTTACATGAGTTTCAGTCAAGATTGGGTTTTACGCAGCTTGTCTTATATAAATCATACTTTTTGGCGGTTTGAAGTTCGCTACAAGCTGCACGAAACCCAATCATCGCAGCTGTTACATGAGCTTCAGTAAGGATTGAGTTTTACGCAGCTTGTCTTATATAAATCATACTTTTTGGCGGTTTGAAGTTCGCTACAAGCTGCACGAAACCCAATCATCGCAGCTGTTACGAGTACATGAGCTTCGGTAAGGATTGGGTTTTACGCAGCTTGTCGCATACTTCACAGGCGCCAAGAAGTTTGGTTCAGCCTATACAGATAGATAGATAGATAGATAGATATTCTTTATTGTTAACACAAAGAGCACAAGTAACACAGATAACAAAAACATTATAAGTATAGCGTGTAACAAGAGGCGGCCTTATCGCTAAAAGCGATCTCTGCCAGGCAACCTTTGGATGGAATAGGAATATAGAACAAGTAAAGACGAGGGTGTGCGTTAACAATAATAGTTCGTAGGTACTTATAAAACATACATTTACATACATACTAATAAATACTTACATAAACATAAAGTACATAAAATTAACCTACCATACTTATATAAACATACTTATAATAGCAAAAGAAAAAAAAAAAATATTATAGAACTAGTTAAATAAAAAAATAAATAATAAATAAAGACAACAGCACTATCGTTTATCAACGAGCGGACAATTGCAAGTAATGATTTTTAACCTGTTCTTTGAACACGGCAAGTGATGGAGAAAGTCTGATCGGCACAGGCAAAGCATTCCAAAGTTGAACTGCCTGGAAAGCAAATGACTTCCCATAAAAAGTTTCGCAGCGTGCGGATGGTGTTTTAAGCTTAAGATTTTCTTTGGACCTGAGAGAGAGAGAATGTAAGGTGTGCCAGTAGGAAAAAAGGTCTTTTAGGTAAGAAGGAGTTGAAGGGTTAAAGAGGATGTTGTAGAGGAGATGGAGAATATGTGCATTCCGTCGAAAGCGAATTGGGAGCCACTTGAGCTTTGCGCGAAAATGAGATATACGGTCATACTTACGTAAGCCATATATGAATCTAATACAATAATTTTGGAGCCGCTCAAGTTTATCTAGCTGAGTTTCGGTGAGATCTAAAAAGCAAGCGTCAGCATAATCTAATATGGGGAGGAGAAGAGACTGTGCGAGCGCCACCTTAGTGGCAGTGGGTAAAAAGTTCCGGAGTCGTCTCAACGAGCTACCAGCAGCAAACAGTTTACTACAAATCAACTTTATGTGTACGTCCCAGTTTAAGGACCGATCGAACATAACCCCAAGGTTTCGCACCGACTCACTATAAGGCAATGTTATTCCGTCAAAAACAACACTAGGGAGTTTAGCCCAATCAATTTTTGAGATTGCATACGAACTACCAATAATAATAACTTGAGTTTTTGCCGGGTTGACTTGCAGACCATAGGAATTACTCCACTCTTTAATCCGGCAAAGATCATTATTAATTCTAGCTACCGCAGAGTCCAGATCATCTAGCCTAGCTTGTGTGTAAATTTGAAGATCATCTGCATAAAGGTGGTAGGAAGAACTAAGGCACTGAGATATAGAATTTATGAAAAATGCGAAAAGAAGAGGAGATAGTACGCCGCCTTGTGGTACGCCAGCTGCAGTATTGCACCAGGAGGAATAAACATCTTCAAGGCGAACACGTTGCCGGCGCCCATACAAGTAACTGTGAAGCCAATCGATCGCTGATGGAGATATGTTAGAAGAGCGAAATAATGCCAGTAAAATGTCAAAGTCGACGGTATTGAAGGCATTACTGAAGTCTAACAAAGTTAGAATAGTAAGCCTACCGTCATCCATACCCAAGCGTATGTCGTCAGTGATCTTAATAAGCGCAGACACAGTACTATGCCCAGGACGAAAACCGGATTGGAGAGGATTAAGGAGATTGTGTACGTTGAGGAAATCGTTCAACTGCCTGTGAACGATACAGGTAGGTATATAGGTTAAAAACTAGGAGACATGTCCTTAGGTACCTACTTATTTCTATTGGTTTCAATAATGTCATACTGAACTTGTGAAGTGTTATCGACCGCACTACTAAGGCTACAGATTGAGGTTATTGTCCTAACGAGGAATGATGCAATAAAATATCAATACAGTATATTCTACCAAGTTTATTTAGCTAGATTAGAGATAGGTCAGGAATCACTGTTTGGTGGCGGCCTCGTGGATCTTCTTCTGAACCTCCTGGGTTTGTTTCACGAAGTTATCGAACGCTTCCTTGACAGTGGGAGCTAGTTTAGCGTTGGTCTCTTCCACGTTCTTCTTGATCTCCTCGGCGAGCTTCTGGGATTCCTGTGGAGAAGAGAACGGCGTGTTCAATCAATCAATCAAAAAGTTTTTGTTGACATAAAAGATCAGGGAAGATCAGATAAAAAATCAGGGGCCTCTATGCAGTGCAATTCTCGGGCCCTATTACAGAACCTTCACAGCCAAGGAGTAGGGGATGGTCCACGGGAGGTATGGCTGTACCAGGGGGCCTCGTGGCCTAGTGAATGAAGCCTCTGACTCCCAAACTAGCCAGTGGCTGTGCTACGGGAACCGGCGTCTTCTTCTATAAATTATTATTACTAATTTTATACTATTTCTACACTCTTAGAAAAAAAAAACTAAACTGGCAAAGCATACCTATCCATAACTATTAACACTAATATAATAAAAAAAACTTATTAAGAGAAGCATGGATAAGGATTGCACATGACAAGAAATAATGACGATAGAGAAGGCCTATACGCAGCAGAGGAGAAAACAGGCTGGTAAGTATATTATGATTATTTTATAGAAAAATCTACAGGAACTTTGAAACAAATCTCTATATTGTCATCAGATTATAAGACGTTTTACATAAAACGAATAAGAGCAAGGAAGGTAGTGACTCTTACGTAGGTAATTTTGAATTCTCTTTGGTAGTGACAGAGATAATATAGACAAGGATGCAAGTTGCTTCCAAAGGGTTCATTTGGATTTAGTAAAAATGTCTGTATTGTGCATTAGCGAATTAACCCCATACGTGAAAAAATATTTGGAAAAATGAGCCCTATGAGCCCCATATGCTATTCGAAAATTAGAGTTTTAGCTCTAGGGTCTCTAGGTTTGCAGTGGTTGTCCTACGAGAGTGTCGATTAAAGAATAGTGAGGCTTACCTGGGCTGCGGTCTGTACGGCGCTGGTGAGACGGTCCTTGAGAGCGGTGGCTTGCTGCTCAACTTCAGGGTGAGACTTACGGAGGTCCTCCGCCGTTCGCTGCAAGCTGGCCTTAGAGCTCTCCAGCTGTTCCTTCACTTTGCCGGTCGTGTCCTTGATCTGCAATACAAAATTTAAAACTCTGTAAATGTAATCCAAACAGAAAACCATGAGCGGAGTGGGTGGAGCCAATATTGTGTACACCTTTACCGATAACAAATTTAACATATTCTGCAAAGACATTTGGACGAGCTTTCAAACTGTCACAGAAATTAAGCTGAACACAAAGACTGAACCAGTGAATTTCCCGATGAATTTTATCCACCCACAAACCAAAACAAAGTTTGTGTTGCCTGACGGACGTGAAAAAAATACATAATGGCTAGATCACAGTGCATAATACATACACTACAATTTGAATGGACTTGGTACTTAGTGGGCATAAAAATGCGATAATGCTACGGTGACGTAAAGTTTTAATTTAAGCAACTCCGCACAAGGACTACAAATAAATAACATGAATGAAAGAGTATTGGGCTAAATAGAATTGTTAGGCGGTTCGTAATTTGTTTTGTCAAATAAAAACGCGCTATTGTCGAACTCTCCATGAAAAGATTAACAATGCATGACCATTTCGCGATAATGAGATACCAAGTTCACGGGTCAGATGTTGCGGTAGGTATTGAATTAGCGAGATAGTACAGAACCGCAACCTTGTCACATCCGCGAAATTATTGAGAAGAATGTTAATACCTAACAACTAAAAATGAGCCACAGTGAGCTACAGATACTGACCGCTGCATCCAAGCTGGTGGCGAAGGTACTGAGCTGCTCTGCCACGGTGTTGGCACCATCTTTCACGGCCTTGTTGACATCCTCCGCGCTCTTCGAGTGAACCAGGGAGTCGATCTGTGTCTTGAACGTATTGAAGAAGTCTAAGGCATTCTTCTGTAAATCATCCGACGACGACGTAGCGGGGGCGTCGCGCTTCACCAGCGCAGCGTGGCTCTGTAACAGGGAGAATAAATAATGAGGATAGAGCACTTTAATGGGCACCGTTGGGGGTCGCAGCCGGGAGCACTCACCAGAGCCAGGCAGGCGACGATCAACAGAAGCTTGGCGGCCATCTTGTCTTTAGAGGATCGGTGAGGTACGAAGAGCAGGGAGCGAATGTGCCGGGAGCACGCTCCGCCGGCTAGATATACCGGCGAGCGGGCGCCTCCCGCGCCACCCCGCGCCCCCCGCGCGTCCTGCGCCCTGTTGTTTACAAACAATGGAGGTCCGGGTCCACGGGCGCTGATAACGCACTACCTATGCAACCCGTATCTATGCAGCTGGGGTTCTTCCGCCAGTCAAAGTCAAAGCCGAGCCCATGCGGAGTACGTTACCCGTCGATGTTGCGTGTAATATATTGGGATATTACATTTATTGCGAGATTGATTCACGTAGTAAAGAAGCCGGAGTTGGGCGTATATCGAGTAGAAAGATGTGCGGGGTCGGCGGGTCGCGCGATACGGCGCGGTGGCCATGACCGCGACCGCTCGCCGAATTATCGCCAATTGTGGCGGCATTACTCGGATCACTACTGCCATTGCTCACGGCCTACACGTGAGGGCTAATGTGTGATTCGCGCCACGAGCGCTAACATCCACGCTAGACATGTGTTTTCTGGAAGAGGAGGCTTTCTGTCACGATATAAGAGATGATGATGGGGACATCTCACACCTTATACCTTGTCAGCGGCTCTTTGAGCTTATCAAAGCTAGAGTTGCAGTTAGCACAGAGTTAGTGAGTAGGGAGTGCAGTTATTGGGCAAGCTGTGAATTTAGGAATGTAGGTACCTATAGGCCGAATTAATTGGCTTCTGTATATAGGGTTGTTTTTAATCAATTAGCATCCTTTTAGGGGCTTATTCTGTACATCAAAACTAACAACTTTTGTTCTGCGACTTTTTGACCTCAAAAAAATCAGCTGTTCCATACATTTTGTCGCGGCTGAACGATATTGTTCAATAGAACAACAATATTTTTTTTTAGTTTTACAAAAGTCGCAGAACAAAAGTTCTTAGTGTTTATGTACAGAATAAGCCCCTAAAAGGATGCTTATTGATTAGGAATAACCCTGTATACGAGGCGTGTCATTGCGAAGTAGAAACTGCGCAAGAAGAGAGAGTACCTATGTGCAGATCGTAGCTAACGTCACAGACGCCAAGAAGATTGATTCAGCCTGTATGTAGTGTATTCGTATGAGTTGTTGATAATCTGCAATTTCGTCCATTTATCCCTGAGCTTACCACAAAGACACAAGCTCTACATAGTATTTCCACTGCAGGCAGAGACGGCCTCCAGCTCTTGCTGTCGTTTTATCTTTCGCATGGTATTTTATTATATTTGTGGTTATGATATGGACAGATGAGAAGCATTGGTAGGTAAGAGACATTAAGTTGCTTACAGAGATAGTCTCGTGACTTATGGTCAATACCTAATGATAAGTCGGATCGCATTATCAGAGACCAGAATATTTGGCAGCTCCCTTAATTTTGGCGCTGAACATAGTATACTTAGGTCTAATAGCTAAATAATGCATTACATACAATGTTAAACTACTACAAGCCATTAGATATAGCAAAAATATTTATAGGTAGAGCTGCGAAACCACACCAGCGATGAGGAATTTCGCCGAACTTCTAATCGCTACAATATATGTGTGTTTATATGTATATGTATGTGTTTTGTATGTATTGAAATATATTATTGCTAATTGTATTTAAAATTTGACTTGTAACAGTGGTGTTATCAATAAATTACTGTGACTATTAAAACTTCATAATTTCGCTTGGGTAGGTACCTGCTATTATCACATTTTTTTATCAACCCACCTGTACGCTCCCTACCTGCAATGGATAATCCTGTCCTCTGTAAACCTTTAGCAAAATTCCTTTCAATCAAGTTGAAATGATAAAAATCCATAAAATGTTTGATTGACCGTTTCCTCGAATATTTTCAAATATTCATCTTATTTTCATAACTAAAAGTACCTGGCGATATATTTACCTACCTCTTTATTTTGTATTGAATGAAATCTCAAGTTAGGATAAGCTCTTTCGAGCTAGTGGAATACCTATCAGTCATAATCATCATCACCATCATCATGATCGCCCATCGCTGAGCACAGACCACTCCTCTTTTTGTACGCTACTCTTTTTTCCCTGGGAAATTCGATCCCTTATGGATATTACCCTACACCGAGGGAGGTAGTGTGGTTATGTGGGAAATTCCCGTTACGCGGCCATCAACAGTAGTCAGTAGGTATAATATATTTAAAGTCAAAGAGCAGGCAAATTTTTAGCATATTCATAAATACTTTGACTTTATTGTAAGTATCTATTCTTATCTAAACTAACATGGTAATAATCTGTCTCTCATTATGTTAAAGTTATGTACTTACTAATTAGGTTAAAGGCTCTAGAAGCCCGATTATAGAGGCGCCAGCGTAAATTTAATAGCAACGTAAAAAGCGTTCTCTCTATCGAATGCCTAAAGTAAAAAAGAAACAGAACTATGCTATTTAGCTAATATAATTACGATGGTGCCTCTGTAATCGGGCTTTAGGTACCATTAATTTGCCTCTGCTTACAATTTTATAACAATGTTTAGTGACATTTGTGTTATTGGGTTTCTATATACCTACTTAATAATTGATCGAGCGTAAGCGAAGATCTCCGTTTTAGTCATGACGATTTTTCTTTTGTCTGTCCAGTGGTGGTTTTAGTCAACAGGTCGCATTTTTCAACGATCAACTTGGTACACAACTTGGTTCTATACAGGGTCATAGGTATTAAACGCAAAACCTTTTAAGGGCGGGTCTAATACATCTAGACAAACCACTTTTGTACTACGACTTTTGAAAATTCGCAAAAAAAATTTGCTTCTCCATACATTTTGCCGCACGTTCACGAACTTTTTGTATGAAAAAGCTGATTTAATCTTCGTGATTTTCCAAAAGTCCTAGAACAAAAGTTGTTTGTCTAGATGTACTAGACCCGCCCTTAAAAGGTTTTGCGTTTAATACCTATGACCCTGAATATTGGCAGATTTATTTTGTCGTCATCGATTTGTGATTGGGATTTCGCTTAAAAAGGGGGAAATTTGCTGTCGCACTATTTATCAGCCAATTTCGATAATATTTGGCGAGATTATTTAGTATTTAAATCTAAACAAGATTGGCGAGTATGAACCAAATCTGTCAAGAGCGAGTCGAGATATAGACTTAAGATAATTCAGCTATAGAGATATGTAATAGCTCTCACCCGCAGCTTCGCCCGCGTTATAATGTGATTTTGGCTTATGTTTATTGCGCCACAAAATATTAGCCCCAATTCAATGTCAATTGATACTCAAATATTGTAGGAAATAATAATTTTATACAGATAGAAAGAGCGATTAATTTAGCTGAGAGTCCAGTCCTGAAATCGCGAAAAAGTCAACAGTAATTTATAAGGTTTTTTTAATAGATTTTTTTTATGTTTAGAATTTTGGGTTTGATATTTTGTGATCTCAGGTCGTCCATTCTCGGCAGTCAGTCGGTCCCTCAATAGATAATTATAGTTCATTGTGTAATGGGAGCGAGTAAGGCAATACATAGGTGAACAAAAACTATTTGACTCATTTTACTAACGTCCACAATTTATTTAATAATATTGATAAAAAGTACATACATTTATTTAACTTATTAAAAATAGTTTCTAATTCACGTTTCTAAATTACACTTAAAGCTACAGGCGTGCATGCACCAGATTATCCATCTTTGAATTTTAAATTGGTTATTACTTATGTAGGAATTTACGTTAATTACTTTCGGGATAAAAACAGGTAAGTACTACATCCAGGTATATTTTCCGAGCCATTTTTAAGCCGGATAAAAAAAAAAGATAGGCAAGGGAACGATAACAACGAAAAACCCGCGAATTTAACATGAATTAGCATTTTAACCGATTCCCAAAAAAGAGGAGGATTTATGTTCGTCTGTATGTAAGTTTTTTTTGTGTACTCTTTAAAATTTAAAATTTTATTGTAATCGGCTGAGCCGTTCTTTGTGTCAACCGTGAACCTTGCCCCATCTACATTCTCCAGGAGGTGACACGAGGGAACGCGATTACGAAAGTGTGGACGGTGTGCTCGTGTCGCCTCGTCTTTTCTTCGCGTCACCTCGCTCGAGGGCCTCCTCGAAAGTCTTGATGGAGCATGACAAGCCTTGAAGTTTACAATGTTAGTTGGCGTGCGGCGCTCCGGCAGCGTCGGGGGCAGCGTCAGGCGCGGGCGCGAGGCTCGCGAGGTAGTCTCGAGCGCGCGCCACCGCTGCTGCTGCCTCAGCCAGCGCCGCCGCCCCCCTCTGTGCCGCCGCTCCCACAAGCTCCTGCAATCAACGTAGAATGTAGAGCTTTTAAACAAGCTTCCAGAAAGGTGGAAACAAAATCAAAACTGCTTCTGAGATTCATACATATCAGGTTAAGTATATTACGATTCTTACAAAATACTTTGCGATTGATACAGAGCAAGCGATATAGTGAAACAACCTGAGATAAGAGGCTCTAACTAGAGTTCCTCGTCTGCTACGCCAGTATATGTCATAATAATCAGTTCACAAGGTTCAGTACCTAGTAGGTATACCCTAACCACTGCCATTACAACTAGTCAATCCACTGGGCTATCTAGGAAGGGGTAGAGTCTGGAAAGTATACCTGTTGTGATTTCGCGATCTGAGCCTGCGCTGCCGCGAGGCGCTCTTCGAGGAGTGGACGCAGCTGCTCGAGCTGTTTCCGCGAGTGCAGCAGGAAGGTGGCCATGTGAGCCTCGAGCGTAGCCGCGACTGGCACCAGCTCTTCCCGCGCCACCTCCAGGGTGTGAGCCCAAGGCGCGTGCGAGTCGGCCAGGGCTCCTTCCAGCGTGCCCAGGGCCCGCTCGATCTCTGCAGCGCCGGCCGTTTCTACCTCAGCTTCATATTCGGTCTCGGACTTGGTTGCTGCCCCATTTGTGCCCGACTTCTGTTTGTGAACAGAAATCAGTGTCCATTATCGTCAGCTGTGTAAATGATGATCCAGATTTATATGTATCTTGATTGATATAATTATTAATTATATTATAGGTACCTATTATTGTCTTGCGCGTACAACATTACATGCATACAAAAGTAGCTAAGGAAAAATATCAAGTGAAGGTACGAGTATGCCTGAGCTTGAGCACTAAGTAGGTACAACATGCTTACGAGAAATGTGGTAATAGTTAAACTTTGATGTTGAAACCACACATTGAGGACATAATTATAAAGTTTTACTATGGTACTATAACCCGGGAATCGCGACACAATCTGAATGAACCTAAATTTGTTACAATAAATCAGTACTCACTATAACGATGCAAGCTAGCAGTAGTACAAGCTTAATGGTCGCCATATTGGAGTTATGCAGCGCTTTGATGTTCTGGAACATAGGTACAGAATTAAAAAATATTTTAGACATACTTAGGTACTTCTAGGCTATATGACGAATATTAGGAGAAGCCTTCAGTTATCTTGATGTTAGTACCTACTTTACTTCTCGTTTCTATGTTTTGTTGTTATCTAAGCACATCGAACTCATCGGAGTAAGACTATGACTATGAGCATGACGAATGGAAAAAGTAGTTACTACTCTTTGTACCGAATCTTTGTTGAACTATGTTCTAAGTTCCATGACTATTATGACGAGCAGGTGTTCTGAGTCAGAACATTCATGGGCTGATTCAGGTCGCTTATATCCATACCATACCTATTAGCCTTTCACCAAGGATCTTTTACCCTAACTGTATTGAGCACTGACGAAATTTGGCTCGAAGTTAGCTCATAAAATTTGATCTTGATCCGTTGTAACATTAATATAATCCTTTGAAATGGCATAAGAGAGACACCGTGCCGAGTGAGAGCTATAAGAGAGTGCTGGGTGTCCCGCTCGCTCTATTGCCATTTCGAAACGACACATATTAATGGTATATGTATGGTATGGCCTATGTATGGTATATGCCTTTGTCTATTTACACTAACCAGTCAAAGATTTTAGCCCTTAAGGATTACCTTCTCTTTACATTGTAAGGAAACCGGAAGGTAAAATTATTTGTAAAACAAAACCTAATTATACACTATAGGCAATTAGGCCAATTATTAACTTTCTTAAAAACATTCCGGATCTATTGTCCAGATATGCCACCACAATAGAATGTACCCTCCGCTATCACCCTGGTACACTAACGAGCTCTCTCCCAATGAAGGTTAATTGTGTTTACACAGCATAATCACTGTTGTATTGTTAATTATATAGGACTGTATATACAGAGAGATTCTCTGATCGTGACCTGACCTAATAACTCACGGATAGTACAAGTTACAGTTCATTACTTAAAGTGCACTGCGTTACCTCGTGAAGGGTAGAGTTCCTAGGTCGAAAGCGAATATGTAGTTCATGCAATGACACTAATCGTTACTTAATCTATTGTTTGTTGTGTTAGTGTTTAATTTTAAAAGTAATGTGATTTAATTGATTGATAAGAATTAAGTTCAAATATAAGATCGTTCATCGTTCAAGCTTCATTTGACAATAATACGAGTAATTAATATTTATTTAAGTTATGGTTTCTTGTTAAATTTTACAATTGTGTACACGGAGATATGTGATTTTTGTTGACTATTCAAAAGTGTCTTTGACACCCATTTGTCGAATAAATGAACTATGAAACATCTGTTGGTTTTGCTACATTTACCGGTCTGAAATATTATACAAAAATATGCACATAATCTACCGCAGCCATTCAGCTACAATACCTAAAGTGGCCTAAACTGTTATTTAGATCCTATTAAATGAAAAGCAGCTGCAGTAGAAATAAACTGCAACCAACATATATATAAGTTATTCAAGTCCACAAGACACCTTCATTTACGGGTAAGCGAAAACGAAGAGACTGCGTTTTTCTTCGATTTTGTATTCAGGAAAAAACGGATTTAGGTAAATTCGAGGTCTGCGGAGCTTGCCGTCACCCTTTCTTAAATGCCGCCTGGAACCACTGCATCCACTGCCCCCTTCGATTTACTACTGTCAATGTTAAAGAATTGAAGTTTAGGTTTTTAAAATTTACTAACCACAGACTCCAGGGTCTGTGCCCTTTGTTAACTAAAATTTACAATTATAAGTTTATACTATACAAAGAGAGTAAGTAGTAGGTACTTGAAATAGCCTAAGTTAGTCAATGCACTGCGTGAATGCCACGAGCAGACCGGCGACCCGCAAGCAGCACCCGATCACGAGTGTGACACATGAGCCAGCCATCATTCTCCTCGACCATATTTGAGGGAGGAGAACGACCCGACACATGATGCCGCCGCAAGAAGGAGCCTTCGATGGCGAGCATGAATGCTTGGGGCATGCACACAATGCTTATTTCTTATAAATTACAAATACACATTTTTTACGTCCTATGCCAATTTTGTATAGGTTTAATGATGTAGAGCAATTCGATGCGTCCTTCTTGTCCAGTGATCTCGCGATCTCGAAGTTAAAGGGTTCGACTTGGGGATATCCGGTTACTCGGTTGTCAAAGTTGGGTCAGGAAAAAATACACCAAATGCCTACAAAGATGTCTCTTTCACTAGCAAAGTAAAATATACTAACTCACCGAATTAAAGGTCGGTAGGGACACGAAAAACACTTCTTTTCTTTAGTTTTCTTTAAGATGCTGTCTTATGCTACTGCCCTATCCAGCAGATGCCCACAAAATGCCGCTCCGCCTTCCTACTTGCTAGCTAATACGCTGCGCAACTCTATTGTCTTATTGTCAGACGCTTATGGCAGCTGTTATTGTCTTCGCTGACCATTACTGATCCTCGACAAGTCTACAAAATGGACACATCATAGCACACTTAGATACTGCTTGGAAGTAGGCAGGTACGTGTTGGAAAAGTAACTATTCAAATGGTTAGCCTCCTAGTCAGCAACTCATAGTCAGAATGATAGATATTTGGTTAGCTGAATAATTCAAAAGATATTGGTCATCAAGTCGAAAAACTTTCGAATGGAGCAATGGAAAAACCAGCAAGCGAAGCGTGTCATACGCTGCGCTTGCCGGTACTTGGTCTCTACTGAATCTGCATGGAATTATTCAGGCTTCAATTACGATTCTTTTTTAATTTCCCATATGTCAAAAGTTTTTAGAAACCTGTTTTAAAAAACATAATTACTGCCGGACATAGAGCTATTACAACTCTGTGGTGCCGGATATTTCTGTTATAAAATAAATTAAATATTTTTTAAGCTTCTATAGATATGTACATTGTACATATCGTCTACTGATATTTTGCTGCCCATTTTCGTTCCACCCTAATATACGTAATACAAATAGAGGCAAATTTTTCTAATTGTTCACAAAGCCTGTGCGTCGTCATCGCGACGCAACTCTGAATTCTACGGATTTCGAGAAAGTCCTCTTTGAAATGTAAATGCGCGGTTTCAGCGAATCTGAATCATAAAAGAATACCAGTGACGTGTGTTACTTTGCGGAACTTCATCTTAAATCAATGTTTTTTCAGGACACGCGCGATTCAACACAGCAGTGGCAGTGGGCAAGGCACTGTGTAGAGCTGACAGTTTTTGACCCATAGTGGGACCAGCGAAGAATACATACGTGAGTTGTACCATCAATAGAACTTTTCAATGGTACTACTGACAGAAAACCGTTTTAACGGACGGCCAAGTACTTATAAGCGCAGCGGTAGGACATCCAACTACACATAAATATAGACGACTGCCAACATCCGTACAGTATTAGCCCACTGCAAAACATAGACCTACCCTCGAAGGCAAACCACATTGCTGGCCCAGTTATCTACGGGTTGGTGGACGACCAATCGGGCTGTAAAGTTCTCAAATGGAGACTACGTACCGATAAGAGCAGCGAAAAATGTTCACTGGCAAGTTGGACCGCCTTCTTTGGACCGACTTCCGCTTCCAACTGGCCTTAATTCGTATCCGGGGAGGCCTATGTCCAGCAGTGGACGTTCTACGGCTGATGGATGATGGATGGATGGATGATGATTATCTACCTGTACCTAATTTAAGAACTATCTCCAAAACTATTATTTATTCATATTTTAGTATCTAACTTGTAATGTACCATTTGCAACACCCTATAAACAGGGTTATAATGTGTATAACGTTACATTTTCATAATTATGATTGTAACTAGACATTATAAGGCAATGTATACTTAAATAAATAAATAAATAAAAGTTGGACCGACAGGCGACTATGCGATACCTACACAAGAACATGCATGCAAGCCGCTTCCAACCGGTCTTATTGGAAGCCCATAGGGACAGCCTATGTTCAGCAGTGGATGTCCAACGGCAAGGCCATAAAGATGGCCTAGGTTTAGCAGTGGATGTTCTAGCGCTAATATTGAATAGACGTTACTGTATTGACTCTACACTCATTTTATTCGTCATCACATACCTAATTCAAAAAAGGAGAGGTTAATTGCGGAAATAACAATTTGACCGTTAAATATTGATTGTTGTTATTGAATACACTTATCAGAGTAGGTAGCAATTTATTAATTAAATAATTTAGTTACTTTGCTGGTGTTATCGGGAGGAAAAGTCTATCTACTTATTTGTTTTCCGCTTATCGACAAGCAAAATCTAGGAGTCAAGAATTAATTAATGTTCATTCATGCATTCGTAGACATCGTACTCTACGAAGACAAATAAAAAATGCTTGAACGACGTAGAGTGCTACTGTGGCATGGGCACGCTAGATTGTAGGCATGATAGCGATTTAAGTACGATCCAGTTGAAATAAGGATTCACAATTATTTTTAGGGTTCCGTACCTCAACAGGCCGTGGTGGTTTAGTGATAGTGATGATCGATACCCGACTTACAATCGAGAGATCGTGGTTTCAAATCCCGGTCCCGTACCAATGAGTTCTTTGGAATTTATGTACGGATTTTCGGTCAAACATCGTGAGGAAACCTGCATATGTCCGTAGAAGAAATCCTATGGCGGATGTGAATCCACCAACCCGCGATGGGCCAGTGTGTTGGATAAGGCCCAATAACCCTTCGTGGGTAGGCCTACGTCCTGCAGTGGACTATTAAAAACGCTGGTACAGTACAGTACCTCAACAGGAAATAATCGGCCAAGTACGAGTCGGACTCGCGCACGGAGGGTTCCGTACTGTATGGGAGCCCCCCTTAAAAATTTATTTTTATTTCATTACTAGCTTTTACCCGCGGCTTCGCCCGCATTTTATTTTGATTTAGGCCTATGTTTATGTCGGTTGCGAAAGCTAAACTAACCGACAAACATCAAAATACCTTAGAGGAATGCTTTTGTTGGTTAAGTTACGGTTGGAGTGTATATACAACCCCCTGTGTATTCCCGCCTTGTCGTGGCGGGGAGGTCTGAGGCAGCTGAAAAGGCGGCGCTCGAAATCTCCCTCTTCTTTGGGTCTTTGCCCCCAAGGCAGCTTAGAGGCTCTCGCGACGCTGCAGCCGAGGATTACGGGCCGCGGTGGGATGGAACTGGTGGTAAGGGTAACGTCACCTACCCTACCTTCCGCTAGGCCGTCAACGTGTTGGCAGACGCAGTGGGGCTGCAGAGGAAGAGAAGTGTCGGTATCGCGATGGCCGTTCTCACTGCCCTCTGCAGTTGAAGAGGCAGGCGCTGGGCTACTATGACTGACCCGTTGCACTGGGACCAGGACTTTGGAATGCTGTCTGACGCTCAGTGCTGGTTAGTCCCGAGTGGTGGATGACAATGTGTCTTGTGCTCCGAAACACTCCGTCATTATGGCGGGAGCGCAAGCTCCGTTATGGAGCCCGAGTCTGGGCTAGCGCTGTTGAGTGGCGCGAAGGAGTGCGAAAAATGTAGGAATGTCCTAAACTTGCCATGACAGGTTATTTCTGGCGCTTAGACGGCTGCTACCGCAGCCCGCTCACTTATTTTTATCCTATCTACGGGAACTGTTAAAGTTTTTGGGATAAAAAGTGGCCTATGTCACTTTTCGGGCTGCAGTGTCGCTCTTGCGACGCTGCAGCCGAGGATTAGGGGCCGCGGTAGGATGGACATGGTGATGTGGGTGCCGCCAACTACCCTACCTTCCGCCAGGCCGTCAACGTGTTGGCAGACGCAGTGGGGCTGCAGGGGAAGAGAAGTGTCGGAATCGCGATGGCCGTTCTCACTGCCCTCTGCAGTTGAAGAGGCAGGCGCTGGGCTACTATGACTGACCCGTTGCACTGGGACCAGGGTTTTGGAATGCTGTCCGACGCTCAGTGCTGGTTAGTCCCGAGTGGTGGATGACAATGTGTCTTGTGCTCCGAAACACTCCGTCATTATGGCGGGAGCGCAAGCTCCGTTATGGAGCCCGAGTCTGGGCTAGCGCTGTTGAGTGGCGCGAAGGAGTGCGAAAAATGTAGGAATGTCCTAAACTTGCCATGACAGGTTATTTCTGGCGCTTAGACGGCTGCTACCGCAGCCCGCTCACTTATTTTTATCCTATCTACGGGAACTGTTAAAGTTTTTGGGATAAAAAGTGGCCTATGTCACTTTTCGGGCTGCAGTGTCGCTCTTGCGACGCTGCAGCCGAGGATTAGGGGCCGCGGTAGGATGGATATGGTGATGTGGGTGCCGCCAACTACCCTACCTTCCGCCAGGCCGTCAACGTGTTGGCAGACGCAGTGGGGCTGCAGGGGAAGAGAAGTGTCGGAATCGCGATGGCCGTTCTCACTGCCCTCTGCAGTTGAAGAGGCAGGCGCTGGGCTACTATGACTGACCCGTTGCACTGGGACCAGGACTTTGGAATGCTGTCTGACGCTCAGTGCTGGTTAGTCCCGAGTGGTGGATGACAATGTGTCTTGTGCTCCGAAACACTCCGTCATTATGGCGGGAGCGCAAGCTCCGTTATGGAGCCCGAGTCTGGGCTAGCGCTGTTGAGTGGCGCGAAGGAGTGCGAAAAATGTAGGAATGTCCTAAACTTGCCATGACAGGTTATTTCTGGCGCTTAGACGGCTGCTACCGCAGCCCGCTCACTTATTTTTATCCTATCTACGGGAACTGTTAAAGTTTTTGGGATAAAAAGTGGCCTATGTCACTTTTCGGGCTGCAGTGTCGCTCTTGCGACGCTGCAGCCGAGGATTAGGGGCCGCGGTAGGATAGATATGGTGATGTGGGTGCCGCCAACTACCCTACCTTCCGCCAGGCCGTCAACGTGTTGGCAGACGCAGTGGGGCTGCAGAGGAAGAGAAGTGTCGGTATCGCGATGGCCGTTCTCACTGCCCTCTGCAGTTGAAGAGGCAGGCGCTGGGCTACTATGACTGACCCGTTCCACTGGGACCAGGACTTTGGAATGCTGTCTGACGCTCAGTGCTGGTTAGTCCCGAGTGGTGGATGACAATGTGTCTTGTGCTCCGAAACACTCCGTCATTATGGCGGGAGCGCAAGCTCCGTTATGGAGCCCGAGTCTGGGCTAGCGCTGTTGAGTGGCGCGAAGGAGTGCGAAAAATGTAGGAATGTCCTAAACTTGCCATGACAGGTTATTTCTGGCGCTTAGACGGCTGCTACCGCAGCCCGCTCACTTATTTTTATCCTATCTACGGGAACTGTTAAAGTTTTTGGGATAAAAAGTGGCCTATGTCACTTTTCGGGCTGCAGTGTCGCTCTTGCGACGCTGCAGCCGAGGATTAGGGGCCGCGGTAGGATGGATATGGTGATGTGGGTGCCGCCAACTACCCTACCTTCCGCCAGGCCGTCAACGTGTTGGCAGACGCAGTGGGGCTGCAGGGGAAGAGAAGTGTCGGAATCGCGATGGCCGTTCTCACTGCCCTCTGTAGTTGAAGAGGCAGGCGCTGGGCTACTATGACTGACCCGTTGCACTGGGACCAGGGTTTTGGAATGCTGTCCGACGCTCAGTGCTGGTTAATCCCGAGTGGTGGATGACAATGTGTCTTGTGCTCCGAAACACTCCGTCATTATGGCGGGAGCGCAAGCTCCGTTATGGAGCCCGAGTCTGGGCTAGCGCTGTTGAGTGGCGCGAAGGAGTGCGAAAAATGTAGGAATGTCCTAAACTTGCCATGACAGGTTATTTCTGGCGCTTAGACGGCTGCTACCGCAGCCCGCTCACTTATTTTTATCCTATCTACGGGAACTGTTAAAGTTTTTGGGATAAAAAGTGGCCTATGTCACTTTTCGGGCTGCAGTGTCGCTCTTGCGACGCTGCAGCCGAGGATTAGGGGCCGCGGTAGGATGGATATGGTGATGTGGGTGCCGCCAACTACCCTACCTTCCGCCAGGCCGTCAACGTGTTGGCAGACGCAGTGGGGCTGCAGGGGAAGAGAAGTGTCGGTATCGCGATGGCCGTTCTCACTGCCCTCTGCAGTTGAAGAGGCAGGCGCTGGGCTACTATGACTAAACCGTTGCACTGGGACCAGGGTTTTGGAATGCTGTCCGACGCTCAGTGCTGGTTAGTCCCGAGTGGTGGATGACAATGTGTCTTGTGCTCCGAAACACTCCGTCATTATGGCGGGAGCGCAAGCTCCGTTATGGAGCCCGAGTCTGGGCTAGCGCTGTTGAGTGGCGCGAAGGAGTGCGAAAAATGTAGGAATGTCCTAAACTTGCCATGACAGGTTATTTCTGGCGCTTAGACGGCTGCTACCGCAGCCCGCTCACTTATGTTTATCCTATCCTACGGGAACTGTTAAAGTTTTTGGAATAAAAAGTGGCCTATGTCACTTTTCGGGCTGCAGTGCCGCTCTTGCGACGCTGCAGCCGAGGATTAGGGGCCGCGGTAGGATGGAACTGGTGATGTGGGTGCCGCCAACTACCCTACCTTCCGCCAGGCCGTCAACGTGTTGGCAGACGCAGTGGGGCTGCAGGGGAAGAGAAGTGTCGGTATCGCGATGGCCGTTCTCACTGCCCTCTGCAGTTGAAGAGGCAGGCGCTGGGCTACTATGACTAACCCGTTGCACTGGGACCAGGGCGTTGGACTGCTGTCCGACGCTCAGTGCTGGTTAGTCCCGAGTGGTGGATGACGATGTGTCTTGTGCTCCGAAACACTCCGTCATTATGGCGGGATTGCAAGCCCCGTTATGGAGCCCGAGTCTGGGCTAGCGCTGTGGAGTGCCGCGAAGGAGTGCGAAAAATGTAGGAACGTCCTAAACTTGCCATGACAGGTTATTTCTGGCACTTAGACGGGTGCTACCGTGGCCCGCTCACTTAGTTCTTATCCTATCCTACGGGAACTGTTAAAATTTTTGGGATAAAAAGTGGCTTTGTCACTTTTCGTCTTTCAATCCGTGGCTCCGTTGCTGAGAAAAAGTTATTGTCTTATCCTACGGGAACCACAATTTTTTCGGAATGGAAAGTATCCTTTGTCACTTTCCGTCTTCCAAACTATGCCCACCCCAAAAATCAAGTCAATCTTTTGCTCCGTTGCTGCGTCAAAGAGGAACAAACCAGCAAACTTTTCGGATTTATAATATTAGTAAGGATTCTGTACCATAAAGGTAGAATAAAGAAACATGTTAAACCTCTAATGATAGAAGATTTAAAAATATTTTTAATGTCAGACAAAATGACGGCCTGGTATTAAACGTCATAGTAACATGTAGCATGCAGAGGGAAAAAAACATTTTATCCAATTTTAATTACAGTTGTCATTTTCAGTCCATACTCTATTTCCACTTCAAGGGGATATAATGGTGGACAAACAATTTGTCCCCTTGCCATGCTACCTGTGATTTATAAAAGTCTGCAGACAATGTCACCTGTCATTTAATTACGTTTCACTGTGACGTTTCATTAATCCATATTGGCGTCATAGAGGAATCAATCACTTAGCGTCTTTGTGATAGTGGCGACAGTTTCGCTTTCGATGGTTTTTGTCCTATCCTACAGGAACTATGCAATTTTTCGGGATAAAAAGTATCCTAAAGCTTCTTCCGCCTATTAAACTATATTCATGCCAAAAATCAAGTCAATCCGTTGCCCCGTTGGTGCGTGAAAGAGTAACAAACCAACAAACCAACAAACTTTTCGGATTTATAATATTAGTAAGGATTTACTAGTAGTCCGCCCCGGACTTGGACCTCGCGCTATTCCTATTTTATATCATAAAAACTGTGATTTCAAAAAAAATATAATAATATTCGTATGAAAGTTTTGCAATGATGAGCGAAGTAAATGTATATATCATTCGGTAAAATATTTCAAATAAATGAGTTTCTGCCGAAAATTGCTATCGTTATGCTACAATGTTTGAAGAATGCTTAATCTGTTCATACTGAATGGAATCTAACACTAGCAGAAGGCGCATAGCTTATAGGGCTTCAAAGAACAAAGAGAGCGGTTATTCATAAGTATAACATATAGAATATATAAAAAACATTTTAAATTAAACGGTTTTATTGAGAAGTTACTGTTAGAATGTACTAAAAGATAAAAAATAATTTTGGTAGTCCTAGGCACGGTATTAGATATCATTATCGTGTCCTAGGTAAGTACTGCATTCATACATTAATTTTCTTATCACTCGAGCATTTGATCAAACTCAAAAATAAAATCGTGGGGCGTTCAGCGTGAACGTTACTATGTTAGTATACACTGTTAGAAAGTCTATTAAGAAAAAATGTTAGAAACCTACTTTGGGATTCTTTACTTAGTTCGAGCGAAAATTATTTAAACAAGATTTAACCAACAAAATTAAGCATCATTTTTTTTAAAAGCAATTTTATTTAATAATTTGCAATTTTATTTAAAAGATAAATGAACGTTACATACAGTCCTCTAGCTATCATCAAACCTAAAAGTACACACTCTGCGAGCTACTCTAAGAAGAAAGTCCACGACGTTTTTGCAAAGGCCATTGAAATAGACCCTGCAGCAGGTGCCATGGGGAGCTGGCCAGTCAACCACAGGAGAGCCTCTGGAATACATCCCGTAGTAGTAGATACCACAGAAAGTTGGAAAGGCCGTTGCAAAGTCCCAGTGGTCGTAGGTGTCACGGATAGCTAGGTTTCGATCACAAGACTGCCGTAGGAAAACACCCCATGGCAGTAAATACGACAGAGACCGGAAAAAGTCGTTACAGACGGCCCCGCAGTAGTAGATGTCACGGAGAGCTGGCCAAACGTTCACGGGAGAGCCTCTGGAGAACGCTCCATAGCAGTAGATACCACAGTAAGTTGGAAAATCCGTTGCAGGCAGCTCTGCAGTAGTAGGCGTTGCGAAGAGTTATCCCGTTGATAACAAGAGAGCCGCCGGAGAATGCCCTGTAGCAGTCGATACCACAGGGAGCTGGAAAGGCCATCGCAGACGGCTCTAGTGGTAGTAAGTGTCACGGAGAGCTGACAAAAGGAGACCCGTCACGTCGGTGCAGGCAGTAGGAGGCTTATTGAACGTTATGTTCAGATTAAGTAGCCACAGCCTAAAGTAGTGCCAATATTCAACAGTTTACTCATATGACGCCAATGAGGCAAAGATTCTCGTCAAGTCGTCATCACTTTTTTAATGTCCTGTTTTATTTTAAACAAAATATTCAAAAACTTTCACAAGAAACTGACACCGACCATAAATTTTTGACATAGGTACCTACTGTCAGAATTTAAATTAGGATTTTAAATAAATGTTCGTTAAGAATGAGTACTTTGTTGAGCGCGACGAGCGTCCTCCAAAGCAGAGAGCACAGAAAACTTCCCTCGAATAAATCTCTTAAACTCCGAGACCGATGATTTATTTTACCGTACCGAAAACGCAAAGATAACAAAATACATCAAATAGCTCACTAAATTCATTACAAAAATCATTTGCGGGATTCAGGATTTTGTCGCTCGATGAACGAAGCCATCTATGATTTTTAAGATTGAACTAAATGTGCTTAGTAACTAAGTATGTGAATGGTTCAAAAGGTAACTTTGCGTAAAGCGCTCCAACACATTTAATCTTGAAAAATATATAAAATTGTTTATATGAATAAAGTTTTACAAAATTATAAAATAATTAATAATATTGTATTGTCATTGGAACTAAAGGTGTGTACCATATATCAGATCAATCAGTCAACGGGACGAGGGTCGAATTTCTATTACTAGATTTGACCCAAGCAACTCCCGCAGAAAGTGGCGCCGTTTTGCCTCATTTTACCACCAGTCCTGGTATCATCGACACCACTGAACAGAAGATGCTCATATTCGAACTTAAAAATTCTATATATATAAACTACGTGCATGCTAAATTTCATGCAGATCAGCTGAGCGGTACTTGAGTTATCGTCGAACAAAGAAACATACAAACATCTGACAGCTCAAGTGCCGGCTCGTCCCATAGTAGACTCAGAGACCTCGCTAAAGCTCGGTCAATTATTGAAGGGAATATAAACCCAAATATTCTGTGAAAATTTCAAGCATCTACCTGGTACCATTATTAATATAGAGCGAAAAACGTCTAAAAATTCAGGTTTGTTGTATGGGAGCCCCCCTTAAATATTTATTTTATTTTGTTTTTAGTATTTGTTGTTATAGCGGCAACCAAAATACATCATCTGTGAAAATTTCAGCTGCCTAGCTACCATGGTTCATGAGATACAGCCCGGTGACAGACGGACAGATGGACATCGAAGTCTTAGTAATAGGGTCCCGTTTTTCCCTTTGGGTACGGAACCCTAAAAAGGAACCCTTATAGGATCACTTTGTTGTCCGTATGTCCGTCCGTCCATATGTCAAGACCTTTTATCTCAGGAACGCGAAGAGCTTTTGAGTTTAAATGAAAACCATATACATACATGTAAATCTCTTGTAGTTGTGTAAAAAATAAACTTATAGGTTATCTTTAAAAAAAGTTGCGAATTGTATATGTCGCAAAAAATTGCTTATTTCGACACTTACAAGGGAATCAAAACCTACAGGGTACTTTCCGTTGACCTAGAACTATGGCGCAAGGAGCATTATCTTAAATTTCACATCCTTACTATCCTTACTTCCTTACTAATCCTTACTAATATTATAAATGCGAAAGTAACTCTGTCTGTCTGTCTGTCTGTCGCGCTTTCACGCTAAAACTACTGAACCGATTTGAATGAAATTTGGTACACGGATAGTCTAGAGCCTGAGAAAGGACATAGGCTACTTTTTGATTCGAAAAAATAGTTTTAAAGGGTTGAAAACGGGGGATGAAAACGCATTGGCTAGAATCTTAGAAGAAAAAACTTTATTTCTAACATGACACATGGTAATTTGCATCTTGACTTTCCAAATTACATTCTCTATGCCCAATGCCCATTCAAGGCTGCTCGAGTTGCAAATGTCAAAGTCAATCAATCTTTTCCTGTAAAATTTAGAGAAGGTTACATGTATTTTTTCAGTTTAATTACGTAGTTTTCATTCTAATAAGTATGCCTACAAAACGCGAATCTAGCGCGTAGTTCTAGCGGAGCTCGCGTAAAGAAAATTGCTAGAAGCCAAGAGTCTGAAGAGCACACTTAAACGCGTTTGACATTAGATGCCGAGCGCCACGCATCTCAAAGAGCTGCTGAGACTCAAGAACAAAACCAAGCGCGTTGAATTTTAGATGCTGAGCGTCACGCAGCTCAGAGAGCTGCTAAGACTGAAGTTGAAAGTCAAGCGCGGCGACTTTTAGATGCTGAGCATCACGCAGCGCAAAGAACTGCTGAGACTCAAGAGCAAAAAACCAAGCACGTCGAATTTTAGATGCTGAGCGTGACGCAGCTCAGAGAGCTGCTGAGACTTAAGGAGAAAGTCAAGCGCAGCGACTTTTAGATGCCGAGCATCACGCAACGCAAAGAACTGCTGAGACTCAAGAGCAAAACCAAGCGCGTCGAATTTTAGATGCTAATCATTAGACGTTAAGCAAAACATTGCATAGTTCCTGTAGGACAGGACAAAAACTATCGAAAGCAAAACTGTCGCCACTATCACAAAGACGCTAAGTGATTAATTCCTCTATGACACTTAACGAAACGTCACACCGAAACGTAATTAGATGACAGGTGACATTGTCTGCAGACTTTTATAAATCACAGGTAGCATGCAAGGGGACAAATTGTTTTTCCACCATTATATCCCCTTGAAGAGGAAATAAAGTATGGATTGAAAATGACAACTGACATTAAAATTGGATAAAATGCTTTATTCCCTCTGCATGCTACATGTTACTATGACGTTTAATAACAGGCCGTCATTTTGTCTGACATTAAAAATATTTTTAAATCTATCATTAGAGGTTTAACATGTTTCTTTATTCTACCTTTATGGTACAGAATCATCATAGTTTTAACCTACTTTACTATTATCAATCCGAAAAGTTTGTTGGTTTGTTCCTCTTTGACGCAGCAACGGAGCATAAGATTGAATTGATTTTTGGTATGGATACCTATGGTTTAAAAGACAGAAAGTGATAACAGGATACTTTTGTATCCCGAGAAAATTCGTGATTTCCATGGGATAGGACAATAACTGTTTCTCAGCAATGGAGCATCGGATTGACTTGATTTTTGGGGTGGGCATAGTTTGGAAGACGGAAAGTGACATAGGAATATCATACTTTCCTTTCCGAAAAAATTGCAGTTCCCGTAGGATAAGACAATAACTTTTTCTCAGCAACGGAGCAACGGATTGCCTTGACTTATTGCATGAATATAGTTTGAAAGACGAAAAGTGACAAAGGCCACTTTTTATCCCAAAAACTTTAACAGTTCCCGTAGGATAGAATGAAAAGTAAGCGAGCGGGCCGCGGTAGCAGCCGTCTAAGCGCCAGAAATAACCTGTCATTTCAAGTTTAGGACGTTCCTACATTTTTCGCACTCCTTCGTGGCACTTAGCAGCGCTAGCCCAGACTCGGGCTCCATAACGGAGCTTGCGCTCCCGCCATAATCACGGTGTGTTTCGGAGCACAAGACACACATCGTCATCCACCACTCGGGAGTAACCAGCACTGAGCGTCGGACAGCATTCCAACGTCCTGATCCCAGTGCAACGGGTCAGTCATAGTAGCCCAGCGCCTGCCTCTTCAACTGCAGAGGGCAGTGAGAACGGCCATCGCGATACCGACACTTCTCTTCCCCTGCAGCCCCACTGCGTCTTCCAACAGGTTGACGGCCTAGCGGAAGGTAGGGTAGGTGGCGGCACCCACACAACCAGTTCCATCCCACCGCAGCCCCTAATCCTCGGTTGCAGCGTCGCAAGAGCGGCACTGCAGCCCGCCTCAGAAGCAACACTCCTCATAAGGCAGGCAACCTACCGGCCATCCTCTCAGCTGCTTTATTTAAAAGCGGCTGCACTACGAGTGCCAGCCTCTAAGCTGCCTTGGGGGAAAGACCCAAAGAAGAGGGAGACTTCGAGCGCCGCCTTTTCAGCTGCCTTAGACCTCCCCTGCCACAACAAGGCGGGAATACACAGGGAGGTTGTATATACACTCCAACCGTAACTTAACCAACAAAAGCATTCCTCTAAGGTATTTTGATGTTTGTCGCTTAGGTTAGGTTTCGCAGCCGACATAAACATTAGCCAAAATATAACGCGGGCGAAGCCGCGGGTAAAAGCTAGTATAGGAATAAATCTGAAAATTGCACATTTTAAATTTAGTCATATTTATAAAAGTAGGGCCTAAATGCAAAAAATGGGGGTACAATTTTAAAGTGAGTCAATCGTATCATGTGGGGTGTCATAAGCCTTCATTCCTGCAAACTAAAACAGGTTTTTTATATTTATTTTTATGATGTATATTTTTCAGTTTATGGGGAGAAATGTAAAAAAATCCTGTCGCTGGTTTCTGGATTCGCAAAGTCATTTCTTTTTTCCCTGAGGTTTTTAACAACTTAGTTTCCAGGTTTTTTTTTACAATTTTTGGGACTTATACAGAACCCGGTGGGCAAGCCTGACTCGTACTTGTCCGGTTTTTTTCTTCAATTGGACAACGGAATTTCCTGGTTCAATAGTTGGACTACTAACTCAGATGAAAGCCCGTAGTTGAACTAGTTGAACAGCGCCGTTGGACCACTCTGCCCCACACCCACCTATTACTGGGAAAGGCGGTTAGGGTACGTAAGTATCGTCGTCTATCCCCCGTAACTCTACTGCTTGGCTCAACTAGTAGAGCCAAGGGAAATTTTACTTTCCCGTGACACTACTAGTAGTGCTACGGGTAAAAGTACATTTCCCATAACACTACTCTGTTTCCAGTAGTGTCACGGGCAATATTATTTCCTGTGACACAACTGGGATAGCCATTATGAAATTTCATTTGTTAACACGTCTGTCATACATATCAATCTTCTTGAATCAAAACTACTTGGAATAAGGAAGGTACTGGCATTTGAGAGAAAATTGATGGCTAGAAAATAAAGTCATGATGTCATGTAATGTGATTGTATTTTGTTTGACTCCAATCAATCCTTCTGTAAATCATAATCGTAACATAAATATCATCCATTGCTCATCCATAGTTCCATACCTACAGAAATATTAAAATATTTTGAGAAAAAAATCAAAAACAAGACCCATTTTTAATGGAAGGAAAAGAAGGAGGGTTGTTTTTCCGACAGTATAAAGGTGGAACGGTAGTTTTGAATGGAGACTACCAGTACCACAAGATAAGAGTTTTCAAAAATGGTTCGTCCATATGGCGATGTTCTGCCTATAAAAAATGTAAATGTCCAGGGACAATTACAATTAAAGTAAGTGGATACGAGTATATAGTGCGATTCAAACTTAGTGGCATCTCACATCTGTGAACAAAAAAATGTGACTGTGAGCTCAGAGCAAATAAAAACATCCAGAGGGAACGTCGTTGAACAGTCAAGTGAAGCCGGTTTTTTATACATGTGTGAGTGCGTCGCTGTTGCGCCGCCATAGTTTGACTTGCAAGCCAAGGCGTAGTTTCATAGTTACCTGGATGTGTGCGTAATTGTCTGTACACGGCGAGGCGTAGTTTTGGTTGGCTTCACTTGTTTGTTCACAACATTCTCTCTTGATTTTTTTATTTGCTCTGAGACTGTGAGTTGATGCGTAGTAGCAAACTCGTATGTCAGTTCATCCCTATGAAGAGTGGGGTTTTGCGCAGATTGCAACTTCACAGACTCCATTAAGTTTGATGCGCCTTATGAATAAATTCCATTATTCTGTTAATTCCATCCTCGCCTACAAGAACCATAATAGGTATTCGCCGGCAGAATATTTCGAAGTACTTAGCCTCTAAAATAAAGTCTCATATTTGGAGCGATAATATTAAAAATATAGGAGGTTCAAAGTAAAGACATTGACGAAATCACAAGGACGATAGCATGTAATGAGATCTTTATGGATCTGGTGACGTGCGACTATGCATAAAAAAATACGCATACCTAGTACTAGTTTTGTATGAAGCTCTTTCTTTACACAGTAGGTAGAGCCTCGATTAACATTGAACTAATTCGTGTCGTTACGCATTTCGTCAACCGAACGAATGAAAAAAGCTCTTTTCTTATTATTTTAGCTAACTTACGACCAGTTGCTCCCTTTTTAAATGAATAAAATTAAATAATATTTTATCTCTACGCGAAAACACCACACTTTTATGCTTTGAAATTTTTAACTTCGAAGATTGCGTGGCGATACTGCGCTGCGGAATACATTGCAATTGAAACGATAACAATTCGCCAAGAATAGAAAAAGAGCTGGGCGCGAGCGGGTTACGTTACTTTTGACATGTCCGTCTATGTACACCTAGAGTCAATCAATTTGAAAAAATAATTTTCTTGATCGCGGGTTGAAGTCTCGACAATCGCAAATCCGTATAACTAAGGACCGGATAATAGAAGTTTCACTGTAACGTAACTAACTTTCAAGCAATGTAATGCCTTTGTTTCTGTTGTCCTACTCTAGTAATACGAGTGTATTTTACCTGTTTAATAATTATCTTCATGTTTGATTTAAGGATGATAAATTGGTCAAAACATCGCAGAGACTTCACACATGTGAACCTTTTCTAGGAAGAAACGTGGTTACTAGAGAAATTGAAAATTTAAAGACTCAAGTAATACAATCTGACAAACCTATCACTCAGTTATACGATGAGACCTATAATTCATTTCAAAATAAAGGTCTAAATTTTGTGGCATCTCTACCCACACTTTCAAGTGTGCAACATTGCTTGTATGACACAAGAAACAAAGCAATGGGTGTGTTAAAAACAGTATATTGCTGTTTTGAAGAAGTTCAAATACCTGCCAATTTTGCTGATTGCATTTTGGCCGACTACTATAATGAAGGGACTCGTATTATATTGTTCTGTTCGCCAGATTGTAGACAAACAACTGGTGAAATCAGGGAATTTTTTGGGGATGCGACATTTAAAAGTTGTCCTCTGCCGTTTGCTGAACTATACAGCATACATGGTGACATTGGCAGCTCGATAGACACTACAAATGTCATTCCCTTAATTTTTGCTTTGCTACCAAACAAGCAACAGAAAACTTATGAGACCTTATTCAGGTTAATAAAAGCAACGCTACCAAATTGGTCCCCTAATACATTCCACTGTGACTTTGAGTTAGCAGCCATTAATGCATTGATAGAGGTTTTCCCTGACGTTCAACTAAAAGGTTGCTTTTACCATTGGTCAAGAGCAGTATGGAAGAAAGCTAAAGCTCTCGGCTATACTAAAAGAAAAGGTCACAAACGCATTATAGGACTTACAGCAGTCCTGCCTTTGTTGCCGGCTGAAGAAATAGTACGGGGTTGGGAGTATATTAAAGAGGAAAGTAATGATTTGGGCATGCAAAATTTCATACATTACATTCAACGTTTCTGGTTTAAGTCATCTTTTCCAAAAGTGTTGAGTGTTTATGGTCTGCGTCATAGAACCAACAACGTTTTGGAAGGCTGGCACTCTAAAGTCAACAAGAGAGTGACGAAAGGTACAATAACGTTACCAAGATTGCTAAAACTATTGATGGAGTTTCAGAATACCAATATGTTGAAAAAAAGAACAAAAAACAACAAAGGTATAAAACGAAACCAAATTGATATCGATAACGATGACTATATACGAAATGTTCTCCTTCAATTCATCAGTGGAGAATTAACTGTTGGTCATACGTTAGACAAGTTGCGATAATAGGGGGAGAGACGTGAAAGAACGACCTTCACCCATCTGATAACCAGATAAGACACACTTTTTATGAAATTTTATTTACATACAAATAGGCCTAAGGTAGCTTGCCTATCGAAAAGCCTGATAGCCGATATATTGTTATTCCAACTAAGTAATAGTTTTTAATGTAGAGAAAATACCTTGGTAGGTTTGTCTACTTGATTTTGTTCATACTGCCTGGCAAGCAACTATGTACAAATATGTTAATTTAACTACGAAACCGATCTTACAACCAGTCCAAATTGGTATCATATTAATTTAATAAATTAGGATAATTTAATTACAAAATTATTCATACGAGTTTGTCTTTAAAAAATCATTCACGAAATGTTTTAAGTATAATAAAAAATAGCCATGAACATTTTCGGGCAGGCAAGCTATCATAGGCATGTTTATAAATAAATAATACTTCTCATCTGGTTATCACGTAGGTGAAAGTCGATTTTCGGCGGCTCTTAGGCCATAAATATGCCACCGGTTTGTTATGACATATTATCGCAACTTATTTCGGGTTCCGTAGTAAATATAGATATATTATGTAGTAAATTAGTTGTCGATTGATAAATTGTAGGAGAATGTTCAAGAGTTTCTGAACTCCTCTCTCACCTGTCTTGTCTGAGATACATTCGGTGATATATTAATTATATGACTGACCTGACTAAACGGTTCAAAAACCTGAGACCTACAATTTAATGTTTCATCCGAACCAAGGTAGAGCCCAAACGAACACCTAGTCATAATTTGCTGTGGAGATATAATAGATTTAGAGTTTGTGCAACAAGGAAAGCGTCGTAGGTAAGGTCGCCCGTGTGCCATTTTACTAATTTTGTTACGTTGACAATTGCTCTGTCATTGTTAGTACAGCTAAAAGTGTTTGATACTTGGTAGACACCAATTCGGTTTTCATCAGTACTCGCGTCTACCAAGTATAGTTGGTACCTTGTCTTATTGTTAGTTCACCGTAAAGCCACGACGGTTCTCGTTTTGCACATACTCCAGTAGGGATAATGTGTGGCATGCACCTACAATATAACTTTGTTTTTATTTCATTCGAGTGCATAAGTACCTAATTTGTTCACAGCTTTATTTACAAGAAGCATTGATTTTGTTAACATTTATTTTCGTCTACCAGCGAGATTAGGTAAGTAGTAGTCTTACTCGTACTTTATGATTATCTTAGTTAATAAAATACTGTTTAGTTTTTAAAATTATAGTTTTATCGATATCTATTAGATTCTTAGATTATTTGGCAAATTACTTTATTATGCCCATAGAATTTTGGCTAGAGCTGTGCAGAGCAAAGAGTAAGTTACGAGGATTTTCACTTATGTGAATTTAATCTAAAAGTTAGATCTAATTGATTAAATAAAAACCGACAGTTATAGAAATAATCCACTTTTTAGTTTAACAGCTGTCATCCAAAATGTAGATCTAGTTGAGCTCTATCACTTTTCTGAAGACAAAAGTAGCCTAAAATCGAAAGTAACGGAGATAATCCACTTTTTAGTTTGACAGCTGTCATCCGAAATGTAGATCTAGTTGAGTTCTATCACTTTTCTGAAGACAGAAGTATCCTAAAATTGAAAGTTACGGAGATAATCCACTTTTTAGTTTGACAGCTGTCATCCGAAATGTAGATCTAGTTGAGCTCTATCACTTTTCTGAAGACAAAAGTAGCCTAAAATCGAAAGTAACGGAGATAATCTATTTTTTAGTTTGACAGCTGTCACTTTGACACCTGTCATGCAAGTCGTATGAATTCCAGAATATGACAGCTGTCACTTTTACACCTGCATGCAAATTTCGTATGAATTCTTGGATATGACAGCTGTCATTTTGACATCTGTCATTTTTTAAATTGCAAAATACAATATTCAGCGAGGCAACGCTGCCAACATTCTGGCCATGTTATTTTAAGTAGGTTAATTTTAATAGTTATAGTTTATAGAATGTTTTTTTAAGTTTTGTTAAAATATAATCTTTATATTTTAATAATATAGGTATTTCATATTATTATTTTTTTTTTTTAATAACATTTCAAGATACAAATAGTTATACCATATTTCTAAATTCAGTAGTGCCACGGGTAATGACCAAGATCACGGGTAATTCGATTGTATAGACTAAGCAGCCATAGAAAATTAATCGTGTCACGGGAAAGAAAAATTTCCCTTGGCTCTACTAGTTTGGGCCAAGCAGTAGAGCCACGGGGGATAGACGATTATAGTATTATTATTAAAGTAGTTAACATATAGACGCGGATCACGTCGTAGGCACGGATGAAGCCACCATATTGTAATCTAATTTTCTCCACTTACCTATCAATTGTTGTCGTTAAGATAATTACTTACTCATTAGTCATCACCAGCTGTACAACCTCAGTCAATCATACACAGCTTGTACCTACATAAGCTTTGCGAGTCTATTGTAGAAATATTGTAAGTATAATTTAACAATATTATATTTTGCGGTTATAGCTATATCCATAAAGAAATGCGTACATATGTATGACGTCTCCTTTATAGTGATATCGGTGTAGATTATTTTAAACCACCACTATTAACAATTAACTTTAACATAGGTACTTGCCTCTAATAGCTATTTGAAAGGACTGAAGAACTTCTCATAGGACTCCCTCTACATCTTACTGCTGAGATCATGATGACAAAACCTGACATTTGGTTTTTACCTCAGAGCATACAAGATAATCTAGTTCTTATTTTTACTAAGACCAGGTACAATTCTCAGGACAGGTAATATAAAAACATTCCTTTCAAGCAACTTAATAGATAAGAAAGTATTGTACTTAACTTAGATACTTAAAGATAAGAGAAAGAAAACAATAATTTACTAAAGCTTATTTCGATAATTTGCTTTATCATGGGCCTTTTCAGAATAACAATAAAAATCTATCGTACCTACTGACTAATGAGTCAAGTAAGCTGGTCAACGGGCGGATGTATTGTTTGTAGTGGTTTTACCGATTGTTGTGCCGAGGTTGGTGGTCACAGGTTCGTACTATGGCTAAGTATACGAACTATGCGTGAATAAAATACCACAAAAATATCAAACGAAAAAAACAATGTCGCAACAATCATGAGCTCTAACGGGATCCACGTGTACGTGGGCGGCCTCGTCGGAGGCATCAAAAAAGAGGATCTCGAGAGGGAATTCGATAAATATGGAAAACTTAACTCTGTCTAGGTAGCATTAAACCCCCCAGGATTTGCGTTCTTTGAATTGGAAAGTCTGCAAGAAGCCGAGGATACGTGTAGCGCGATGAATGGTTTTGAGATGCTAGGCGCGACGTTCAAAGTTGAAATCTAGGAGGCGAGACAAACCGCATCGCGGCGGCGCTGGCGGCGGAGGGTTCATGGCTGGGGTTCCAGAGGGCGCTCCTTCGGCGGCTCGGGCGGCTTCCGGCCCTACAACTCCTCGTACGGAGGCGGCGGCGGCGGCGGTGGTGGCCGTCCCTATAACTGCAACGGCGGAGACGGTTACGGCTCCGAGGGCGGCGGCGGTGGCAACTTCCGGTCTAGGTCGCCACACTCACGATATTAAATTTAGTTTTAGTTTACTCTTAGGTTTAGTGTTATCGTTATCTGAAGCCTTTCCATGTAATGAAATTCAAAAACTAATACTGGGGGTTTAATGCTAGGAAGAGTTCTGTTGATGGCTCCAGAATTAGAGTTCTATTGGATTTTATGATCTCCTGACATATGTATCCAAGAGATGTATTCAAGAACAATATTCTTCAGTGTACATTTAACATTTAACCGAAATATCCTCATATCTAAGTTTCATTTGCATAAAATTAAAAAAGATTATTGACTGTACCTATAGTTATGAATAAAATTACATACACAGTGTTTTTTTGCTCCCAGCTTATATAAAGATCGATAGAAATTCTTCACCAGGAGCGTGAGACAGTTTTATGTGATAAGTACTCATACGTCCCAAAGTGCATGTTTACCACAGACTTTTAAATACAGAAGATGTTTACCTACGTTTATGCAGTGAGCGCATGTGAATAGTTGATTCGGTGCAGATCTGTGAGTAAAAATTGCAACGACTTCTTATTGAGTAAGATAATAATAATCAATGCATTCATTGGTTCTTGTGATGAGGTTGAATACAACATCTAATGTTCATTGTAGCTTTAGCATTGAATTTTTTTACTCTTATTTGTATTTTACGCAGAACTTATTTGACAAAACCCGCAGCCATTCAGCTGCTTGTTAGTCATTTCACGTAGGTGCCTGATCAGTAGGTATTGTTTGTATAGCATTATACTTGTATAATACCGAGATATCTGTAGATATAAAGATCATGTTACATGTACCTATTCGTTTGATTTTTTGTATGGTAACAATCGCATATCTCTCACTAGGATTTCCAGTGTCAGGGGTCCAAGGAAGAAATAAAGATAAGAACAAATAATACCTTTCCAGATCTAGAACAGAATCTGTAATGTCCTGGTCGTGAAATTACCTACCTGAATTGGGCAGTGTGAAGAGATAAAACATGATTAGTAACGCCAAGATCATTATTAAAAAATGGGGTTGCAAATTGTAATTTATGCAAAATATGCGATGAAGAATTAAAAACAATGTATAAATAGGACCAGCAACGTCAAGAAGATCATTATTAAAAAATAGGGTTGTATATTGTAATTTATGAAAAATATGTGATGAAGAATTAAAAACAATGTAATCATAAATCATAAATAAATCATAAATCATTTATTCTTGCGCATATGGGTACAACTAAGATCTTACAGAAAAAAATAAAAAAGAGCCGCCATATCCGACCTTACGGCATGCAAAGAAATCACTAGACAAATAATACATTTTAAAGAAGTAGGTACTAACAAATTGATCGAATATAAAACGAGTTCACAAAGTAGGTATCTGCACAAAATACAATTAAACAATTTGATTATCATTTTAGCCTAAAGCATGTCAAAGATAACATTCTCATTTATAATGTTAGGAATAAAATAATATAATGTCAAGCTGGGATTTTCGTCAAAAACTAATAAAATTAAAATTTGTCATTCAAGTATTCGTCAACATCATAATAAGCTTTATCTTGTAGAATGTAGAAGACATTTAAGTTTATATTTGAAAACATGAGTCCATTTAATCTCAATTAAAGTTCTGGGTAGATGATTATAAATTAGAGGAAGCATACATATAACACTATTGTTTAGTAATGCTGTTTGATTTGAAGGCATTGCCAATTTTTGTTTATGACGTTGTGACTGTAAATTGCTATATAGATGTAAATTGTTCCGTACAAACATTATACATTCAAATATGTAAAGACAGGGCAGGTTTAAAATTTGGAGACGTTGAAAGTGAGGCTTACAAGTGTCCCTTTGTTTTAACTTACAAATAGCCCTAATACACTTTTTTTGCGCCTTAAAGGCATCTTCGCTTTTTGTACTGTTGCCCCAGAATATTATGCCGTACCTGAGCGATGACGAGACATAGCCATTGTATGCTGTGAGAACAGTAGAGTAATTGACGGATTTTGAGAGCATGTATAGTCCGTATGAATATTGATTTAATTTGTTAACCACGGTACCAACATGATTTTTCCAATTTAGATGACAGTCTATGTTTAGTCCTAAAAATTTTGTAATGTCAATAGATTCTATTTGATGTCCTGAGTAACTAATGTCCAAATTATCCAATTTATTAATTTTATTTCTAAATGTCATTATGTATGTCTTAGTCAGATTAATTTTCAAATTGTGCACTGTCAACCACTCGATTATGTTATTCAATGTCCTGTTTATTTCATTTTGGATTTCTAAACTGTTTTTTCCCGTGAACAGCACAGTACTGTCGACTGTATTGTATGTTAGTCGCAAAGACCACTAATTGAACCAATCTACGAGTACATAACATTTTTCTTTAGTTACAAGGTTTTACTTGCCATTTTTGTGCTAGAAAAGTCACAAAATGCACGTTTGTAGCTAAATCCTATTTAGCGTGTTCCCAGATTTCTATCCATGACCTATGTAGGAGTACCTACCTACCTATGTACGTTGTTTGAGTGTGTATTGTGTGAATATTGGCTTTTGCACTTTAGTTGATTTGTTTAGTGTTCTAGAATATTATCTTTTCTTTCCGGCAGATTGACTAGCAGGCTTAAGTTAAGTAAAGATGGACATTTGAAAAGAGCCTATATATTTGTAACGGGAAAACCCTTCTTTTGCTTTTGAGCAAAAACTGTTTTATTCTGCCTTGGATGACGTCTTGACGTTAATCGCGTTGAGCTGACCGTATACAATACTACGGTGAATAAGATGATCTGCCTATCAAAATTCTTAACAAAGATAGACCTATACAGACCTAAAGACTCTGCGCCACTACTGAAGTCCGACGGTAGAATTTGGGAACTAAGTACCTACTATGGAAACTAAGAACAAACTATTATATGTACTAAGGAACTAAGCAATCGAAGTGCCTCAGTTGTCGAACTTCAGTGGTCATGCGGAGTCTAGGTACACTCAGGTACTAAATACACATGTTCTATCTTCTAGATATGTCTATTTGGATGAGAATCTGTCAGAGGACCTGAATAACGAGCGCACGTGACCTTTACCTCGTACATGTATTGTGTCCAAGTCTTTTTTGCAACTGTCAATGATTCAAGCCGTGTTCGTTTCTTGTTCGTTTACGTTGTGTGTCATTGTGTGTGTAGGTATGATTGGTCGCTCGTCCAGGCAAACGCACAATGCAATGTGCATATCCACAAATATTAAATGTAAAGGCCACGGTGCTATCGTGGTTCGTAATTGTAACAACTACATACATTACATCTGTACGCGAAGATAGTTTGAAATCAATTTCATTTTGTCATCATTGGCGAAGACAATTGATTAGTCATTAAAATACGTCGAAATAGACGTGACAACGCTTTCCATTTTGATGTACGATTCACCACTACATCAATATTTCAGTCGCAGTGCGGCCTCAGTTGTAAATGAACTGAGATATCAAAAACACGAGGCAAACCAAATCTTTGCCTATCCATATTTAAAATACTTAGTGCTATCCGTGTTAAAAGTATAGGGAAACCACATAGGAAGCATAGGTAGTTATTTACTTTAAGCCATATCTCCATCATCTTCAGAGACGGTCGTAGCGTTGGTTAAATTCAAGGCATCTGTGATTATTCTCTCTGATGAGGCGGGTGCGTGGCAGCGGCAACAGCTACCTAAGAGTAGTGGCAGACAAGCATGATGGGCCATTTCTCAACCACTTTTTGAAAAAACATGTGCTGCCTTGGCGGCCCTGTTTGATATAAAATATAATTAGGATTAAATGTCATTGTGCGTGTTATATTCTAATCATTTTGTATAAATTTAATGTGACATGATAGTGTAACTATGTAATTTAATTTAACTACATATATGGATTTTGTGATCTGAAATAAAGTTATTATTCTATTATTGATAAAACCAAAGTTAATTCAGCCAGGAAGTAGAGCGAATTGGGGCATAAGGCTTCAATGCCCCCCTGATTACTGTCCTGCTTAAAAACCCTGACACCAGGGTTTGTCACCCGTCCCTACTAACTTACGATACCTAATCGTATTTTACCTAAGAGTATGTAATGAAAACATAATTACACGACCATAACAGTCAATTAGCAAATTGTTTGCCGCTGATAACCGTAATCAAGTAGGTAATGAGTTATTTTCCTCCGGGTGGGGCGGACAAACAGCAGACCTCATTAAGAGAGAAAAGGGAGAATAGCGTAGCGTAGGTAGGCATATGCAAGGACAACAAAAGTAGTATGGAATGGCAAATAACATCATCCAAGAGGCGGCGGCTTAGCAGAGTCCCTTGTCATCCTTACTATAATTTTATAAATCCGAATGTCTGTTTGTTGGTTTGTTTCTCTTTCACACAGCAACAGAGCAACGGATTGACTTGATTTTTGGTATGAACATATTTTGAAAGTTGAAAAGTGACATAGGCTACTTGCTATCCCGATTACCGTAGGATAGGCAAAATTTGGGCAAAACATTTTTTGGCTTACCATTTTAGTTTATATAGATTTTAGAATAATAAAATATTTTAAAAGGTGTATTAGAGTCCACACATGACTATTCTAGAAAACTAGAAGTACATAAATAATTTATAGATTCTTTATTAATATCTAGTAGAGCTAATGTTCCCTCCTTAAATTGCGACGCCCTTACGGGGTCAATGTCACTAAGACTCTAGTTTGTAAGAAATTTTGTTATACCAGTGCATTGTGCTATAAACGAATATAAATATAAAGTAAATAAACTTATCCATAGGGAAAAATGGGAAAAAAATTCTAGCCCGTGGTCCTACTAGTAGTACATATGGTAGGACCACGGGCAACAAACGTCCACATCCATGTCTAATATAAACCGGCAAAACGTTAATGGTTGATAGGTGACATTGGCTGAAGATTTCATCATAGAAACCGCGGGTAAAAGCTAGTTCAGAATACAGCACTTAATAAATAGGTAAGTACTTTGTTTAGAATGGTACTCCAAAAATTTCATATTATGAAACAAATAAATAATCGGCCAATTACGAGTAGGACTCGCGCACGCAGGGTTCCGTACTGTATGGGAGCTCCCTTAAATATTTATTTTATTTTAATTTAGTAATGTATTTACTATTTCTAACATTCTGTGAATATTTCAAGCATCTAAAAAAGAGAAAAGGTTAAAAATTCAGCTTTGTTGTATGGGAGCCCCCTTAAATATTAATTAAATATTAACTTTGGGTACGGAACCCTAAAAATCATCGTCATCATCGTTGTCGCCCTTGCGTTACTAAGGGCTGAAAACTTATGATGACTGCTGGACACAGTTCTCCATATTATGTTTATGCCATAAACTTCTGGCTCTTGCCAATTGCATCTCATTCTTGATCGGACTTCAAACTTCAAACACAAGAGGTATCAATCTCCATTTGTTACTAAAATGCGTCGATTTACTATCGCAAAATCTAAAATCATGCGCTAGAAAAAACAAAGGTATTTTTTTGACAATTATCTAAAACTAGCTTTTACCCGCGGCTTCGCCCGCATTTTATTTTGATTTAGGCCTATGTTTATGTCGGTTGCGAAAGCTAAACTAACCGACAAACATCAAAATACCTTAGAGGAATGCTTTTGTTGGTTAAGTTACGGTTGGAGTGTATATACAACCCCCTGTGTATTCCCGCCTTGTCGTGGCGGGGAGGTCTGAGGCAGCTGAAAAGGCGGCGCTCGAAATCTCCCTCTTCTTTGGGTCTTTGCCCCCAAGGCAGCTTAGAGGCTCTCGCGACGCTGCAGCCGAGGATTACGGGCCGCGGTGGGATGGAACTGGTGGTAAGGGTAACGTCACCTACCCTACCTTCCGCTAGGCCGTCAACGTGTTGGCAGACGCAGTGGGGCTGCAGAGGAAGAGAAGTGTCGGTATCGCGATGGCCGTTCTCACTGCCCTCTGCAGTTGAAGAGGCAGGCGCTGGGCTACTATGACTGACCCGTTGCACTGGGACCAGGACTTTGGAATGCTGTCTGACGCTCAGTGCTGGTTAGTCCCGAGTGGTGGATGACAATGTGTCTTGTGCTCCGAAACACTCCGTCATTATGGCGGGAGCGCAAGCTCCGTTATGGAGCCCGAGTCTGGGCTAGCGCTGTTGAGTGGCGCGAAGGAGTGCGAAAAATGTAGGAATGTCCTAAACTTGCCATGACAGGTTATTTCTGGCGCTTAGACGGCTGCTACCGCAGCCCGCTCACTTATTTTTATCCTATCTACGGGAACTGTTAAAGTTTTTGGGATAAAAAGTGGCCTATGTCACTTTTCGGGCTGCAGTGTCGCTCTTGCGACGCTGCAGCCGAGGATTAGGGGCCGCGGTAGGATGGACATGGTGATGTGGGTAACGCCAACTACCCTACCTTCCGCCAGGCCGTCAACGTGTTGGCAGACGCAGTGGGGCTGCAGGGGAAGAGAAGTGTCGGAATCGCGATGGCCGTTCTCACTGCCCTCTGCAGTTGAAGAGGCAGGCGCTGGGCGACTATGACTGACCCGTTGCACTGGGACCAGGGTTTTGGAATGCTGTCCGACGCTCAGTGCTGGTTAGTCCCGAGTGGTGGATGACAATGTGACTTGTGCTCCGAAACACTCCGTCATTATGGCGGGAGCGCAAGCTCCGTTATGGAGCCCGAGTCTGGGCTAGCGCTGTTGAGTGGCGCGAAGGAGTGCGAAAAATGTAGGAATGTCCTAAACTTGCCATGACAGGTTATTTCTGGCGCTTAGACGGCTGCTACCGCAGCCCGCTCACTTATTTTTATCCTATCTACGGGAACTGTTAAAGTTTTTGGGATAAAAAGTGGCCTATGTCACTTTTCGGGCTGCAGTGTCGCTCTTGCGACGCTGCAGCCGAGGATTAGGGGCCGCGGTAGGATGGATATGGTGATGTGGGTGCCGCCAACTACCCTACCTTCCGCCAGGCCGTCAACGTGTTGGCAGACGCAGTGGGGCTGCAGGGGAAGAGAAGTGTCGGAATCGCGATGGCCGTTCTCACTGCCCTCTGCAGTTGAAGAGGCAGGCGCTGGGCTACTATGACTGACCCGTTGCACTGGGACCAGGGTTTTGGAATGCTGTCCGACGCTCAGTGCTGGTTAATCCCGAGTGGTGGATGACAATGTGTCTTGTGCTCCGAAACACTCCGTCATTATGGCGGGAGCGCAAGCTCCGTTATGGAGCCCGAGTCTGGGCTAGCGCTGTTGAGTGGCGCGAAGGAGTGCGAAAAATGTAGGAATGTCCTAAACTTGCCATGACAGGTTATTTCTGGCGCTTAGACGGCTGCTACCGCAGCCCGCTCACTTATTTTTATCCTATCTACGGGAACTGTTAAAGTTTTTGGGATAAAAAGTGGCCTATGTCACTTTTCGGGCTGCAGTGTCGCTCTTGCGACGCTGCAGCCGAGGATTAGGGGCCGCGGTAGGATGGATATGGTGATGTGGGTGCCGCCAACTACCCTACCTTCCGCCAGGCCGTCAACGTGTTGGCAGACGCAGTGGGGCTGCAGGGGAAGAGAAGTGTCGGTATCGCGATGGCCGTTCTCACTGCCCTCTGCAGTTGAAGAGGCAGGCGCTGGGCTACTATGACTAAACCGTTGCACTGGGACCAGGGTTTTGGAATGCTGTCCGACGCTCAGTGCTGGTTAGTCCCGAGTGGTGGATGACAATGTGTCTTGTGCTCCGAAACACTCCGTCATTATGGCGGGAGCGCAAGCTCCGTTATGGAGCCCGAGTCTGGGCTAGCGCTGTTGAGTGGCGCGAAGGAGTGCGAAAAATGTAGGAATGTCCTAAACTTGCCATGACAGGTTATTTCTGGCGCTTAGACGGCTGCTACCGCAGCCCGCTCACTTATGTTTATCCTATCCTACGGGAACTGTTAAAGTTTTTGGAATAAAAAGTGGCCTATGTCACTTTTCGGGCTGCAGTGCCGCTCTTGCGACGCTGCAGCCGAGGATTAGGGGCCGCGGTAGGATGGAACTGGTGATGTGGGTGCCGCCAACTACCCTACCTTCCGCCAGGCCGTCAACGTGTTGGCAGACGCAGTGGGGCTGCAGGGGAAGAGAAGTGTCGGTATCGCGATGGCCGTTCTCACTGCCCTCTGCAGTTGAAGAGGCAGGCGCTGGGCTATTATGACTAACCCGTTGCACTGGGACCAGGGCGTTGGACTGCTGTCCGACGCTCAGTGCTGGTTAGTCCCGAGTGGTGGATGACGATGTGTCTTGTGCTCCGAAACACTCCGTCATTATGGCGGGATTGCAAGCCCCGTTATGGAGCCCGAGTCTGGGCTAGCGCTGTGGAGTGCCGCGAAGGAGTGCGAAAAATGTAGGAACGTCCTAAACTTGCCATGACAGGTTATTTCTGGCACTTAGACGGGTGCTAGCACTTAGTTCTTATCCTATCCTACGGGAACTGTTAAAATTTTTGGGATAAAAAGTGGCTTTGTCACTTTTCGTCTTTCAATCCGTGGCTCCGTTGCTGAGAAAAAGTTATTGTCTTATCCTACGGGAACCACAATTTTTTCGGAATGGAAAGTATCCTTTGTCACTTTCCGTCTTCCAAACTATGCCCACCCCAAAAATCAAGTCAATCTTTTGCTCCGTTGCTGCGTCAAAGAGGAACAAACCAGCAAACTTTTCGGATTTATAATATTAGTAAGGATTCTGTACCATAAAGGTAGAATAAAGAAACATGTTAAACCTCTAATGATAGAAGATTTAAAAATATTTTTAATGTCAGACAAAATGACGGCCTGGTATTAAACGTCATAGTAACATGTAGCATGCAGAGGGAAAAAAACATTTTATCCAATTTTAATTACAGTTGTCATTTTCAGTCCATACTCTATTTCCACTTCAAGGGGATATAATGGTGGACAAACAATTTGTCCCCTTGCCATGCTACCTGTGATTTATAAAAGTCTGCAGACAATGTCACCTGTCATTTAATTACGTTTCACTGTGACGTTTCATTAATCCATATTGGCGTCATAGAGGAATCAATCACTTAGCGTCTTTGTGATAGTGGCGACAGTTTCGCTTTCGATGGTTTTTGTCCTATCCTACAGGAACTATGCAATTTTTCGGGATAAAAAGTATCCTAAAGCTTCTTCCGCCTATTAAACTATATTTATGCCAAAAATCAAGTCAATCCGTTGCCCCGTTGGTGCGTGAAAGAGTAACAAACCAACAAACCAACAAACTTTTCGGATTTATAATATTAGTAAGGATACCCATTCTAAATGATTTTTTTTTGTTTTGAGGGATGTAGACCCTAAATTAGTAAGTAAATTTTGTTACACAATACACATGTACTCGTACCTATGCAAAATTTCAGCTCATACATACATACCTACATACTCGTACATAGGTACCTACCTACATCCACTGCAAGTTAACTAAAAGCTTGTAAAAATAGGATTTCTCAATAATATTGACATCTGAATAATCAATGCCTTTGACCTGTGCTAATCATTTTTACCAAAACTTGTTTGTGATTAATTGTGAGTCACAGAAGTACATATGTTTATTTCTGACGTGAATAAAATTCCCGCTAGAGATAAAAGAGTGTTTATTGTTCAGAAACATAGATTAAGTTAACACTTAATGTATGCTAGATATCATAACAGCAATGATGAAATAAACTAAACAGTAATTACCAACTAATTACTGATTACTACAATTAACAATTAGTTAAACTAATAAGTCAATAAACCTTAGGCATGATGACTAAAAAAATATAATTAGTTCGTCAGATAGATTTAAAAAAAATATTAGACACGTGTTTTTTCTTTTGTCAATTAAACAAAAATTGATTAAACAGCCCGTTAAAGTTTTGCGTGACGTCACGAGTCACATAAAATGTATGGACTTTCGTTAGAGAAGTGATGTCACGACCCCCACTCCCAAACTTTGACAGGGTTCGTCTTTGTTGTTCGATTGACAAAAGAATAAATACGCGTCCAATATATTTTGACAATCTAACTCACGGACTAATTATAATAATGATTTTTTACCCAATCATCATTCTTGAATTTTTATTCATCCTAGAAATATTTAAGTGCAAAATAATCATCATCAATGTTGCTACATTCTTAAGCTGTATTTTCAAAATATTACAAAATTAATTTTGTAATCACATCACGTAAGGGCTATCTCGTATGCACAATAGGTATTCTTCGTCTGTCTTCGCTAAGTGAAACATTTGTGCTCAACAGTATGCTACAATAAGTTCTCCACGCACCGGCAAGCGTAGCGTAGGATGTCCACCGACTAGGTGGACCGACGATATAATTAAGGGCGCAGGATCGCGCTGGATGCAGGTCGCTTCTAACCAGGCTTATTGGAAATCCATAGGAGAGGTCTATGTCCAGCAGTGGACGTCCTATGGCTGATGCTGATGATGAGTATGCTACACAGTGGGCCGCATTTGGCAAGTTTTAAATGATATCGATCAGTAATCGAGCGCACAGAAGAGCGCTACGCCGCGTTTGATCCAGTGCGTCTGAGGCTTGTGCGTGTTGAGCTCTATGGTCATCACGTAGTTCGTGGAATGGCCCGTCGTGGACAATGTTCCCGCACGGACTGTCATGGAAAACAATAAAATTGTTGTTATCTCATTCTCATTTTCATTATTTAGAAGTCGTGGTGGCCTAACGAGATAACGCATGCCTTACAATCGTAAGGCGAAGTTCAAATTCTATCTTGTACTAATGAGTACTTCAAATGGTATGTGTTTGACGGCGCGGGGTTTTCGGTGAAGGAAAACATCGCGTGGAAAACTAACACTTATACCGCGAATAGGTCCATAGAAAAATCGATGGCTTAGGTAAAATCCACCAACAAGGCGTTGAACCAATCAATGAAAAATTAGCATTTTTAATACACATAATAAATACTTTTTTTTTCAATAAAACAAAGTCATTTTTTTATAAACCAGTGTGTATACTTACGGAGCGTTTTGTATGTAGGACACTCGTAGTACCCCTGCGGCAGTTTGTGGTTCTGCTCGGGCTTCATGTAGATTATCGCCATTTCTGTGACAAAAAATATAGACAAAACATTTACCATACAATATTATATAGACATCAAACGGCAAATGCAAATTTCGTGATTTAGGATTCTCCATGATTCGTGAAGAAACCAGTATAAGCAGCATTATAGACATTCAGGAAGAGTCATGGAAATCACAGGAATTCTATATATCCTATAGAAATACAGAAATTTTTATTTGCAACAAAAATAAGAGGTACAATAAATAAACAACGACAAAACAAATGATAAAATACAAAAAAACCTGGAAGACATTTGAAGTCTGCACTCTTGCATTAGATAAGCGCGCTGGCCGCTTGGCTTTAGGCTAACACCACTATCGTAATAAAAGGACCAAGCATATATTATCATAGGGATACCTGGTCTTAGGTCAACACATGGTCGATATAGAACATAATGGAGACTTATTGGAAATCCTAAAGGGCTTTTAAGTGGGCTTATGTTTTATTAGTTGATATTCACCGGCTGATGATGAATCATCATCATAGATAGAAGGAAGATAGTAACCAGTGTGCAGGTCCTTAGGCCGGCTCTCCTCTAGCGACAAGTCTCCCGAGTTCCAGCGCGCGCCCTCCAGGAACAGCCCGCGCACGCAGCACCCGTCCTCCGGCTTCTTGGGAGGCGGACCACCCAGCGGCTACATACGAAAATTTCTACTTAATTGGCTATTATCAGGTGATGCCAACATCCAGCTACTGCTCATATCACACATCTACATAGCGACTAAACAAGGTTGTAGAACACTGCTTTACTACTACTGCTCAGTGCTCAGCAGATGACGCACCATTCAGTATGTACGCAGTTAATGATAAAATATTATAAGTAGACGAAACTAATTTCTTAAAACTTAAAACTTTAATATTTAATTCCATTTATTTGCTGATATATATACGAGTAAGTAAGTACCAGTAAAATAAGTTGAAATAATATACCTAATTAAAAAACCCCCGACACAAAAATATTTGACAACAAACTTTCAATTGACAACCATTTTGGGCACATTTGTAGAATTTTGGTTCTTCCATCCCCACTTTAACCCACCATAACTCTTAAACGGCTCAATCGATTTTTATAAAACATAGCTAAGAACACTCTCGATTAAGTCTCCTTTCATCCAAAAAAAACTAAACTGAAATCGGTTCAGTGGTTCGGGCGCTATGACGCCACAGACAGACAGACAGACAAACAGACACGTCAAACTTATAACACCCCTCTTTTTCGTCGGGGGTTAACAATATTATTAAAATCGATCTCCATATTCTGCCTTCCGGCACGCAAATATCTTAGAGGTAGTTTGCTGTAAAATGCCATAAAAGCAGTTAAATTCAAGATTTTACCTTTGACCATAAGAGGACGTACTTATATAGACTTTGATAACATTCACAATAAGGCAGCGGGATCATATTGTCCAAGACACATGAATCTATTAGATTCAACCAATGTTCCAAATAAATGGATATAAAAAGAAGTCCACATTATTACGTGATTTGGGAAATCATCGAATCGTGCTTACCTCAAAAGCATAAGCAACAGTGTCGATGGCGATGACGTGTTTCCTGGCGTAGTTCTGCAGCGCGCCGGTGAGGAAGGCCTGCGGGAAGTAGAAGCCGGAGATCCAGAACACCTTGGGGATGCCCAATGCCGCCCACTCCTGCATGAAAGTCACGCGCAAGCACAGGTCCTTCACCCACGCAGCTGCCGAGGGAAACAACTCATCAGGTCATTAATATCTCCTTGCACAGAATAGTGAGAGATCGAGAGATATTACAACGACGAAGTCGCTAGCACCGTCGTCAATTATTATTGTGTCAATGGTCCAGAGTCTAGCTGGGTCATTCTTTTGGTCAGAGTTTTCAAGCGGCTTTACTTAAAAATAATAGAAATTTTAAAGTCAGCGAGCCAGTTTTTTTTTCGCGCAAAGCTTAAAACCTCTCTAAACTGGGATACTGATTATTATTCAATTATATTTATAAATAAATATGATAAAAAAATGAAATACCCCCATTCTTTGATTTTCGTGGAATGTCCCAAGCCCCGACCTGATCACTTAGTGAATTATATATTTTAAACTAAACGATACATCGTTACCAAAAAAAACACACTAAGTCCTAAAAAGTTTAAAATACTATAAAAAATTAGACCATAGTTCTGAAAGAACTACATTGCCTGAAAAAAAATTAAATGTAACTGTCCCAAGGTAGTTCCTGATTTGCGTGGATTATTATAATTTCACTAGCACTTCTCTAAATTCGCGACCTGATGTTGCGTAATCCTACTTCAAGTTAACAACTAATTGCGCTCCGACTGCCGGGCAGAGTGCTTGTGTGATGGTGCGTCGAGTTTAAAAAAAATAGAGGTAAGAACGTTGTTGCGTGGGTTTGGTTTCTCAAAACTTTGATTTGCGTGGTTTAATTATCTCCAGTGTCTGTGAATTTATTTATTTAGTAAAATGTTGTAGCGAACAAATATAAAGTAACGTAACTTATAATGAAAACACAGTTTATTTGTTTAAAAAGTTTTTGTATATTTTTAGCATAAAGGATTTATTTTGATTTTCGTGGTCGTGATTTGCGTGGTTTACGTGGTAGTTTTGACCCACGCAAATCAATTTTTGCCCATGCAAATAAAACCACTTTGAGTTTTGTATTAGTTATGAATGATAATATTTTATTTTACTTAAGTTAAATGTAACTTAGTTTAAATCAAACTTATAATGTCACGTTCTGTGGGTTTCTGACTTAACTGGCAGAGAATTCCATGTACCATTAAGTTCGCGTTGTCACATTAATCGTGCATTTATAAATAAATAAAACAATTGAAAATAGCTTTAGATTAGATACCTATATTCAAGTTTAGTAAAATTATAATGGATTATCAACATTTTAGACCACAAATGCCATTAACAAGATAAGAAAAAATTGAAAGAAAAAATTTATCCGAGAGAAGAAGAGATAGGCTTATTAATATAGAATATAACGAAGAGTTCAAAGCAAAAAACCGAACGAGACATTATGAAACGAAAACCGAAGAAAAAATACTTATATTCATGACTTAAACCGCCACGTGCAAAAAGCAAAACGAAAGAAATGAAGAATAAGTTCCCGAAAATATAGTATAACCTAAAGAAAAAAATCAAGCTAAACGTTGCCTTGTTGAGAAACTCATACAAGTACCAGAAACTCATTACAAAGAAAACCGTGATCCATTGGAAGAAACTCTTACTCCATTGCTATTGTCAAGTGCTGATTCACCAGTACCATCAGCTTCTGACCGCATAGTTCGTTTAGCAGCGGGTCAGCTAGTAATAAATAATGTTGGACTGATACCACTAAAAACGTTATCTGCTTTAGAAACCACCTATTTTTGTTATTTTTTAAGATGTTTTTTATTTGTTTTATTTTTGTAATTTCTTTAATAAATAATGTTGGGCTGATACTACTAAATACGATTTCTGCCTTAGTAACCTACCTATTTTTACCTTATCATAACATAATAACTTATTTTCAGTATGAAGTAACAGTAAGTAACTCATCTGAGAAAGTCAATTTAAAATTATCATTTTCGTGGGGTGTTTTATGATTTGCGTGGCCTCCATTTTTTTAACCTCGATTATCTCTGTAAGTATATCGCTCTATGAGGTGCCTCTTCTATATAACATATTACTTTTACATACATTTTAAGATTCTGACAAGGATTTGAAAAAAAAATTGAATTCGAAAATTGCCACGAAAATCACCAAAGAATGCCTTACTCGAAGAAGTACCCAGCTCTTTTATTTGAAGAAGTTGGGCTGACTCGAGAAGCTGCTAATAGAGAATCAATGGAGGGATTAAGAGGAAGGAGAGTAAGATTTAGGGCATCAGATGAGAATAGCGTGGAGGTTGAAGGAATGGACGTAGGCGGAAAGTTAGGGCGACGGAGACTTGTCTTGCAAATATCTGCGACCAACGGTGAAAATTAAAATGAATAGGAATTTGTAAGTAGGAACCCACCAAGCGGCTTGAGCGCGGGGTAGGCCTTGGATCTCCACATGTTGGGTACGGTGTTCTGTACTAAACTGTTCTCTAGGGCTCCACCAGCCCCTTCAGCACTTTCATCAAGTTCCTGTGGTGTGAGGACGATGAGAAGAAACAGGAATGTCAACTGAGAACAACTCACCAAGCGGCTTGAGCGAAAGGTAGGCCTTGGAGCTCTAGACGACCCATACATGTTTTCCAGCACCTTCGAATCACGACCAGATCTTTAAACAAGTTTCCTGTGAAGACGATAGAGTCGAAACCGGAATGTATTATATATTGGGCACAACTCACCCAGCGCCAAGCGAGAGGTAAGCCTTGGAGCTCCACATTGAGGGCACGGCGTTCCGCGCCAGGCTGTTGGACATGTTCTCCAGCGCTTCCGATATCACCACTAACCTTTTTAACCAATGTCTGTGAGGACGATGTAAATAGGAACGTCTATTAGGAACAACTCACCGAGTGGTTTGAGCGAGGGGTAGGCCTTGGAGCTCCACATGGCGGGCACGGCGTTCCGTGCCAGGCTGTTGGACATGTTCTCTAGGGCTTCCGACATCACCACCAACCCCTTCAGCGCTTTCAACAAGTCCCTGTCGATATAATAATGTCATGATTCATAAGCAAGATTATGATGACTCTAATATTAATAAATACAGGATGAATAGCCGTGGTGGTCTAATGGTAGTAACACCATTATAATCGTCGGATCGAGGGTTCAAATCCCGGTCCCGTACCAATGAGTTCTTCGGAATTTATGTACGGAATTTCACACCACTGGCTTTTCGGTGAAGGAAAACATCGTGAGGCAACCTGCATAATAATAATAATAATAAATCTCAACAAGGCGGTATGGAAGAGCAAGGAGCTGCATGGGCGGTTCTATCGGGCCTTAACAGGACCCGATGTGGACCTGCTCGCGTCGGTGGCCTGGCTACGCTTCGGTGACCTCTTTGGGGAAACCGAGGGTTTTGCCTGTGCAATTGCGGACGAAGTTGTCTTGACGAACAACTACCGGAAGTATATCCTGAAGGACGGTACGGTCGACATTTGTCGGGCATGCCACCGTCCCGGAGAGTCACTCAGGCATATTACTTCTGGTTGTTCTCATCTTGCCAACGGCGAGTACTTGCACAGGCATAACCAAGTGGCCAGGATCATCCATCAGCAACTTGCTCTTCGATACGGCCTTGTTGAGTCTGAGGTACCGTACTATAAGTACGCACCGGCGCCAGTTCTCGAGAATGGTCTTGCGTTGCTCTACTGGGACCGCTCTATCATCACGGACAGGACTATTGTCGCCAATAGGCCTGATATCGTGGTGGTCGACCGGTCCCAGCGCCGGGCAGTGCTCGTCGACGTCACCATCCCACATGACGAGAACCTCGTGAAGGCTGAGAAGGACAAGCTCAGCAAGTACCTTGACTTGGCTCACGAGGTTACCGCCATGTGGGATGTGGACTCGACGATCATTGTCCCGATAGTCGTTTCGGTAAACGGCTTAATAGCGAAGAGTCTCGACCACCATCTTAAGAGGCTCTCGCTAGACGGTTGGGTCAAGGGTCAAATACAGAAGGCAGTCATCCTGGACACTGCGCGCATCGTCAGGAGGTTCCTCTCACTGTAGCCCCAACCACCGGTAGCTTGGGCCCTGCCCCGCTGCCGGCGGCACTCTAGGTTTAGGTTTTTTTATAGTATTTTGTTCTTTTAGGTATATAAATATTGTAAAAAAACTTAAATTTAAGAAAATAAATGAATATGTGTATAATAATAATAATAATAACGTTTATTTGCTCATATAAAATACACGATTTGGAGTTAGTAAATGTTGATAGTTCTTAAGGTAGTGTTAGTAGGTACTTAGATTAAATTTACAAACTTCCAGAGTGGAACCCTAAATCTCACACTAGGGTGGTCCTGTGTTGTGAGATTTAGTCTCTTCCGCTTCGTACTATCCTTACTATTCGTACTATTCGCCTAATTAGTAATTTGCTTGAATACAAGCACAGGTAGTTTCCATTTTTCGATTGCGTAATGTGTGTGTAGGGCGCATGTTGGTGAGTGAGTGAATGTATGTTTGCGGGTGTGTCTGTACAGTGAGGGCTACGTATGCTTCATTTTACACTTTGAAGCAGCTGACATGTTTATTTTATTTTTTATTTTAATACCTCTAGATACGGATAAAGTGGGACGAGCTTTTAATCGAGGTCTATGAAGTCTATTCCTATGGATTTAAAAGTCATTTTAGAATGTTTTCGATTGCATATTTATCTCGTGATTACTAGTAAGTTTTCAGTTGCGTTGCGATCTAGACATGACAGCCATGACTTGATTTTAGTTTTGCAAACAAAACGCGTTGTATGCAATATTTTGAGGGAGCTGTCAATGCGTTGGTATAAGAATGGTCCTCTAAAAGAAAATGAACGCTGCGCAAAAGTGGTTCTTGTTCGAGGGGTCGACCATACATTTCGTCGCACTGTTCTTGTTCCATAGAATAAATTCGATGGCGTATGTGAATCCACCAACTCGCACAGGGCCAGCGTGGTGGATAAGGCCCGAACACCTTTAGTGGGTAGGCTTCCGTCCTGCAGTGGATTATTAAAAAGGCTGATACAGTATGGTACAGTACAGGATGTTTCTACGTAAAGTGCTGGGATTTCCAGAGATGTTTATATTATACTCAACACTATGACTAACTTTTACTATGGCACCAACTGCGATATGAGAGTATCGATAAAATATTGTCAAACGACTGACTTTTTTCGCGTTTTCAGGGGTGACCGCACTGTAAGAGTTGTTCTTCTTATACTAAAAGGTTGCATAGGTAACTAGGTATAGATAGCTACAATATACTAATACTACACATTGCAAGGAAGCAACGAACTAACTTGAGCGAGTTCTGTATGACGGTGAGCAGGCGGTTGTACCGGATAGACTCTTGCATCAGCACCGTGTTGAGAGACTCGCGGTACGACACTGGATACCTGCAAAGCCCAATCAATATTCTTATGAACCGTCTGATCTTCCAATATTTCGGTGCAGTAGCATTAGTTCACAGAATAGGCCCTTTGGCACAGATGGAGCCTCTTCATACAAACCAAGGCTTAGAAATGTGAAAAATAATTTTGTACCATAGACAACTTTTGAGTGAACTTGCCATTTCAAAAGTGACGAGACGTCACTGTCTGTTCACATTATCAAAAGATTTTATTTTCATTATTTTGCTTGTAAATCACATAGAAAGATATTTATTACTTACCGGTGGTATGTGACAGTGCCTTTCATTATTTCTTTTGAAACCGTGTAATTTCGGCAAGATGAAATGACGCAGTTCACCATATTTACCTCGTTGCTTTGAGACGCGACCGCAACGCCAGGATTATGGAGACTATTTATCGGATTGGTGGATTTATCTATGATTGGTCGGCGACATTTCATTTTATACGATTAGGTGTCTATCTATCTTTAAGGTCGCTGCATCAGTTTACCCGTGCGGTATTCTAGTTAAATCCAATTCTGTCCTGAACTGATACAACAGATCACGGCTTTAGGTCACTGGTATAATTGGTCCAGCTCTGTTGCGCCAGGCGTTTTTACCTAAGGTATGACGGAAATCTGGAACAACTCACGTCTCCGCAATGTGTTTAGTGTCAAGCATCTCCGGCAGCACTTTGAGGATATCTTTGGCAGCGTGCTCCGTCATCTCCTCAGCTGTCATGCCGGTCGCGCCCGACACTTCCTTCGGCTGGAGGTTTTGCAACGTTGCTGCATGAGTAACACATTATTTTAATATGACTGACGAAAATAATCGGCCGAGTACGAGTCAGACTCGCGCACGAAGGGTTCCGTACTGTATGTGAGCCCCCCTTAAATATCTATTTTATTTTAATGTAATCATTTACTATTGAACTAATTATACAACTAAATATTCTGTGAATTTTTCAAGCATTTACCTGTTACCATTGTTAACATCGAGGGAAAAACGGCTAAAAATACAGGTCTGGTGTATGGGAGCCCCCCTTAAATATTAATTTTATTCTGTTTTTATTATTGTTGTTGTAGCGGCAACAGAAATACATCACCTGTGAAAATTTTAACCTTCTAGCTACCACCGTTCCTGAGATACAGCCTGGTGACAGACAGATATACAGACAGACAGACGGACGGACAGACAGACGGACGGACGGACAGACAGACGGACGGACGGACAGACAGACAGACGGACGGACAGACAGACGGACGGACGGACAGACAGACGGACGGACAGCGGAGTCTTAGTAATAGGGTCCCGTTTTTACCCTTTGGGTAGGGAACCCTAAAAAGAATCTGCTCGACAAATAAGATAATTATTTCTGTTGAGCATAATATTTTTGAAGATAAATATTTAAAAATCTAGCCAAATATTATAAAAAAGAAACATTTTTGTTTTGAATGAACATAAGAATGCAAGTTATTTTATTTTGGCCACATACTTATCTTTTTGTCACATCACAGTCTATCCTCCTGTTTTGCCAAAATACTTACAACATGTAAGCTCAGATCAAATAAAAAATCAAGACACTTTCCGACAAAACTACGCCTCGCCGTGTACAGACACAATTACACACACATACACGTACAAAGAAACTACGCCTTGGCTTGTCAGTCGAACTATGGCGGCGCAACACCGACGCACTCACTACATGTATAAAAAATAGGCCTCACGTGACTGTTCAACGACGTTATCTCTTGATTTTTTATTTGCTTTGAGCATGTAAGGTACCTATTCTTCATGTCAAAAAATAGTGCGTGGAGTCCTTCCGCGTGGAAGAAGTGAAACTTCCACGCAACAGTGCTTTCATACCCCCTCCATCTCCATGGTAGCGTTAAACGTTTCACGCAACCTTGTTGGAAGTCGCATTACAAGTTTCACTTCAAAAAAAAAAAACAACCCTGATCAGTGCTACTTTGATCTTTACTTATAGAATGTACTGTAAACATGGGGAAGTTCTTACTCAGGCAGCTGTAGGTCTCGTTCATGGCGTAGCTGATGTTCGCGTTGGCATGCAGCCCAAACAGAGACGGGTCGTCGTTCAGTGGGAGCGTCCGTATGTACTTCAAGTAGTCCTCGATGTTCGACGATGACGGTTGCTACACAGAGAAAACATCCCATTTCATAAAAAAGCCTCAAAAACCCCCGCAAAGACCATATGATCGCGCTGAATGGAAGACATTACCTTTGGGTGCGTTTTAGTTGACGCCTACTTATATATAATAAGATATGTAATAATTTGTAATTTGTATGTTTGCTGCGAAATAAATATTTCTTTCTTTCTTTCTTTCTTTCTCTCTATATGTCTTAAAAGAAATTTAAGTGGACTGTATCTACAGCGTTATCCAGAACTGGTACATCTAATAAGCCGAAAAGAGGTGATTAAAACAATCATTAACCCGGAAGAAAAAGAATAATTAATCAAAGTATTTATATTTCATACATTTGTTGATTTATCCAATTCAAAATGATAGTTTTAATCCTCCCCTTTCGGCTAATTACAGAGAAAATTAATAATTCCCGTAAGGCAGGGGAAATTACTGCGGCTTATGATCGGTTTGATGGCGTAAATAATTACGCTGAATTCAAATATCGAGGCTATCCTACTCCACGACTACACATAATAAGATTGCTTCAAGAACACAATTATTTTTCGCTAAAACATGGCTAAACCGCCTTCCATAGTGTACAAAATTCAAAAATTTCGCTCGAATTGTTTACATTATTGTTACGGCTCGGCGGATATCTGGAAAATGTAAATGGAACCACCTCGGGACTAGTCGGGACCCTTTCGAACTAAAAAATATTTTTTCGATTCGGTTCACAATAGGCAAAATTATTGATGAACATATACAAAAAAAGAAATACAGACGAACATAGAACCTCCTCCTTTTTTGGATGTCGGTTTTTTTTCTTTTTTTTTTGTGGCTCCTATCTCCGGATCTTTTTTTTTGGATGTCGGTTAAAAATCATTCAAACTCGTAGTGTAGTCTTCTTCTTTCATCTTCGTAGTGTAGTGAAATACCTGTCTGTAAGCGCCGCTCTCGTCGAAGACGTATCTCTCAGAGAGGACCATGGAGGAGTAATAGTCCGCCAGCAGGCACAGCAGGCAGCGCCGGTCCCAGTCGTCCGTCACTCGCCCGCCGTAGTTGATGTGGCCCGCAGTATACGTTAGCATCTGAATCATACAGACCACAGTGGAGTTCAGCTATGAAATTGTTGGTGGAGCTAGTGTCACAAAATACCTACCAAAATATAGGCTTACTAGCGACCCGCCCCGGCTTCGCACAGGTGTATTATACATATAAACCTTTCTCTTAAATCACTCCATCTAACAAAAAAACCGCGTCAAAATCCGTTGCGTAGTTTTAAAGATGTAAGCATACATGGGAACAGACAGCGGGAAATGACTTTGTTTTACACTATGTAGTGATAGTGATGCCTGGTTCGGCATCACTATCACTACATATCACTATCATCACTCGGTGGTAGTCGGCTCACATAATCTTATGAGTAACTGTATTGTTTTACGCCATAGATATACTGATCCGAAGGCGATTTTCATTTGTTGACTTTTTGTGGGATCAATCACATAAGAACCGTTGAAGCTTCTTAGGCCCGTCCCTAGGACACGGGTCTTAAATTCGCAACGTTTAGGGTATAGGATTGATCCCAATGCTAGAGTCACTAAATTCATACCTATAACGCACATGAGTATGTCCATCGTGCTCATCATCCAAATCATTTCAGCGAAACATTACATTTTACAGTGACTCGTATGAAAAAAAACAGCTTGGTTGCCAAACGGTTTAGTTTTACACAATTGACTGAAATAAAAGACCTTCCAACAAAATGAGTTTTGGAGTCAAACTACTTTTACAAAATTTCTATTTAGATGAAAAGTGTTGATTTTTAATTATATCCTAACGATAAAGTAGGATCTATAAAACTATGGCGTTTTAAAAGTTTAAATAATTATGGTCTCCTTGGATCACCTTGAGCGGCACCTCGTGGTACTCGTTGAGGAACATGTGAAGCTGCGAGATGCAGATCCTCAGATCTCCGTCGGTGAACTCGTAGGGGATGTTGAACCCGAGCGGGCCGAACTTGCGCCGCTCCAGCACCACCCCGTGGAATAGGCAGATGGAAAACAGCAGCCACTGTATTGGGGGTTAAGAAATGAAATATTTAGATACATTCTACACACGATCTCTAACCCCAAACTAATTAAAGCTTGTGATATGGTTGCCAGAGTTTGATATACTACATAAACATAATTTTGAATACATACCTAAATAGATAATAACATCCAGACACAGAGCAATCATCTATTTTCATCACATAAATGCTGTTCTAGGTGGGAATCGAACTCACGCTTCTTTGGCCCAGGAGTCAGGGTCAATAACCACAGAGGCAGTGAATTTAAAAGTGGATACCACATTTGGTATAAGCACTTGCTGAGAGTAGTATTGCGTAACAAACATATTATGATAAAATAGCTATTACAGTCCAGCTCTTTTACAATCCTACGTAAAGATAAATAATTTTTGGAACAGATACTTTTCTGCGATTTCAGGGTTGATATCATTGTAGAAATTTAATATAGTGAAGTAAATGATGACTTCTTAATGACATCACAGTACAGAAAAGAGTGGAAAATTGGAGGAAACATTGCAGCAGTGAAATAATTGACATAAAATTTGCATGGTTGCATCTCAGTAAGATGATTATAACTAGATCAATATTACTAGAGAATAAGCTAGATTAACCTATAAATAAGCTACAGAATATTCTCTATGAATGAGACGATAACTGGCTATCTAAGTAGTTAATATGGGCACAGGAATGTATGAAGACGAAATCAACGTTACATAACACAACAGTAACAAAACCTTGAAATTGGGCAGTTTCGGTTCGTTGGAGTTGAAATAATCCGCATAGTCCGGCACTTGGTTCATGAAAGCCTTGAGCAGGTTCGCTTTAATGCCTCTAGGTGGCTCCACCGTCATTTTGTATCCTGAATGATAAAATAAATAACGGCTCACACAAATATTTCAACTAGATTATTTTATATAGCTAATAATAACGCAGTCGCAACAGGTAAGTACTTAATAATTAAATAAAATTAGTTTCATTAAAAATAAAAATCATGTGAATCGGACACAAGAGCTCTGGATCAAAAACACTATATTATATCGTCCTAATTTGGCCCGGCTACTTGGCAAGCCCCGAGAGTGCTGACGCCATACGAGTATATGACACCTTTGACAGGGACTGGCATACTGCAGCTAAAAACTGCCAAAACCGAAACAAAGTCAAGCTTTTGGCCAGTAATGGGTCACACACAATTATAAGGCAACATCTAGTTCCTGTAGGAAGTTGAATGCAATCATAGGTAGCGACCACAACGTCGCTTACCATCAGGTAAGTTGGTGGTCAAACGCGGACTTATTTCCGTTAAAAAAATGGGATAAGGACTAATAGTATACAGAACTAGTGTACTAATAAGAAAGGAGGCAATTAAGACCATCTTTTTAAATCAACTTCCCCCATTTCCCCAACCTAGAATTTGAGAAAATAAAAATAGCTGTTGAATAAAAATAGTTGCAATTTTGTATGAAACAGTTGAATTCCGTATTGGCCTCATAGTAAAGGTTGTTCAGAATGACAGTCTCAATCATCCTCTATCAGCATAGTACAGGGCAAGCAGATAACCATGTAGAGAAAGAAGCTTATTGGGATAGTATACCATTCTGTAGTAAGCCGACGGGGAAGTGCGGCGAGGGAAGTCCTTGTGCACCAGCTCAGGGGAGATCTTCTCCGCGTTCAGCTCCAGCACCGGCATACACGATGGAGACAGGTAGTAGTCTATACATACCATACTGTAACTTCACTATTTCACTTACGTATGGATATAGCATACCGTTCTGCAGTAGAGCGACGGGAAAGTGCGGCGAGGGCGTGGAGGTGAGCCACAAGCGGAAGTCTTTGTGCACCAGCTCGGGGGAGATCTGCTCCACGTTCAGCTCCAGAACCGGCATCCACGACGGAGACAGGTGGCAGTTCTATACACATCATACAAATAAAGTAAGTTCGTATAGGCCGCGGATGGCTAGTTTATGGACGAGTCAGTTTTAGATTTGACGTGTCATGTGAGCCACGGTAACGCTCAGTCATACAACTTGTTATGCACCATAGGCCCCTTTGATATTTTTTCTCTAGAGCCGATTTTTAACAGTATTATTTGTAAAGAATCAGGTACTGCTATCTTACAGCTCTTTTTTGTAAATAATCTACTGTCAGAAAATGCCTTCTCAATGCTATTTAATTTCTTCTGGATTCTTCTACTGCTCCTCTGAAGACTCCGGACACACGTACATAAACGGACGACAACATAACATGAAAGTTAGTTTTTGGAAAGTACAGTAATTCCAGCTAAATGTGAAACACATCAAAGATCTAACTCATTATGTACCTGGAAGAAAACCCAGTTGCCAAAGTCGCAGCCGATGCGCATCATGTTCTCAGCGAGCGGGCCCTGCCCCTGCCCCAGCGAGATGCTCTCAAATCTCTTGCCCATCTTCATCTTATCCGCAAACTTCATCAGATCTGAACACCGTAATCATTGTTACTACACTGCGTAACCATAGGTACCTCCAGGTAATAATGACATGGCAAAGATAAAAATAATTGCAGCGTAAAACGTTCGCCGACAAAGTGGACCGGTGGTCTCATCAAGACAGCAGGAAAAAGCTGGATGCAAACCGCTTCCAACCGGTCTTGTCGGAAATCCATATCAGAGGTCCAAAGCCATGAATGTCTTACCTACAGCTGATATTGTTGATGTATGATAAATTGATAAATAAGCATTATCCAAATCCATTCTAATAGTTACAGCTCATATTTATATCTTCCAGAAAATTAAATACATATCTATTATACTAAGCGCCACACAAGTCGGCGGATGAAAGGTTAGCCGCAGATGACACTTCGCCGTGATTCGCTAATTATTGCGCATGTGTGCGCAATGCCGACGCCGCGTGGCGTAGTGGTAAGCACGGGCGTAGGGAGCGCGCGGGAGGCATGAGGTTGGCGGGCGGGTGTGCCCCGGCGTCTCGTCTCTCTGGCTCCCGCGCACACTTACATTTTTCTGCTTTTGCGCATCGTTCTGCGCATAACTTCCCATGCGCCGATTTGTGTGGCGCTTAGTATACAAAAGTATTAGAAGGAAAATCTGTTATGCATTGTTGGGAATTGGCGATGATACATTAGCACAACGCTATAGCTATAGGGTTAGTGTGATACCTGCAGCAGGGTCGGTGCCAGTGGAGAGCACGAAGATGAGCGGCGCGAACGGATCAGATTCAGCGTAGAGCGCGGCCAGGTCCGCCGGCTGTGGCTCTACGAAGCGCGCGCCCAGCCCGTACACCACGTAATCCTACATGATACAGTAGCTAGAGATTTTTTGTAGGCTCCTACTGCAACTAAACTCTATTTTTCTGGGATGGGCAGCTACTATATTCTAATTTTTGGGGTGAGCAAACCCACTCCAGAAAAATAAGACGTATTGACAGTTTTCTCGGGTGAACAAGGGTGAACATGCAGTTTTTAGGGTAAGTAAGTAAGTTCATATAGATCAGGTGGCTAGCCCTGGTGTCAGAGTTTTTAGGCCGCCAGAAGGCCTCTTACATGGCTAAACGGTTAAAACAACCGGTGACCACAAGTTTCTAGGGGGAGCAAGAGCCACTTATGCCGTATAGTCCATAGGTTTATGAAACTCATGTGATCTGCTTCCGCAGCCTTGTAACTAACCGATCACTGGTACTTGCGATACGTTTATTGGAGGAGGCTTGACTATTATAATAATATATCGCTAAAAAATCAGCTCTTCACGTAAAACAAGCAATCTGTGGCAATGAAAACTTTAAATAAATAAAACTACTTTTTTGCGTTTCAAGGTTCGTTCCATAATAAAAATTATACACGAGAATAACGAGGAGTACATGGTACGTACCCATCTACGCCTGTAGGTACAAACTTACGTAGATATGGAAAAGATGCTAAAGTTCAGCTTATAGGTAAGTAAAAATAACTAACCTGTAAACCAGGCACGAGCTTGTCAGGCCGCACACACCTCAGCACTAATAGTTTCTGGAAGGGATCGAGCTGAGAGTCAAGTGGTTTCGGGTATGGCAACCTGGAAAATATCCCTACATATAGTGACATCTATTGCTTGGTGGTTTCTAGCAGTATAGTGCTTGTGAAAATCTATTTCGTTACATATAGCGCCTTATTCTGACTAAAGCGGAACTGGGTAAAACCCTAGAAGGCAGTGATAACAGATGAAGTAAAGCAGTCCCAGAATAGTGGACGAGGCAAGATAACCGCTGGACTTCTGGCTGCGAGATATTAACACGAATAACTAGCATAGTAAGAGAAAGGTCTAAACTCAGCAGTGGAATAAAGAAGGCTATGAATGAAGATGGCGATGAAATAACAAAGAAAGGAAATCACAAAGAGTGAAGTATGTTATTATTACTTGTGCGGGTTCATAGATTCGTAGTAGGTCCTGAAGAACTTGATATTGTTAGGGAACTCCACGACGAAGCGGCGCATGGTGTCCAGAGTCGCCATCTGTTGCATGTCCAGCCACATGCGCTCCGATATCCACTTTGGCTCAGGGTTCTCGTACTCCTGGCCGATAAATAAATTAAAAATAAATACTAAGAAAACTTACAACTATAGATTTTTTAAATAGATTATGAACTGTCAAGCAAAAAAGCTATTTAAAATGAGTCGATTTTTGTAGGACACGTCACGCAGCAGCCAGACATATCCATCTAAAAGTAGTTGCTGCTTGGTTGCTTAAAAGTATGTTTATACATGTCGAAATTTTTAAAGGTGCCTGAAATTTTCAGACATCGTGTGACCAAAGAAAATAACACTTAGAGCTAGTCTAAACTTCTGTTTTCAAATTTAAAATCTTACCTGTTCAATAGCGGCTCCGTTGAGTAGAAAGGTGAACTCGGGCGCTCTGATAATGCCTTTGTCCATCAATATACGGATACACAAGAGCAGTGCAAACAGCAGCTTGTGGCGCTCGAACAGACTGCGGCACACGTTCTGGTAGAGGAGGAATGTGAAGTGGTCTATTATTATTTCCACGCGTTCCATTATGTCTTCTGTGGGAGATACGAAAACCGATTTCATTATTTGGTATTTAGTCACAGAAGTTAAGGGTGTTCCACCAAGAATTACGCGAATAATCACTGTCAGAAAAATTCTGACCTCAGGTTTACTCAGGATGTGTTCTAAGATCTCATAGTTTTGAGTTATTTTCTGGAAATCTCATAATGTTTTGTATAACTGGTAGCGATTTTCTATATAACTTTGACTTCATTGGGAGAATATCCACGCAAGTATCCTACGTTTACAAATCTCTAGATTATGCTTGATGGACATTTAAATTTTCTAACTGATATGTTATATACTCAGAGATTAGGTACATTTTAAAAAGTTTGATATTTTGACGTACCTATGGATTTTTTAATGTATGGGGCATGGTATGTGGTTCTGTAGGCCAATAAGGTGTTATGCCATTGGCTGCCATTGGCTACAATGAATTGTACAATTTACCATGAGGCGGAGTCTCAGCCATGCTTCGTATGAAGAGTTTGACGAACCACTCGAGCGAGTATTGGTACATTGGGTCCACGTTGGCCATGCCCGACAGGCAGAAGAAAAGGATTTGGCCACGGTTGGCCACGGGCACGTAGCCACCGCGCGCTTCGTCTATCTCTAGCGTCGTACGTTCTATGTCTTCCACTTTTATCTAAAACCACACCATAAAACACTTTTTTATTTTTTTTCAAAAGTTGAAGACTTTTTTTAAGGGGATCTATAGAGGATCAGCTACTCGACTAGTGATTTGGTATCTGATACTTAAGCCTAAATAAGTTTTTCACTCCAATCGTGTTCATTTGCTTTATCTTTATATGTGAACTTGTGACGTCCAATAGGATTTTTTGCCTTTCAGTATTCCTTTTCAGGGAATATTTAGCAATATCTCAGCGCTTTTAATCTTGATGGCTTCGAGCGTGAGAATGAGCGACAGGTCGTCCACCGGGCTACCCTCACTGTTCGACAGGCCGTATTGAATATTTGCCCTTCATCTCGCCCAATTGCGATGCAATGCGAGCATTTGATTTGCCCTCAGAGCTTTTCCAAGGCTAGTATTTCTTTGGCTACAATTTTAGATAGTAGATGATAGTTACCAATATCTCAGCGCTTTTGATCTTGATGGCTTCGAGAGTCAAAATGAGCGGCAGGTCATCCACCGGGCTACCTTCACTGTTCGACAGGCCGTATAGAATATCTGCCTGCATCTCGGCCAGTTGCGAAGCCATTTGGGCGCGGGATACAATCAGTTGTCCTCGGAGTTCTTCCAAATCTGGTCGTTCTTGAGCCACCACGATGGATAGTAGCTGTTCCGCTAGACCGCTGTTAATGAAATACTTTAAGAATGTTTCTTATTTAATGAGGTGTTGTATAGAATGGAAACAAAACAGTCAACCTAAACTATATAACTGTAGCCGATAGGTATTATCAAAACGATCTTTCAAGAGTTTTAAGACTTCGAAGTGAAGTCATCTATTCTAAGAGAAACAAAATAAGCGAAAGGGAAACTGGACCGCGAATGGTACTAAATAGTGTACAAAATAAATAGGAGGAGGAATAGGTGAGTAGGTATTTGAATTGTGCGCTGAATCTTCGAACTGCTGAAGTTGTAATTTTGTAAGTTTTATTCTCCTTACCTGGGTACCAAAGCGAAGTTGACGATTTGCACTTTGACGGAAGTCTCGGGAGTATATCTGGGGTTGGGCAGCTTAGTCGTCATGTAGAGCCGGAACCCGGGCATGAAGGGGATCAGGGAATCGCCTAGTTTTAGCACCATTTGACCCGCTTGGCGGAAATATTGACGCTGAAATATGGTAGATATTCATCAATTTATTAATGATAAGTATTTAGTTAACATGTAGCTCAAACTTGTAGCTTTTTTGATGAATCACCAATATGGATAGACTGAAACAGGACGTATTTAATTTTTCAATGGTATTCAATAAACAAAGCTCGGAGATGTAGTTTTTTTGCTGAATCACTAAGATTAATAGAAATGTGTAATAAAAGACTGAACATGAGAATAAAAATTGCGTTGGACTATTATAGCAAGGTACAGAATCAAAATAAATTTTATTGTATAACAGTATACAAGGACGTAACATAAACAGTTGTGAAAAAGCAAATTTGGTATGTGGTGGGAAAATATATTTAGGAAAAATACCTAGCGATACTCAAAAAAATTGAGATAAAATTATGTATAGGCCGAATTATGCCGACATGTCGGCGGATGTGAATTTACAAGCTGCGCAATATCCAATCCTGACTGAAATTCACACAAAGCTGCGCGTTGATTGGATATTGCGCAGCTTCAAGCCAACTTCACATCCGCCGACTTGTATGATTCGACCTATATTTCAATACAAACCTTTAGAACTGGGTCCAGTGCAGGGTCCAGTTCTTGCCCAACATTTTCGAGTAGGATCGGCTTTCCAAATCTCAATGCGGATTCGAAGTTTCTCAGAAGATCCCTATCGTTGGGCTTCACCACTACTAAACCTTCGATTTTACCCTGCAAGCAATCTCTTTTAGTTATATACTTAGGTATACATACTGGATTTAGAGACTTTGGATCATAGGTTTGCTACAAGAAGATTTAAACTGTGTTGGTCACTATAAAAGTTATGTTGTGTTTTGATAGAGAAAATATGAAATATACCTATCCCTTCGAGCAACTTAACTGCCTCGTTGGCTCAGTGGTTAGTAACCCTAACTTCTGAGTCAAAAAGGCGTGGGTTCGATCCCCACCCAGGGCAAGTATTTATGTGATGAACATTCTTTGGGTGACTATAAAAGTTGTTGTGTTTTGATAGAGAAAATATGAAATATACCTATATCCCTTCGAGCATCTTGGCTGCCTCGGTGGCTCAGTAGTTAGTGAGTCAAAGAGGCGTGGGTTCGATCCCCACCCAGGGCAAGTATTTATGTGATGAACACAGGTGTTCGCTCTGTGTCTGTGTGTTATTTAGTTCTATATAGATAGAAGTATGTGTTTAAAAATATGTATAAGTAGTTTAGTCTCTGGCAGCCATATCACAAGCTTTGCTTAGATTGGGGTCAGAGGCCGTGTGATGTGCCTAAATATTTATTGTGAATTATTTAATGTAAATATGTAGGTATGGTTGACGGCGCTCGGACATTTTTTTAAGATTTTCACTTAGGGCCGGTGGCTCGGTAGATACTCGTATATGCTCGAAGCTATACCCCCAAGAAACTCAAATTGTTTCTGAATAGGATATCATTATTGTTTTAATACCTGCCGATACTTCGTATAAGTAGGTACCTATATTTAGGCGTGATAGGCTTAAATGACATATAGAAATGTGACATGTAGAAGTAGGTAGACGAGCAGACTGAGGCAGCAGAAACATGCTGGATCTTTTAACAAAGCCTCTATTACCGGTCTTATTGAAGACTTATAGGGGAAACCTTTAAAGTAAACGAAAATTTTGGAAACGTGCAATTTATTTTTCAACATAGTCTCCTTTTAGTTCGACACAATTAGCCCAGCGATGCTCCAACTTTTTAACCCGTCCGAAAAATAGTTTTTGTCAAACTCTGCAAAATAGGCCTCCGTGGCGGCGATGACCTCCTCATTTGATCCATATCTATTCCCGGCGAGAGATTTTTTCAGATTAGGAAACAGAAAGAAGTCACAAGGGGCCAAATCTGGAGAATACGGTGGATGGGGCAGCAATTCGTAGCGTAATTCGACCAATTTGGCCATGGCAACGGCAGACGTGTGAACCGGTGCGTTGTCGTGGTGAAACAGCACTTTTTTCTTCGCCAGATGGGGTCGTTTTTTCTTTAATTCGGCGTCGAATCGGCCCAATAAATCGGCATAGTAAAGCCCTGTAATTGTTTTACCCTTCTCGATGTAATCGATGTAGATCACACCTTGTGAATCCCAGAAAACGGTGGTCATAACTTTTCCGGCCGATTTTACAGTTTTCGCCTTCTTTGGAGCACGTTCCCTGGTCTGGATCCATTGTTTTGATTGCTCCTTGGTCTCTGGTGTATACCAGTGGATCCAGGTTTCATCGACGGTCACAAAAGGGCGCAAAAACTCCGCTGGATTCCGCTTAAACAGCGCCAAGCACGTCTTCGATGTGGTCTCACGGTTGCACTTGTTTTCCTGTGTGAGTAAACGCGGCACCCATCGCGCTGACAGCTTTCTCATGCCGAGTTCCTCGTGAAGAATATGATGCACTGTTCTTTCTGAAATGCCTACAGTCTCAGCTAGCTCCCGAACCTTCAATCGGCGTTCTGCCAATACAAGATCATGGATTTTTTTAATGTTTTCCTCCGTAGCAGCTGTTTTCGGTGCACCTGGACGTGGCTCATCAAAAACTGACGTACGGCCACGTGCAAACTCGTTGAACCAATTCTTGACGGTGGCCATCGATGGAGAAGAGTCGCCGTACACAGCATCCAAGCGCTCTTTGATTTCGATGCGCGTTTTCCCTTCGAAAAATAGGAATCGAATCACCGAACGATATTGCTCTTTTTCCATTTTTGTAAAACCGATCGATACGTTCGCTTCCATAAGTTGTCAAATTAAAACAAATGAAGGGATTGGAATGAAAATTTATAAAAAGAATTAAAAAAAGAATGTGCTACACTATGCTAACACTCTTTTGAAACTACAGCGCCCTCTGGCGATGAGGCTAGGTACTTATTGAATGCACCTCGTATCAAGCAGTTACATCCAAGCAATGAACATTCCATGGCGGTTACGTTTACTACATTGATGTTAAAAGTGTAAGTTCGTATATGGGCGGGTGGCTAATTAATGTGAGAGTTTCAAAGAAGCCTACGATTTAACGTGTTATCAGTGCCACAGTAGCGATCAGCTGTCACTGCTACCATGCACACCCATCCAAAGACTGACCGTACCAAACGTCGTCTCTTAACTTAGGTGGTCACTGACAAATATCTAGACAAAGTAAGCTATAGGCTGCGCCACACAAGTTGGCGGATGTGAAGTTAGCTACAAGCTGTGCAATATCCAATCCTGACTGAAGCTCACATAAAGCCGCACGTTGATTGGCTTTTGCGCAGCTTGTAGCTAACTTCACATCCGCCAACTTGTGTGGCGCGGCCTATATGATGATGGTAGTGATGTGACGTCACCATAGCACGGATCCACTTGTTGGCCTGAGTCTGCGGGTCGATGATGAGCGGCCAGCGTCGCGAGTTCCACATCAGCACCGCCGACTCCACGGACAGCGGGTCTCGCGGCAGACCGAACATTTGCCACGTCCTACCACACAACAAATATAACTATCATAGCATAGTAGGTATAATTTGGAAATGACTATATCTACTATAATTGACTCGTTAACTAAAAAAATATAATTAGTCCGTCAACTAGATGATCAAAAAATATTAGACACGTATTTTTTCTCTTGTCAATTTAGATTCAATAAAACGGAAATTCAATGTATGTATGTGAATCCATCAACCGCACTGGGTCAGCGTGGTGAATATGGCCCTATCACCCTTCGTGGGTAGGCCTACGTCCTGCACTGGACTATTAAAAAAGGCTGGTACAATTGAGAAACGAGCGAGCGGAATGTAAATCAATATGATCATTATAATGCACAAAACACTTCATGCGGGCGGGACGCCAGTGAAAGACTTATCACACCTACATCGAATAAAAATTCTAGTAGTTCTTAGAAGTAAAAGTGCATTGTACTGAAGTGGCCTAATCCAATCTAATAGTCCACTGCGAAACAAAATCTCAACCACGACGGGCGATTGGGCTTTATCCACTACACTAACCCAGTGCGAGTTGGTAGCCTGTCTGTCTGGAGCTATGATTGCTAAAATTACTGACTAACTGTTCTAGTGAACAGTTCAAGCAATCCAAGCAATGATTGTGACTGAGTAATTTGCTTAAACTTAGTGTTAGTACACTAAGTTTAAGCAAATCACTCAGTAGATGATGAAGAATCCTTAGTCTCACTCTTCTTTGGAACACGCATTTTTAAATCCGTTTTTATGCAACAAAAGCCTTTTCTTCCTATCCATTCCTGAGCTAAAACTTAGTTGAAATTTATTTAAGAGTCTACAAGTTAATTCTTAGTAATAGCAGCTTGACAGGGATCATGTAAGATTTTAATGATCGAACAGATCAAAACTTTTAGGTTTCAAATTTGTCCTATACTGAAACAGCTAAAAAGTATACCTTATGACAACTGGATCGCCCAATATAGTAATTGGTTCAGCACCTTCTGTGTTCGGTACACTGACTGACTGTAAAGATAAATTGATAATGAAAAGCGTGTCGAGATACATCCATTTTTTTTTGTTAAAATGGTATAACCAACTGGTGTCGTCATATATGCCTAGTAGAGCAGCCGTAGCAGTAACCATAGTTCAGTGCCACACCGAATTCAGAAAGACGAAAATGTTTAAAGACTATACCTCAGTAAAAATAGAATTTAACTTTATCGGCCAATAGAAAAACTGGTTCATTAAATGAGACATAAATCGTAAACGGTAAGTTTTACAAAAAAAGTTTACTGGCAACAAAAGATGCAAAACTTTATTTTCTACAATAATGATTTGCATAATTTTTGCCCTAAAGTGCATAGTTTCCGAGATATCGGCCAAAACGTTTTTTCAAGATTGCGTTTGAAGCTCCACCTGGATCTGTCAGCATTTTGTGATTTTATGATCAGTAAGTGATCCTAAAACTTGAAATTTAGTGCAAAAAACGGCACGGCATTTAAATTGCCAACATTTTTGTCAAAGTCAACACGAATATAAAACACAGAAACCTAAGATATGTGAAATAATAAAAATAAAAAGTCAGAAAAGCAGGGACTCAAAATGTAACAATGCCCATAGGAGGATGAAACATATACATGTGTATTTTCACGTAGGTAATACAAAGGCGAAATGATAGTAGATTCTACATGAAGAATTAAATAAACATAAAATAATGAAGATGAGAACAGGGAAACGTTAAAAATTTTCGTAAATGAAGTACAAAATATTTTGATATATCAGAAATACAGAAATTTTTATTTGCAACAAAAATAAGAGGTACAATACATAACGACAAAACAAAATTAAATGATAAAACACAAAAAACAACAGTATTTTACCTAGTATTTCTGTCACAAAACTGGTCCCAACTCAGCGTAATGCTGGTTGCACTTACGAGCAACCAGCGCTGATATTCTGTTTCTGTATCTGTAGCTTCAATAATCACTACATAGTATAAAATAAAGTCGCTTTTTGTCTGTTTGTTTGTCTGTATGCTTAAATCTTTAAAACTACGCATCGGATTTTGATGCGGTTTTTTTAATGGATAGAGTGATTCAAGAGGAAGGTTAATATGTATAATACACCTGTGCGAAGCCGGGGCGGGTCGCTAGTATACAATATTTCGAGAACGTACTCACTTTCATGTGATACATCCAAAGTTCCATTAGTTCTCTCCGAAACTCTTCTGTGAAGGGTGTGATATACCCGACGGCACCTGCAAATACCAATCAATACCAGACAACATTATCAGAGAGAACACCATGTAGTAGTATCTATTTCACACTAGTTTTTACCCGCGGCTTCGGTTGTTCGATTATACAGTTTAGCACTCTAGAGTAGCTCGCAGATAGCAGAATTTTTCCAACTTACTTAACACATAATTTATAGCCTATATGTTATTCTGATATATAAGCTATATTATTGCAAAGTTTCATCTCAATCCGTTCAGTAATTTTTGCGTGAAAGAGTAACAAACATCCATCCATCCGTCCATCCTTACAAACTTACGCGTTTATAATATTAGTAGGAACGTAGTAACGTTTGACTGACACAGACACCGTTAATTGCTGGTTAATTTCAAAACTACCATGATTTGATTAAACTTTTTACATAAAACTTTTCACAAAATAATAGTGTAAATAAATCTATTTTTATGATTACGACTTGCTACTTCTTACCTATAGGTGTTTCAACATTTACTACATCGATATAATATAATATGTGAAGTTCTACTAATATTATAAACGCGTAAGTTAGTATAGATGTTTGTTACTTTTTCACGTAGATGAAACTTTGCAATAGTAATGTTTGTACATAAGAATAACACAGGCTATAATTTATAAAGATATTGCGTGAAACGAAGTTCGTCAGGTCAGCTACTAATATTATAAAGAGAAATACTAACATGCGCTGATAAGTATGTCTCCAATAAGGTTGACGTTAGCGATCGCCAGGTCATGGATGGTCTGTATCCAGCGCACACGCTCACTCGACAGACCGTTCAGTAACCTGCGCCAAAAAGAATAGGTAACAGTTAACCATAAACAAAGCTGATTAACAAAAAATAAAATGAAATCAACTTAGAAATAAAGAAGTTACAAGCATTTTATTTTCTTGCTAGACAAAGAGCGCACTATGGGAGATTATGACGTCACGGTCCGTATGTCATACATTCGCCATACCATGTTATGCTTTGTGGGAAAAGGACAAAGCATCCCCTTTTAATCCCTACCAAAATCTTTACAAGCTTATATCTCTGAACTGGATTAGCTAATTTTAGTTAATTTTTCAGTTTACGAATCATAATTTTATTATTTGCAGAATTCAGTAATCTTAATACCTTTAAGTAATTCAATACTAGTCAACTACTCAATTATTAGCGTAGAAATCTAAAATTCAATGCCTGAATCGTCGAGATCAATCCAATATAAAACTGTTCAGCTAATCGTGAAGTTATCCACCTGTCTGGAAGTTTGGCCATAGTTATGGTTCAGGTGCTTGAACAGGCTAATCAAATGCGAGAGTGTAGATTTTCCTTTTCTTCGACTATAAACAAATAAATATTTGGGGATATCTTACACACGGCCTCTGACCCCAAACTAAGCAAAGCTTGTGATATGGCTGCCAGAGATTAAACTACTTAGACATATTTTTAAGTACATAAAAATAAAAGTGTAGTATAGATAGTAACTAAATGACACCCAGACACAGAGCAAACACTTATGTTTATCACATAAATACTTGCCTTGAGTGGGGATCGGACCCACCATAACTATATTACGCCAGCAGTCTGCTGACTCTCATTTGGCCACTGAAGTGGATACAATCTAATCCTTTGCGCCTTAAAAGGCCCAAACTCAGCAGTTCAGTTCCTCTAGCCGGTAATTTAGACCAAAACGCCAGAATTTCTTCTCATAAGATTTCAAATCTTATGAGAAGAAAACATATATTCTTAAAATGAATTGGCAAATTTAACATTTCGGTGGTTCAATAATGAATTTCTATCGCAAGCACCTGTTAGCGCGGTCCATCCTAGCCAGGCACTGCTCTATCTCTTCTTCCATCCGGCGTTTTTCCTCTTCCTTTTCTTGCAGATAGAGGTTCAGTTTGGCAAGACCTTCTAGCAAAGCCTTCATTTTAGCCTTCGCTGACGCGAGCATCGCTGTTTAATGCAAAAACAGATCAAAACTGTGAAGAAGAAATACCTACGAGAACTTGGTATAGAAGACACGCTTTTTCAACTCTGCAGAAAACGGCACTACTAGGTGTTATACGAGTAATATGTTAATTTATTATGAAGATAAATTAATATTTTAAACGATATTAAACGGGACTCACTCACGTGTTCGTATAGTCATAACATGACTATACGAACACGTGAGTGAGTCCCGTTTAATATCGTTTAAAATGTGTGAAAACCACGTAAATTTCCATAGTAAAGATAAATTAACATATGATGATTTATTATGAAGATAAATTAACATAATATGTTAAATTATCTTTATCATCATTTAAGCTATAGGGCTTCTACTACTGGACAAAGATCTCCCACAGTTATCTATAATAATATGGCCAATTGGAAGCCGCTTCCAGGTCTTATTAGAAATCCGTACATCCAACCGATAATGAGGATTGGAATAGATTGTATGTGGGATTTAGATAGTATCTAGGAAGTGTTAATTTGGTGGTAGATATAGGTAACTACCTATACTATCAACTCATAAGCAATTGACAAAATTGAGGAACACTTTCTCAGTTGCATTCTTCTGTATTTAAAGTAATGATACTTATGATGATATTACGACATACCTTCCACGGCATGCAAATCCGCCAAGGCTTGTGCCAGCGCCGCCTTCTTGGGCGCGACTGCCTTGTTCACGTGGTAGAACTTGTACATAGCGTGCACCCACATGCATAGTGACTGGCACGCTTTTGACACCTAAACCAAATAATAAAAAAATATTGGGTATTAAGACTCTATTCTCCTTAGATACGCTAAACAAGCCGTTATATACACAAGACAACGTAGACAAGATTAAACTACCACAAAACAACACCTGAAGGAAGTATCTGAAAGAAACAATGTTTGACCATCCCACCTAAACGATTAAAATCAGGAAGTATAATTACGACCTTTTTAATATTCTCGGGGTCGTAGTCGAGTCATAGGGACTGACTATGAAGCTCTTGAGTTTCTCTTTCTCGCACCGAATGAGCGACTTCACAGTGACAATTACAGAAAAACAGATTTGAAGAGCAAAACCACACCTGAAGCAATTACCTAAAAGATACTTTTTGACGATCCTACTTTGAAAAGTAACATCAGCAAAATTAACCTTTTTGATCTTTTCATTAGCTGATAGGGAAGGCTTAGCGATCTCGCCTAGAATAGTAAAACCTGAGCCCTTAGTCCAGGTTTTGTTTACTTAAACTTTCGCGTTCGCGTGTGGCTCCATACATTTTGGTTAGTTCTTCCTCGTTTCCGCCAGGGGCGCTGTACAGAAATGTATGGAGCCATACGGAAACATCCGTAGTTTCAATTTACGTGTAAACCTGGACTAACCCCTCTGGAAGTATTTAAGTTAGCAGGTAACCTTTTTAATCTTCTCGGGGTCGTAATCAGGGTTGACAATGAAGCGCTTCAGTTTCTTAATCATGTCTTCAGTGATAGATTCTTTGTCGAACTTCATGAGGGACTCGAGGAAGGCTGTAGGGTCGGTCAGCATCAGCGAGCCTGGCTTCCAGTAGTTCAGGATTTTTTCGCCAAAATTCGCGCCCGGTTCCTGTGATACAGCGCTATTTATTTAGAATATAACAGTTTATTGAATCAGGCGTTACTTTGCGGAAGTTCATCTTCAAGTTCTTGTTTTGAATAAATATTTAGTGTATTTCCGCTCTGTCGTAGTCATATAAGTTAAGGGTACTATTCAAAATCCAAATTAAATCACAAACAAAATTAGTAATTAATCATCAAACTTGACTCTTCGAGCTTACTCGTAAGAACCTTGCGAGTGAGCTCGAAGAGTCAACACGTCCTGAAGATGCCTCGTTTAGAGGCGAAACACGTGTCGAATAGAGTACAGTAAGAATAGGGGTGCTATTTATTGACTAAGTATTTTTTCAATTATTTTATACTTTTTTTTTTTTTTTTTTATAAATAAATTATATTTGTAATTTTAACATATTAATTAAGTATTATTTTCAGGTTTACTACATTTTTTAAACAGATCACTAATCACTATTTTTGTTACAGGTTTAATTATTTTTTATTATTTTAAACGGATTAATTAAAAAAAAAAAAAAAATTTGTTTCAGGTTCATTCATATTTTGTAAACATACCTAAGCCTAACTTTTCTAACCTGACCTAACCATAGTCGAACCATGATACAGTTTGATGATTAATTACTAATTTTGTTTGTGATTTAATTTGGATTTTGAATAGTACCCTTAACTTATATGACTACGACAGAGCGGAAATACACTAAATATTTATTCAAAACAAGAATTAGAATATAACCTTTTTGCAAAGTTCTTCTAAAAATACTACATAATATTCTCATTTTGCTGGGCAGATAGTATCTCAGTGACTAGCGCAGTGATTTTGGGCGCAAGATTTTCAACATGTGGATTAGGAACTTAGTGATATTTATTATTTTTATTATTATTATGAATTGTCATGAGCATTCGTGACGCTTAACACCAGAAGAGCGTATTGCTCATATCTTCACTCAGTTTTTGACGCACCTAAATAATCATATTTAAGGTGTTCACCAATACCAGTCTTATCAAAAATAAAATCACCTATTTTATCTTTCATGATTTCGATAAAGTTATAGCTTGTGAAATTACTATGGTATATTGCAACCCTATTACTAAATTGTTAATAATTTTATAAAAATGCCTATATTACATTGTTAGACTTAGCATAAATGAGTAATAAGTAATTAAGAGTATTGTTCTCTTGCAGCGCCCTAACGGGGTCTATGTTCTGTACTACGATTAGTTTAATAGTTGTTATGTACACTACATTCTGCAAATAAAATAAAAAAGAAATGTTTTTTTCCTGGAACAGCGGTAAACCAAAAGTAAGTTGTAACGATTAGCACAATTTATTCACTATCGGGGTGTGATAGTACCTTCACAGGCTTGATATCGAAAACGACGCAAAGGGATTCGATCACAAGTACAACTCCAGCGGGTGGCTTTTTCATCGCCTTCACTTCAACGACGTCGTTGCGATTCAGCTCTTGAAGCGCTTTCTCTGCCGCCTTCAGCGCTGGCATCGCTTCATCTATCGTTTGTGGGGAAATACGACACATTTACTCGGTGCAAAATTTATAGAAATTCTTAGCAAAAAATAAAATTGGTCGGCGCTCAGCTCATGATATCAAGGGGATGTTACTCCGCAGTTTAGTTACGTTCGGGATGTCGAAACCTACGATGTATCGAGGCACCGATATTTCATGGTAGACACTAGACAGTGACAAAATTATGCGTTAGAGAGAAATTTCTAAATTAAACATTATTCCCTAGGGTACAAAAAAGCACTCATATCTTGTATATAATTATACCTAAGTATATATAATTTTGTTAAGAGTAAATAATTTTGCCACGAGCGGTGGGGGTGGGGGGTGCTTATTCGAAGTAAATTGCACTTCATTACGTTACCTCAAGGGTCGCTATTGGTATATTAGGCATGATATGACTGGGTATAAAAATCATTATTATTATTTTATTTTACCGTTAGTTAGATTATTAAAAAATATTGGACACGTATTTTTTCTTTTGTCAATAAAACAATAAATGACAACGATAAATCTTGTCAATGTTTGGGATTGGGGGTTCGTGACGTCACTAGTGCGACGTAGTCTATACTTTTGCAGTACACTCGTGATGTCACGCGGTACTTTGACGGGCTATATCTTCATCACTTTTTGCTAAATTGACAAAAGAAAAAATAATTGTCTAATATTTTTTGATAATCTATCTGAAGGTCTAATTATATTTTTAGTCATCAAACCTATTCTTGTCTGGGAGTGATCCTTCTGTACCACCACTACCGTTTTCTGTCATGATATCGTGAAAGTTGTGAATCAAATCTGGATATGATTGAACAGGACCGAGGCAGATGGCAGGTACCTACAGTAAAAGAGTAAACTTTACCTACTCAGCAACGGGATATAGAAAATTGGCGATGGTGGTGAATAAATTGGTGGTCCATTATCTAACTGATTAGAGTAACAAGATAAAAGAAAAGAATGAGTGGTGACCATGGTGTTCCAACCTAAGTCTCTTTGAGCGTCTTCAGCCATAATGTTGGTTTCACTAGCCATCTTTTCAGCGATTGCTTGCTCTTTTTCTACCTGGATTCTCGCTTCTTCGGCTATGGCCTACGAAAATAATTAGGATTAATATAAAATTTAACTTAACTACTCTTTAAAGTTCCCTTCTCTAACTGGAGTATAGTGGTTTACTGCAATAAGTTATTAATTTATAACTTTTTACAGAATTTATTTCAATTTGCAAATAAGAAATGGAAAACAATTCCCTTAATGGTCGTTTTATAATTGACTTCAGTTTCGGCAATTGTGTGTTTTTTAAATTTTTAACTAAATATTGAAGTGAAACTTCTAATGCGACTTCCAACAATATTGCGTTAAACGTTTAACGCTACCATGGAGAGGGTATAAAAGCATTGTTGCGTCGAAGTTTCACTTCTTCCGCGCGGAAGGACTCCACTTGCATTTTTTTTTTGTTTTAATTTAATGTATTGGTTTAGATTGTATAAAACCTTAATTAAATAAAATGTATATTACCGTATCTATCGCGATCTGTTCGATAACTTTTCTGGTTTCCTCTGCAGCGGCTTCCATAAGCGGCTTGAGTTCCGCCAGCTCTATCTGTAGCTCTTTCACTTCCACCTCCGTTTGGTTAAGCTTGTTCAAACCTAGACGTAAAACATTTTTGTCAAAACTGCCCAGATTTTGATTTCTTCTGACTACGCAGTTTGACCATATTAAACGCAGCAACTCTCCTTGCTATTTTACTTAATTTAAATCAAAATTTTAACTAAACTCAAAACCACGAAATAATAAAACTGAAGCTAGTAATTAGCTAAGAAGTGCTTGTTGATGTCTATTTTAAGTTCCAAATTCATGAACCACAGTAAGATTTTCTTAAAATAAATGTAGAGAAAAACGGTTGTACCAAAAAGTTCGGGAATTTTTTTGAGTAATAGACTGACAGATAATTAGCAAATTACGTAATTTTTTCTTCATCTTGGAACAAATCGATGTTCTCTGAATTCCCTTATCAATTTTAAAGTCCCCCTTATTCCAAGAGTCTCTACTAACTGGATGCCGTAAAATGTGGCACTTGCCTGTTTTAAGCGCATTACTCTCAGCGAGCGCTTAACATTAATTTAGGCAAGCAGATACTCGTCTTATTACACAGTTCCATATAACACACTTACCAGTTTTGAGCGCATTGCTCTCAGTGAGAATAGCCTTCTGCTTGTTCCTGAACATTTCAGCGTAAGCACCGAGCATGCCCATATAAGACATGGGTGTCACGTAGTTCAGCCTGTTCAGTCTCGCCAGGAACCGAGCGCTTGCTTCGGTCACACTTTGATGCACGAAGCAGCACACCGACTGCAGACAGAGTATCCGTGCTGTACCGTATCAGCCTTGGTATTTCGTTGTTGTACAGGCTTATTCTTCGAAGGGTGATTGGGTCCATATGCATAACGATGACGAACGTCCTAGAGAAAATCTGTAGCTACGCCTAATAGGCGTACTACTTTCTCTAGAAGGAATAGTTGGTATTTACGAGTAAGTATAGGCGGGGTAGCCTACTTTTGCTTACGCTTGAAATATAGAATGTACGGACTTTCAAGTTTTCTAAGGTGTACATTTTTAGATGATGTTGATTTCTCAAAAACCACTCAACCGATTTCTATCATCTAACCATGATGAACTACCAAACAACAAAAATCTAAATTGGCGGAATGATCGTGTAACATACATACAAAAAAGACATACAGTTGAAAAGAGCAACTTCCTTTTTGAAGTCGTTTGAAACAGAGACAAGCTATAGTCTGACCGTTAAACTGAGTCCTCGCCTGCGCGGTACAGGGGCGCGGGGGTAGACGACAAAGAGGACTGACACAGGTGCGGGCGGCGGGGACCTGCCGCCTAAGCTGTCAGACTATATATAAGTTGATGAAATTGATATTTCAAAAAATATCTCCGAAAATGATAGAGTAGGTAAGCAGAGCTCCTCACCACCATAGCGGTCATAATTTCTGCCGTGGTGTCGAGCTCGACCATGTTGTCGAAGAAATGGTGCGCGACCGACTCCAGCGCGGTCTTGGGCCACTCGCTGAACCAGTCGATGGTGCAGCAGTTCACCAGCGACGGGAACTGACGCAGCCGTGCGCGGAATATCTGTATAAAATAAATCCTTTGGTAACCTCCTAACACAATATACCATAAAGGTTAAATGAAGAAGAAAGCCTTCACCTAAGAAGGAGAACCTAGAAGGATCCATCCATCCATCAGCCATAGGACGTCCACTGCTGGACATAGGCCTCCCCTATGAATCTCCAATAAATCCGGTTGGTAGCGGCTTGCATCCAGCGTGATCCTGCGGTCTTAATGAGATCATCCGTCCACCTTGTGGGTGGACGTCCTACGCTGAGCGTGCAGATACGTGGTCTCCACTCGAGAATTTTTCGACCCTATCGGTCATCAGTCTTCCGCGCTATGTGCCCATCCCACTGCCATTTTAACTTGCCAATGCGCTGGGCTAATATCGGTAACTTTGGTTCTTCTGCGAATCTCTTCATTCCTGATTCGATCCTCGAATAGTAGCTAATAATAAAATAATAGCCCCGTTTTGGCAGCAGCACTATTCAAAGGAAATTATTCGACAGTGCATGGTGACCAGCCGAGCTAGGATGCGCACCACGCAATATTTCTTTCGACGTGTCAGAATGAGACAGCGTTGTGGCAAAATATATATCTCTCACTTTTTCACACGTCAAAAAGAGTTCTTTTCGTGGATTTTCGTGGTCGCATGCTGGATAATATGTATAATAGCAGCTAGCTATTAAAGTTCGACTGACAGAAGCGCGGTCTTGAGCCACTCGCTGAACCACTCTATGGTGCAGCAGTTCGCGCGCGGAATATTTGGTAAAGTAAATTTTTATTGCTTTAAACTACATTATTGGTATCAACAGTTTGGTCATGCAGTTGATAAGTAAAGCTTTTGATTAGAATGCCTCGGACTTCGAAGAGCGTATTGTCTAAAAGCCGAGCGCTTCCTGTAGCTACAATTCAAGCATATTTGCTAGTAGCACCAAATGTTCTAAACCAAACAAAAACTATCAAAGAGTGTGAATATTAAACCTCTCCAATGGGCGACATGACGATCACTATGTGCAGGTTGGAGCGCACTCGTCGCTGGTAGCACGAGAATAGGTTAGTCTTCGTCGCCGGCAGGTTCATCTCCATTACTGCGTGACGTACCTACAATTACACGATAAAACATTTCAAGATACAAACTTCGAGCTAATATCTACAGAGTCCGTAAGTGAAAGGAGTACAAAAATGTCCGAGCGCCGTCATACATACCGACTTAGATATTTACATTAAACAATTCACAATGATCCGTTTTTTAGAATCACGACGTTATGTCACCTAATTAGTGATTGTAACCGAGAATTTAGGCATCGCGCGGCGTTGAAGTCTACTTGCAATCGCCTTATGACTAACCAAAAAGCCTGCCCACTACGTAGCTTGGTTAGCCAAAACCCTGCTCAAGCTACGTAGTGGGCAGCTACGTAGCTTGGGCACGGTTTTGGCTCGGACACTTTTTTTGCACGATTGTGACTCTATAGATATTAGCTCGAAATATACAAATTGTTAATTCGATTTCTAAATTCACTAGTGCCACGGGTAATGACCAAGGTCACGGATAATTAGATTGTATAGACTAAGCAGCTATAGAAAATTGGTCGTGCCACTGGAAAAAAATCCCTTCGCTTTACTAGTAGAGCCAAGCAGTAGAGCCACGGGGCATAAACGGATAATTTGTATGACATTGAGAAGTTGACAATTAGAACATTTTTAGTCATATTTTCAGCAAAATTAATATCAGTTTTAAGTTTATCTAATTCTCTTTATCTCCGGAATTCAATGCTGTATTTTGCAGAAGTTATTGGATAAAATAGCAGCATTATTCCAAATTTCTCTGCAAGGAATAAATGTTGACCAAAATCACAACACAAGTTCTAAACACTTGTTAAATAACTTTTTATTTCTGAGAGCTAATGTTTTTTTATTTTACAATGGTAAATAATACAATGTATATTTAGCGTTACGTGGTTTAAATAACATTAAACTGTTTTTTGGCGGAAACGCGGAAAAATCATGTCGCCGCATTCTATTATTTTGTTAAACTTGTGTTTTTATCAGTGAAAAATTATGGTATTTCGTTGATCATGAGCTGATTTACGTGCATTAGTGTAGGCAAGTGATATAATGTGACGTATCATATTGTTCCATGTTGTTACCAAAACGCCATAGACGCCTCCAGTAAAGTCTCCACTGCTTTACTGAGGTATGACTTTGACTATGTTTGGACTTGACCGTGACTTTATTGGACTATGACGTGACTACGACTGACTATTTTGATAAAATGTCAAAAATTATTAAAAATACTTGACACTGGCAAATGCACAATAATGCGACGTCAAACTATGAAAGAAGAAGAAGAACATATAACTTACAATTTTTATTGTCTTAAGCTACGGACGCGTTTTTTAATAATAGGGGCTATTAAAACGAGAAATGTTTAAGAGGTAGGTAATAGGTTCATGATACTTTGAAAGACGCACCGACATGTAGATTTTGTCCAGATCCTCTGCCTCATAGATGTTAGGTACGTCGCCCGAAGATAAGATATTGTTCAAGTCTTCCAGGAATGACTCCATTTTTATCTGAGAGTTTAAACATGCGGTTAGATAGTCCAAAAAACAAGACTAAAATCTTTTTACATTGATGGGTTTAGTCCATCGTATACGTGAAGATGATGACCAATAGTTAAAATTCTAATAATCTTTAACATTGTTGACTACTACGTGGTGGGTATTATCATATTCTTTGCTTTCCATAACGTCACTGCATTCACACTACAGTTACAAAATAAACTATTAAACTCTCTGTATGCGGTACCCTTTGTGGGTAGGCCTACGTCCTGCAGTGGACTATTAAAAGGCTGATACAGATGCGGTATATATTCTTTAAACGATTTGTGATCTTGTGCCTGATTACATCATCGTCATCTTCAAGTCGTCTCGTCACTCAGATTGTCCGTACGCCTTAGTTATCTATATCTGAATGTACGTCAAGCTTACCCACGCTTGCTACTTTATTTACTTACCTGTGCATTGGAGAATAGGAATACGATGCCCCGGTTCTCAGCACCTGCATTCATCATCGTCATCTTGAGATCGTCTCGCCACTCCGATTGTCCGTACGCCTCAGTTACCTATCTCTATCTGAATGCACGTCAAGTTTACCCACGCTTGCTACTTTATTTACCTGTGCATCGGAGAATAAGAACACGGTGCCCCGGTTCTCATCACCTGCATTCATCATCGTCATCCTGAGATCGTCTCGCCACTCCGATTGTCCGTACGCCTCAGTTACCTATCTCTATCTGAATGTACGTCAAGTTTACCCACGCTTGCTACTTCATTTACCTGTGCATCGGAGAATAAGAACACGGTGCCCCGGTTCTCAGCACCTGCATTCATCATCGTCATCTTGAGATCGTCTCGCCACTCCGATTGTCCGTACGCCTCAGTTACCTATCTCTATCTGAATGTACGTCAAGTTTACCCACGCTTGCTACTTTATTTATCTGTTCATCTAAGTAACGGAACACGATGCCCCGGTTTGCGGCACCTGCTTTTAACAATTTTATCTTGAGATCGTTTCGCCACTGCGACTGTCCGTACGCCTTGGTTATCTCTCTATGAATGTACTCCAGCTTACTCACGCTTGCTACTTTATTTACCTGTGCATCAAAGAAAAGGAACACGGTGCCCCGGTTCTCGGCACCTGCTTTTATCATCGTCATCTTGAGATCGTCTCGTTACTCCGACTGTCCGTACGCCTTGGTTATTTCTATATGAATGTACGCCAGCTTACTCACGATTGCTATTTTATTTACCTGTGCATCGGAGAATAGGAAAACGGTGCCTCGGTTTTTGGCACCTGCTTTTATCATCGTCATCTTGAGATCGTTTCGTCACTCCGATTGTCCGTACGCCTTGGTTATCTCTATCTGAATGTACGCCAGTTTACTCACGCTTGCTACTTCATTTACCTGTGCATCGGAGAATAAGAACACGGTGCCCCGGTTCTCGGCACCTGCTTTCATCATAGTCATTTTCAAATCGTCTCGCCACTCCGACTGTCCATACGCCTTTGTTATCTCTATCTGAATGCAAGCCAGCTCCGCCATGCTTGCGGACAGGCGGGATAGTGATTGTCGACCTAAAATTATAAAACCCATCTCAGCATGTGTCTATCTTTGAGTGTTTAAGTCGCCTGAAGACTTCTGAAATGGCGGAACAGTTAAAACAACAATTTATTGAGGTCTATGTATGTATGTTATTGTTTTGTTCCAACTTTTATAAATAGATACATTTATTAGCTATATTGAAATACAGGGTTATTTCTAATCAATTAGCATCCTTTTAGGGGCTTATTCTATGCATCAAAACTAGCAACTTTTGTTCTGCTAGTATAATTAATTCTCAAAAAAAAGTTGCTGTTCCATAGAAAAATATCGTTCACCCTCGACAAAATGTATGGAACAGCTGATTTTTTTTTAGTTTTGAGAAAAGTCACATAACAAAAGCTGTTAGTTTTGATGTACAAAATAAGCCCCTAAGAGGATGCTAATTGATTAGAAATAACCCTGTACCTACAGCTTAAAGCTGGGATTATACAAGCTTTCAAAAAAACGCATGAAAATCAGATATCTTGACACAGTCTATCTGGGTATACAGACACACCGTTACAGATCTCAGACACTACTCTTCTTTATAGGTACGTCAGATGCTAATAATATAACCATTCAATAAGACTGCTATTCACCTGACATTAAGATGGTCCGGTACAAATGAGAAAAAGTCTCTAAATGTTGCACAGTGAGACACAAATAGTTACCAGAGCCGCCCATCCCGAGAAGCAAAGCGTTAGCCATGGGTTGCCGCATGATGCGCGCGATCCGACAGAGATGGGCCACGGCGTCGTCAAACAGCACCAGCTCCAGCGGCGCTGTCGTCGCCAGGTTGTAATCCGTCAGGTAATGCTCCAAAATTTCGTCGAGCTGGAAAATACAACCTGCTTTTACCCTATTTCAACTTCGTTCAGTTCAAAAGATGCTAAACCATAAAATAAAACCTATAAAAAATGCTAATTTATATACAGGGTTATTTCTAATCAATTCGCATCCTTCTAGGGGTTTATTCTGTACATCAAAACTAACAACTTCTGTTCTGCGACTTTTGTAAAAACTGAAAAAGAAATTAGCTTTTCCATACATTTGGTCGAGAGTGAACGATATTTATCTATGGAACAACAACTTTTTTTTGAGAATTAATAAAAGTTGTAGAACAAAAGTTGTAAATCCATAGGGGAATCCTATGTCCGGCAGTATTAGCTGATGAATGGATGGAAAGATACGTAGTTACCATTATGAATCTATAAACTTCTGCTGCATTTACAGAGGCAGTGACTTTATTTGGCACAAACACAACCCCTCAGCTTGAAACGGTTAGTTTAAGAAACAAAAATACCCACATAATTGTCTAACGTTTGATAAGCACTAATGATGATTAAATGCTGGTTCTCACCTCTGCTCTATCTGTAATCTCGACATACTTTTTATCGTCAGCACCGAGGTCCATGAAATCTCCGAACAACATAAGTCTTCCTTCAAGCACTTCTTTCGGCGGCCTGCCGAAATCTGAGCGAATCTTCTTCTTTAGAAGGCTGGAAAACAATATTTGAAATTCTATTTTTAATCAACTGAATGCGCGTTTTCTGATATTTGTCTCTGTTTTCATCCATAAAATACCCTTTAAAATGATTACTACTTTTTACGCGGGAAGTCATGACAGATGGCTTCAACTTCATTTTGAGGAAATAAAAATAATTTGATTATTAAGAGCTGGCTTTTCTATTGTTTAATTTATTAAATACAGAGTTTTCCGCTTTCTTAATTATTTATGGATAAGGTTAATCTAAATCCATAATCAATAAAAGTTAGTTGTTTTAGTAATTGTAATAGAACGAAACAATAAAAATTTGAGGACATCTTACACATGGTCTCTGACCCCAAACTAAGCTTGTGATAAGGCTGCCAGAGACTGATATACTACATAGATATATTTTTAAAACACACTTATATAGATAGTAACTAAATAACACCCAGACACCGAGCAAACGCCTATGTTCATAACATAAAGACTTGCCCTGGGTGGGAATCAAATCCACGCTTCTTAGATCCAGAAGTTAGGGTCACTAACCACTGAGCCACCGAGGCAGTCAGAGGTTATCATGAGCATATTTTGATATATTTCAAAGACTAATTTATTATTCTTTAAGCTAGTCCACACTTACTCAACGAACCACTGGCGGTCCTCGTCGTTGACCAACCGGTCCTGGTAGACCCGCTGATGCTCGTGGTACCACAACCGAATCACATCATCTTCCTCCTAACAGTGGGGATACACTGACATCAATTTTGTTGCACGATAGACTAATAATGTACCTACGTCAAATTTTTATGACAATTTAGTTTCACCAGCTGAATATTAAATAACGAATATAGCCAATACAAGTGTGGAGTCCAAATCGGCTGGACAGTGTTCAAAACACTGCATATATTAACTCACATATAAAATCACAGCATTTCAAATCGAAACTTTTCGACTTCCATTCCCAGTTAGAACTTTGGCAGCAATGAAAAATAGTCATTGTACTACATATATGGTATTTTATTAGTAATTTCGAAATAATCAACGAGCTGTGTCTCTAAGATCCAATTAGGGATCAGGGATTCTGTAGATCTGTTAAGCAGATTACCTAGTTCTTTTAAATATATTTTGCGGCAGCTTATTATTCAGCAGTGGAATTACTACGTCTGAGATGATGAAATTATGCAATGGAAATCTCCATTTCTGCATGTTTCAAACGAATATATATTTTTTGGCTTTCTAAATTTAACTTTGAAAGCTTGTATTATACCAGTTGTTTATTTGAATAAAGGCCGCTGAATACGTTACGAGATAATACCTCGGACGGGGCGTGAACGGGAACGGGACGTGACTGCCCCGTTCGAGACGGGAACCTGTTTTTAATGCATACGTACCGTAACAGTGATTCGGATCTAACTGTTGTGAAGAAGGAAAGGTGGATTTTTAATTTCGAAAATTGGCTTTAATTGCTATTGTTCTAGATGACAAAGTATAGTATGACCATTTAACTGAGTCCTCGCCTGCGCGGGTACAGGGGCGCGCGGGTAGACGACAAAGGGGGACTGAGACCGGTGCGGGCGGCAGGGACCCGCCGCCCGCACCGGTCTCAGTCCCCTTTGTCGTCTACCCCCGCGCCCCTGTACCGCGCAGGCGAGGACTAAGTTAAACGGTCAGACTATAGTTAAAAACGTCCAACACTACTTTTCTCTCCGGAACGAACGGAGTGACTGTGCATACGTAGCTGAAACACGGACGGGACGGGGCACGTGCCGGACGGGACGTGCTAAATATCGTTGGCGACGATATTTTTCCCGCCCCGTCAGTGCCACGTTCCCGTCCCGTCCGTGTCTCCGTGACATATGCGCTTCCATATGCATTTTGTATGAAACGATATTTCTAAAATTTCCCGTTCCGTCCCGTCCGTGAAAAAACCCGTCACGTATGCAGCGGCCTATCTTTCTGTGACATAACAGGAGAAGCCATTGGATCCTGACATGCAGTCTCTGACTAGTTTGGGAGCCTTTGGAACAATGTATCTGCACATATTTATTTTATGCCAAATAAATGAAATGTTTTTTTTTATGAGACTACTTATTGATTTAACTTAAAATAAGTACCATATATTATAAATAATTGTAATATGTAATGTAATACCTTAATAAACCTGGGATCAACCATAAGTATTCCTTGGAAGACTTTGCTGAGATCTCTCAGATTGAAGGTATAATGTGATTTGGTAGGAGTCGGCAGTAACTCCAACACCAGGTTCCCGAATATTTCGATGGAAGCTTTCAAGAACGGCTCCTCTCGCACCGTCACTTGATTGGAAATGTTTTTAGTCCACGATTTCAGTATAGTACTGAATATTGCATACTGAAATGTAAATAACACTGGTTAATTTTACCAAACTCTAAATCAAAACTTAACTACACATTATAAAGCAAAGTGGCCTTCTTGTGTGTCTGTCTGTGTATTCCCTTAGATCTTCTAAACTATAAAACTTGGCTGGACACGCTGCCGCGTGTCTAGAAATATATTGCAATGTAGCTTAAATTCTGAAATATATTTTGCGGATGATTTATAGAGCTATAATTATAACCATCCAGGTTTTGTTCAGGGCAAAACCAGATGAGCAGCTAGTTTAGATTAAGATTTACAATAATTAAGTTTAGCATAACAGTGTTTTGAACTTAAACTAAAAAGCGAAATGGCGACAAAAAAATTACAAAGTGAAAAAGTGCCTGTCTGTTCGCTGGTCGGTGGTGTTTAGATCTAAGGGACCTAGGGTATTCCTTAATATACTGTAGGAGCTGCGGAAGAATGCGGAAGTGTGTCTGTAGCCCCGATATGTGGCGCAGAGGCGGTGACACCCCAGGGTTTTAGTGGGTATACCGCTGACTAGGGTCGGCGGGAACTCCCACATAAAAAAATGCAAGTGGAGTCCCTCCGCGCGGAAGAAGTGAAACTTCGACAGTGCTTTCATTCTCCCTCCATGGTAGCGTTAAATGCAGATAGCGCATGAGTCGCATGGTGACAGGATTACGGTCACCACCATGGGGACCCATTGCCGCCACTATTCCCACGTCTATTAATATTTTTAAACCGATATTAAAACTTTACGGATATTCGAAACCCAGTGTTATCATTAGAAGGTTTGACAGACTTAGGGTATACCTTGCTGTTGTATTCCATTTCTGTGAAAGAGATGTAGTGCAGATGGCGCATGAGTCGCATGGTGACGGGGTTGCGGCCTCCTCCAGGGGGACCCATTGCCGCCACTATCCCCACGTCTATTAGCGTCTTGAACTCTCCGATATTGTTCCGGTCGTACCACCCTGCAGATAAACGACATCACTTTACACTATAAGTCTGCGTTCTTCATTTTTGGTCATAAAGGCAACTACTCGGTAAAAATATGGCATAATGTAAGGAAATGTAAAACGCAAAAACACTAATGACGTTACAAGATATCATTCCATCAATATCTTTGAAGGTTTTCTTTTCCTATCAACGAACCCTGTTGATAATGATCAACTGCTTTAGGTACAATCAAGCTGCTAGCTAGATGAACACAGTAAATGACGGACGAAATTGGATACCACCAAAATGAAGGGCATTACATTGTAGGTAGGTATTGGATACTGCAGCCAGTAAAACTAAGAGATCAAAATTTAAGAATCAAAATGCCCCATCTTTTTTTAAAATAACTTCTGAAAAAGATTTTAGGTACTAAAATATAGTAAAAATGATTCGTCAAAAGCTACAACTGACCGGAAAAGTCCATAAACTGTCTAAGCAGCTCGATAGGCGGCTGCGCGCCGTACACTTCTAGAGCGGGCATATTCAAGTCGTCTATGAAGAATACTTGGCGCTTCGTCGGCGGCGGACCGAACACGCCGCGGCGACGTCTGTCCAACTTACTATCTATTACATCCTGCAAGCAAATTACTATGTAATGCCCAGGCCACACATTGGCTATGGCTGACGCGAACGGAACAATAATAATAATTAGCTATTCAATTCGTAGCCAAGCTTAGACTCAAGCTTAGTCGTCGTCCAAAGTTGAGGCCCCAGCATAAGCCTGCAAGCCGTGGTGGTCTAGTAGTCCTGCCCCAGTAACCTTCGCCTATCATTCGTGAGGTTCAAATCCCGGTCCCGTACCAAAGAGTTCTTTGAAACTTATGTACGGAATATTGCATCACTAACATTTCAGTGAAGGAAAGCATCGTGAGGCAACCTGCATACGTTCGCAGAAGGAATTCGATGGGGTACCTATGTGAATTCACTTGGCCAGCGTGTTGGATATGGCCCAATCAACCTTCATAAGTAGGACTAAGTCGCAGGACTTAGATGACAATTAAAATAAGGCTAGTACAGTACAGTGATATCCTGAAATATTATTACACGTTAGTTCGTTGCATTAAACTATCTACTAATGTACTGGAAATGATCTTCTTATTATGATAAATCCCATCGCGCTGGCCAAATACGTGTTTACAGGCTTGACTTATTTTCCGAGAACAATAAGGTTTTAAAGAGGAAGAGAGAGAGAGAGACTCAGTTAGTATCTTCAATACCCAAATATCAGATAGGTAATTCTTTAACCTTTGCTACATTCAAAGGTAAACCTTTTATAATTAACGTTGAAAAAACAGAAGTGTGTGCTATGGGATTTTTGATGTAAGTACAAGATGTCGTCACAAAAATAAATTTGTCATTTTACAGAAATAATACATATGTCTTACATAGTCTACAAAAGTAGGTACTTAGTGGCTTGTTAACCTGTGTCTGATTAGTCGATGTCTGAGCGAAAAACAATAAATTCAGAAATGAACTTCATATGCAACTCATGCATAAGCTTGGAGATTATGTGGCAGTTTTGCCCGTGTCAGTGGGTCCGATGCAGATGGCGTGGTTAAAATGTCATTTACAGAAATAGTAAGTCTTAAATAGTCTATATAACTAGTACTGAGAGGCTTGGTAACCGCTGGTATATGAACACAAAAAATAAAACAAACCTGTGTTTGATTAGCCGACGTCCGAGCAGAAAACACAATAAATTCACAGATGAACTTCTTATGCAGTCCGTGTGTAAGCTTGGAAGTGATCGTGACAGTTTTGCCCGTGCCAGTGGGCCCGATACAGATGGCGTGGTTGTAGTTCGCAACCTTGTAGCCGAGGATGGCAGCACTGCGCACATTGTCTAACGTGGGAACTTCGATATCTGAACAAAAGTAATACCAGAAATTGTAAGGACAATCCTAGTGACTGCAGGGATTTTATGTAAGTACGTGCAGTACAGAATTAGGTGCTATGTGAAGTCATAAAACAATGTTAACAACGTTATTACGTTACTAAGACCCGAGTTCACCCACGCTTGTTTAAAATAAACCTGTGATTACGGTATTGAAATAACGGTTAGTGATTGGTGAACAGCAAAATTACGTTAACAAGCAGTTTAAGATTTAACCAACGGTTAATAAATGAAATATCTGTTAGTGAACTCCAGTCTAGGACCCAAGTTTAACCGTTGTTTAAATGGTAGAGTAATCGCTCGTTTAACTTAAACAAGCGTTGGTGAACTCGGGTCTAAAAGGAATAGAAACGGAAGACACGAATTATAACAACCAAATAATGGCTCAAAAATTCCAAAAGCATATATTATAGATATAGACGATTGATTGCCCAACAAATTCTAGCACTATAAGCAAGGAGCATGATAACCATTGGAGAGCGCGTGGGCCCATTTTTTCTTGAAACAATAGGTCACCGATTTTAAGCGGGGCGAGAGGTAAGCTCCGCTGGCTGTAATTGGCTGACGCCAAAATGACGCAATGACAACAGTTCTTGTAGTGGTGCCAAAAATGTTACTAGCAAAATATCGATATCGATATTTTTGACTTATCAGTTTTCTAAGGGTTGGTAAGCACTGCGTACGTAACGGGTGCAATTTTAAAATAAACCAATAAAGTGTAAATAAAAGAAAATAAGATTACTCATTACATCATTAATTATATTATATATATTATATTAAAGGCCAAGAGTGTGTCGGACACGCTCAAATGTGGGGTTCCATAGTTATGTATTTGCCTTAAACAACTTCATTTTGTTTAGAAATTCATTTTGAACCTTATACTAAAGCTTTAAGGAACATTTCACCTTGACAAATACAGTATAACGGTTTTTAATAAATATTTCTAAAAAATGTTTTATAGGAGAAACATATAAATGCCTGCTCCTGTTATTTGAGATCTTTGAAAGAACAGGTATAGTATACGAGTAACAGGTATTTTCTGTTACATGTGAATATCTGTTCTTTTTATCTGTTCCGATAAATATTTCTCACTGCTATTTCAAAGAAACATCTTTAGACCTGTCTAACGATACGTAATTTCACGTATATGGGAAGGGGGTCTAAAAACAAAACTATTGATTTTTTTTAACATGTCCAAATTAACGTTACCTATTATATCTTTGTACTAAATTTCATATGAATAGGTGAAAAACTGACATTGTTATTGGGGCGTGACATACAGACGGACAGCCTGACAGACATGATGAAATTATAAGGGTTCCTAGATGTCTATGGAAATAAAACGTGTCTGTTTGCCTACAAAACATACACCAATCAACAGAGAAAATTATTTCAAACAACAAGTACTCTTAAATAAAATGTCGTAAATAATAATGCTTATATTATTATGATATTCTAACTTACCTATTCTTGAAAATATAGAACACATTCATGTTATCAAATATTTACTTAGATGATTATATTATGACTTTAACATTGTCGATATAAATCGATGCGATGCAGCAGCACAGCACTATCAGAACAAAAGAGACGGAATGCTAACGAATGTTACAGTGTATCAGAAAGAGACAACATGAAAGACATCAACGGGTGCGGTTGACTAATTGAATATTCGAAACATTTTTTTTCCAAAATTGTTAAATTGATAAATTTGAGTAGAAAATCACTTGTCTGTGAAATGATATTCCATCTTTAGTGTAACTTGAAGATTTGGAACTCTTTCCACACCATTTTACGGCACAATTCGGCATTATTTTAACGTATTTACGTATTTAAAACGCAAGCGCATGACGTGTTGACATTGGCACAAAATTACTTCGACTGACGAAAATACCGTCGGTGATTATCTAAAGCGCCTATCGTTGGTGAGGGTGGCCGCCCCGCGCGCTTTCTCCACTTATGCTCCTTGACTATAAGGGTTCTTTTTTCATTCCAAAAGTCCTTAAACAATAGTTGTTTGTCTAGATGTACGAGACCCGCCCCTAAAAGGTTTTGCGTTTAATACCTATGACCCTGTATATATATTGAGATAATAGGTGTGTACCTGCGTACTTCCACTCGGGGTCGACCACGTAATCTGGCAAGTTAGCCATCCAGTTGTACCAGTAAGGCGCCGCTGGTTCTCCATCTTCAGTAGGGTCGGTGAAACCGCCGTCGTGCATCCTGAATACAGGGATATTATGGTATACAGGGTTATCCAGAACTGGTGTACCTACTAAGCCGAAAGGAGGTGAATAAGACCATCATTATGAACACCACCATAGATAGCAGTTGTTAATAATGATAGTCAGAGTCACCTCCTTTTGGCTTTAGTACACCGATTCTCATAACCCTGTAAATGTATACCTCACTGCTAAGCACATACCTCCTCTCAGCACAAGTACTTAAAGTTAGACCATGGTTTACTTTACTACGCTGGCCATATTCCGGTTGACAGAATCCACATTAAAGCTATAACGGCAATGTTTTTCCTTTATGACATTTGTCTGTACTGTACTGTTTTAGCTTGTTTATTTTAAGTAATAAATATATTTCAATTCAAATGTAAACAATACGCGTAGATCACACTTTATAACGGCTGTAAAGTACGCTAAAAGCTGCAATAGACCCCACCACGCATCCCCCCCAGACCTATATATTTCCTGCTGCGCAACTTGCCTCATGTTCCGAACCGGCAAACATATTATGCGCTCATAAAATGGAAAATTACCTTGTTTGTTAAATTGTAGGTCCTAAGGAGAGTTTTTAGATCTTCGCACAGCATGGTCGTACACGAAACTTGCTTGGAGTAGATACTCGCAACTTCCACAGACAACATAGAGATTCTCCATACAATATGTCAAAGTCACGTAAACGTCTAACCCGTGCGAAGTTCATAAAACGATCCCCTGGTTGTTTTAACACTTTTAACCGCTTAGCCATGTCAGAGGCCTTCAGGCGGCCAAAAACTCTGACACCAGGGGTAGCCACCCGGCCTATACGAAGTTACTTACTTAACCTTGAAATTTGAATCATCGATTGCATCAGAAATTGAACGGTCTCTGTACCATAACTTCAGGAATCACTTTAACCAGAGTTGCTGAAACATACTAACGTGTAATCATAGACTCGCCCTTCGGCAGGGAAAGGCGGCTTGAGTCCGTTGTCGACGGTAATCTTCCGCATGAAGTCCGAGAAGATCGCGCGACCGTTGTGGTCGCAGGTGGCGCCCACCGACCAGATCACGGCCCACACCACCCAGCAAGGCGCCAGCCGTGCTAAAACCGTGCGGCAAGGAAACGTTTCAAATTAAATCAGAAAACATTAATGATTGGCACACATTTTCTTGACTTTGAGGCGACACAGAGTTCGTTGGGGTAGCTATAGGCTGTAGTAGTAAACTCATTTATTTTTATTAAGTTGTGCGATTCGCCTACTAGCAAAAATATTCTCCTAATACTTATCTCACTGTTCTGACATTAGCTACCATCGTACAGTATTTCTTATACCAACTTTTAGCGCCATCATCGAGTCGGGCGACTTGGGGGTGGATTACGGTGGATTAGACCTATTCTGTGCAGACATTTACTTATATTGTATCCAAATACCACAAAATAATCAGAATCAGAATATCGTTTATTGTCATAAAACTGGTACATAAGTTATAAAAAAAAATTTAAGATAAGTATCACAGTCTTACTACCCTTTTCGGGCGTGCAATATTTTACACAATAGGTATCTTATAGCTACTATAACGGAATACAATAATTTTCTTGCGGACATACAATAGTTTTCTTAATAATCTTAATATCAACGAGTATTAACGAACTTTTACAGTGTACATTTAAGTAAATAAAGATTTCCCTACCGGAATGGCAGTTGCAAACCACACAGGGTTAAACTTATGTAGAGAGCATTCACCTACATTAGAACCATCGACACCAAGAAGTGTACACTCAGGCATGTTTGCTAACATCGCATCGGAGGCGGCGGCGACGGCTGCCCGGCCCGGCCGGTCGTCCTTGCCCGTGCGTCGGAAGGCGGAACTCTAGTTCAAGGCACTTTAGAACGAGGGCTGCGTCTTAAGATACCAGTAGCTCAGTCAGACTCTCGGAACAATGCGTTCAGTTGTAAACACTTACACACAAGGCGCCGGGTGATGACGGAATCACATCAGAGCTTCTGAGAGCGGGTAGAACACCGGTACTAAAAGTCCTCCAGAAGCTTTTCAACACCGTCGTCCTCGAGGGCATCACGCCAGATGCATGGAACAGAAGCGTGGTTGGTGGTGTGTGAAACGTTCTCGAGTGGAGACCACGTACCGGCAAGCGCAGCGTAGGACGACCACCCACATGGACGGATGACCTTATTAAGACCGCAGGATCGCGCTGGATGTAAGCCGCTTCCAACCGGTCTTATTAGAGATCCATAGGGCAGGCCTATGTCCAGCAGTGGACTTATTATGGCTGATGGATGGATGGATGTAAACACTTACGCATATTAGCCAACATCGGCGGCGGCGGCGGCGGGCGGTCGTCCTTGCCCATAAGCGGGCGTAGACGGAAGTCCAGCAGTTCAAGACACTTCAGCACGAGCGCTGCGTCTTGAGATACCACCAGTTCAGTCAAACTCTCGCGAAGCACGCCCAGCGCAGGGTATAGGTACGTATTGAGCAGGTTTCCCAGAGGCTTGCGTACGTTGTCCGCCATCTGAACAGAAAATCAGATGTTACTAGCTGACCCGGCGAACTTCTTTTCACGCAATATCTTTATAAATTATAGCCTATGTGTTATTCTGATGAATAAGCATTACTATTTCAAACATCCAAACATACAAACTTTTGCGTTTATAATATTGCTAGCGACCCGCCCCGGCTTCGCACAGGTTTATTATACATATAAACCTTCCTCTTGAATCACTCTATCTATTAAAATAAATCACATCAAAATCCGTTGTGTAGTTTTAAAGATATAAGCATACATGGGGACAGCGGAAGCGACTTTGTTTTATACTATGTAGTGATAGTGATAGTAGGATTAGGTCATGTGAGACCAGATGAACCCGTTGAATGCAAGCCGCTGACTGACGAGCTGACTGAAAATCTATTGGGGAGGTCTAAGTCTGGCAATTTACGTCGTATCGCTGAAATTGTCGTGATGACGAGATCAGAAATAATAGGTCAAGTGCAACTTAAACTCGTGAGTAATGACTTCCGTATCTTCTTTCCTTAGTATCACATGAGGTACAGCATTTTCATCTCTACAGTTTGCAACCTATGCAAACTTAGAAGAACACTTTCGAGAAAACAAAACAAAGAATACAGGAGATTTGTTTATTTATCTCGCACTTTTTGTTTTGTCTATTGGAAAGTTTCTACCAAATTCAGCCTAAATGTTATTTCTAGCTGCTTACTGCTGGCACATTAGCTTTAAGCCAAGCGTTGACGAGCGGTGGCAACCCCACCACATACGAGTCTAGATACACCATCCCGCAACGGGACACCGTGGCAGGAGAGGCCACAGCGAGGTCGGCCACTTCGAATATCATCCGCTGTCGGTCTGTCAGCTTCATTATCTCGCCGCTGGATAGGCAGAGCTTCTTGTTGTCGTCTAATACCTACAATACACAAGTTATTTTTATTCAGCCATCCATCCATCAGCCATAGGACGTCCAGCTGGACATAGGCCTCCAATAAGACCGGTTTGAAGCTGCTTGCACTCAGCGCGATCCTGCGGTTTTGGTGGGGTAATCTGTCCACCTCATGAGTGATCGTCCTACGTTACGTTGCGTTTGCTGGTTCGTGGTCTCCGCTCGAAAACTTTTCGAGGCCATCGGTCATGCATGATGGAGCTAGAAGGTGGCTAAAGGATCTTAGCAATGAAACGACACAACCTCATCGAGTTTAGGTTCGTTTGAATCGTCTTGGCGAGTAGTTTGTCTTTCAATGGTAACCAGGGTCTGATGATGAGGCTGGAAGGTGGTCAAAGGAACTCTGTAAGACGCAACTCTGTCGAGTTTCGGCTCGTTAGATTCGTCTTGGCGAGTAGGTACTTGTTCAGTTAAACCTTGTTTTTAAAAAAAGCTTTTTTAAATATAATACTTTGTTTTTATAGTTTTTCTTATATCTATACAGATTATAGCCCCTCAAGCGACACCTAGCCAGCACCTGCATACTAATGATAGAAGTAGTTCTAATGAAGAAGGAGAAGTGTAAAGACAAGAATATCTCTCAGAACACAGTTCCTTTTCTAACGACTTCCAAAAACAGAAAGTTCTCAGTTAGTCAGAAAATGATTCTATTTTGTTCCAATGCTAGATAATAAGGTAGGTACCTCAAGTGTGCCTACAGAACTTAACAGAAGTCGAACAGCAACGCTACTTTCGTTTGCTGTTTTGGCTTGAAATCGATTGTATTACGTTGTTACGTGTCTTTTTCTAAAGATAATGTTAAATTATTTGAAAATTAGAAGTTGACTAACAGTGTTCATGTTTTCAATCCACACGGCGTCGACGGGTCCGTCGAAGATGTACCAGCGTTTGTCCATGTCCTCGGCTGCGATGCCCCAGCGCACAAGGCTGGATAGAATACCGTCGGTCCTGCGTACATACGCAATGTTTCATCAAACAATTAATTCTGATGCACAATTATCTTTAAAAAAGGTCTTAAAACATTGAACAGAATAATATATTTCCCCTCAATGTCTTAAAACGACAGGAGATAGGAAAATTGCATAATATCTCTCACATGAGATCACAAGCTGACCATTGTACCTAGTTGTCCAAAAGTCACGGTAAGTACTTTCCATCATTCTGCTGATTGCACACAGTTAGGGTTTCGTATCCAAAGGGTAAAAACGGGACCTTATTACTAAGTCTTCGCTGTCCGTCTGTCTGTCTTCAGGCTGTATCTCATGAACCGCTATAGCTAGAAAGCTGAAATTTTCACAGATGATGTAGTTTTGTTGCCGCTATAACAACAAAATTACTAAATATAAAATGAAAATAATATTTAAGGGGGGCTCCCATGCAAAAATTCTATATTTTTAGCCGTTTTTCGCTCGATATCAATAATGGTAACAGATAGATGCTTGAAACATTCACAGAATATTTAACTGCATGCTTACTTTAAATAAATAATTAAATTAAAAAAAAAAAATATTTAAGGGGGGCTCCAATACAGTACGGAACCCTTCGTCCGCGAGTCCGACTCGTACTTGGCAGATTATTTTTACAAGCTGTTGTTTCTCAACCTTGCCATATATCGAAGGTCAATAATTTGTTGTTTTACAAAACAGCTGATTTTTATGTCATTTCAGAATTAATCCTAAAGTTTGTTCAATACATATTGTCTTTTCTACAACTAAGGACTCAAAAGAACAGCTCGTTAAAAAATCGATAATTAATGAAACATTATTTACAAACATGAGTTAAAGGGCTTATAAATAATCATAGCGCTGTTGTCGTTTGAGCCAATTCTCAACCGCAAAAATGTATGGACAATCATTATCACTAGTTGTCAACTGTCAAATAGGTAGGTATAATATGGCATGAGTTAAAATGAGACTTGAAAAATATCGCGATTCAGTGGCTAGTTGCCGTGTTTTTGTCCCGATAGTGGCATATTCTTGTCAAATTCCAATACATTTATACTCCGCGCCACACAAGTTGATGGATGTGAAGTTAGCCACTAGTTGCGCAATAGCCAATCCTGACGAGACGTGACGTGGAAGCCGCACGTTGATTGGTTATTGCGCAGCTAGTGGCTAACTTCACATCCATCAACTTGTGTGGCGCGGAGTATAAATGTATTGGAATTTGACAAGAATATGACACTGTCGGGACAAAAACACGGCAACTAGCCACTAAATCGAGATATTTTTCATCTCTCATTCTAACTCATGCCATATTATATCGATGCATCTCTTTTTTAGGGTTCCGTACCCAAAGGGAAAAACGGGACCCTATTACTAAGACTTCGATGTCCGTCTGTCCGTCTGTCTGTCTGTCTGTCTGTCACCAGGTTGTATCTCATGAACCATGATAGCTAGGCAGCTGAAATTTTCACGGATGTATTTCTGTTGCCGTTGTAACAATAAATACTAAAAAGAAAATAAAATAAATATTTAAGGGGGGCTCCCATACAACAAACCTTTTTTTCAGACGTTTTTCGCTCTATATTAATAATGGTAACAGGTAGATGCTTGAAATTTTCACAGAATATTTAGTTTTATATTAACTTCTATAATAAATAAAAAAAAAAAATATTTAAGGGTTTCCCATACAGTACGGAACCATCCGTGCGCGAGTCCGACTCGTACTTGGCTGATTATTTTATTTCATTTCTTGACCGACCACATTATCCCTCTGGTAACTCTGTGCCGTAAATATTACGATGACAATTTAATCTAAAAGAATATTCTAGTAACATGTTTGGAGCTAACCATTCATGTGTCTGCAGATCGAACTCCCCATACAGCTGCCCCATAGTGATGGACTTGGGGTTGACCACGAACGTGTGAACGGGCGTGAACGGCCATCCGTCTGGCGCCAGCTTGCCTTTGATCGCTGTCAGGGCGTCGCGGAGGACTTCATAACACTGTACAACAATACGTAGGTACGTATGTCATGCTATACCTAACACTTTTTAGGGTTTCGTACCTAAAGGGTAGAAACGGGACAAGACCCTGTTACTAAGACTCCGCTGCCCGTCCGTCTATCTGTCTGTCCTTAGATATGGAGACCAATCTGTCACCAAATAAAACAGGGTCGGGACTCGAGACCATCACGAGCGCTTGTCAAATCAATCAAATCAAAAATATTTTATTTTCAGACACAGGGCATTACGAAAATCATAAGATAATTTATTTATTAATAAATACCTAACCTAAACACCAAACAATACAGATTCAATTTGAGTTACTCATTAACTAAACGAAAAATTTTCGGAAATCATCTAAGGTGTAAGACAATAACTAGAACGATGAAAATATTGAACTTATTGGTACTTTAGTATTAAGGTTATTGTTGACAGATCTGCACCCTGATTAAAAGAAAAATCGAAAATAAACCGGTATTTCATCAAGATAATGTTGAAGATATATTAACTCTGTCAACCACCATCAACTGGCCGCCACGGTGAATTAATCTTTTAAAACAAACTGGTGCCCAGTGGTGGGTCTCAGTTTAAGGTTTACCTTTCCTACACATTGAGCATTAATCTATAGAATGTTCATTTTCTATACCAATATTATAAAGAGGAAAGATTTGATTGTTTGTTTGCATCGAATAAGCTCCAAAACTACTGAACCGATTTGAAAAATTATTTCACCGTTGCAAAGGCACTCTATCCCCGGTGAACATAGGCTATATTTTTTTTTTTTAATTGGGATATTTTCTATTTGTCTTCTTTAGCAAATAGTACCCGGGCAAAGCCGGGACGGGCAGCTAGTATTCAATAATTACAAGCTGTATGGTTGCTTTGGCCGAATCAAATTTTTTGGCGCCTAGGCTGCGTGAAACCCAATCCTCACACAGCTGTTAAGTGAGCTACAGTCAGGATTGGGTTATTCGCAGTAGCAGTAGTTGTAGCTAACTTTACAGCTGCCGGAAAGTTTGGTTCGGCCTATAACAGAGAAAACCTTGTCACCTTAGTTTTCCCCGCGCCAGCCGGGCCGACCAACATGAGACCGTGCCGCACCACCGTCGTCTCGTACAACTGAATTATCTTGAATGTGAACGCTGCAATCATAAAAATTGGTATGGTACTTGCTCCAATATTCTTATAAGTAAAGATGTCTACAATTCAGAGCATCTCATAATTATATAAAGAATTAAAAAAAATCGGCCAAGTACGAGTCGGACTCGCGCACGGAGGGTTCCGTACTGTATAGGAGTGCCCCTTAAATATTTATTTTATTTTAATTTTAATATTTATTATTAAAGTGAATATAAAACTAAATATTCTGTGAAAATTCCAAGCATCTACCTGTTACCATTATTAATATAGAGCGAAAAACGTCTAAAAAATCAGGTTTGTTGTATGGGAGCCCCCCTTAAATATTTATTTTGTTTTGTTTTTAGTATTTGTTGTTATAGCGGCAACAGAAATCCATCATCTGTGAAAATGTCAGCTTTCTAACTATAACGGTTTATGAGATACAGCCCGGTGACAGACAGACAGACAGACAGACAGACAGACGGACATCGAAGTCTTAGTAATAGGGTCCCGTTTTTCCCTTTGGGTACGGAACCCTAAAAAAATCTGAAATACTGCTGCCATCTTTGGGATGGCTCGGCTAAGTATTAGCTCGAGGCCTTGGAATCGGTGGACCGGCGTGCTGTTCGGCTTATAGGTGATAGAAAGTTAGTTGCAAAAAAACTTCATAGCCTGGAGCATCGCCGTAGGGTTGCGAGTCTGTCCATTTTTATAGTAAAGCAAGTAGAACGACGCCTCATTACCACCCCTACACTGTCGATTTTCCTTCAATACGTACGAAGCGGTTTCAATCAATATTTCTAATTTGTACTACCAGGGAATGGAACAGTCTTCCTGCTTTCCTGTATCCTAAGAGATATAATCTAAAGCTTTACAAGGTCAGAGTGAATAGGTATCTTCTAGGTCTGCGTGCTTCATCTTCGACCACAACGTCGCTTACCATCAGGCGAGTTGGTGGTCTAGCGCAGACTTATTCGCGATAATAAAAAATACATGATTTTGTAAAAATGCATATTATACTTTTTGAAATTTTAGGTTAAAAATAGATTTGTAATAAATAAAAAGAATCAGCTGTAAATATTATACCTACTATGAGATGGAAACGTATCACTTACATCATTATTATTAGACTCTTACGGGAAACTTACTGTACAGATCATCGTATCCTCTTTTGATGAGCATGTTCCTGATGGACTGTTCCATGATCCCGTAGTCTACTATAGGTATTTCGACTCGTGGAAATAGATCCGATATGATACCTGAAAAATATGCAATAAACTCGCTAAGCTAAAGTTTTTTTATGTCCTGGAAATTTTACAATACCGTCAGTTAACACAATGCAGTCAAAGCGTTTCAAATCCTCATTCCTCATACGAACAGCCAGAATGTGGAACGCTTTGCCTGGGTCTGTCTTCCGCTAAAGTACAATGTGGCGTCTTCAAACCCCGAGTAAATAAACCCTGGACCGCATTTCTGCTTAACATCAGGCAGCAGATACGTAGTCAAACGCAAACCTACCACTACAAAGTATAAAACAAAGTCGCTTCCCGCTGTCTGTCCCCATGTATGCTTATATCTTTAATACTACGCAACGGATTTTGATGCGGTTTTTTTAATAGATAGAGTGTTTTAAGAGAAAGGTTCATATGTATTATTAATACACCTGTGCAAAGCCGGAGCGGGTCGCTAGTATGGAATAAATAAAAAGAAAAAAAGTGGACAGACTACTCAATAAAACTTCAATAATACACTGATTGCTTGGTGCAAACCACTTGAAACCCGTAGGTATTTTTAGTCTAGCGGAGGACATCTTACAGCTGAGAAGAATAAGATAAGTCAAATTATTAATGTGTAACTTATTAAACTGTTTACTATCATTGCTTCATTATTTTAGATTCAGTTTTATGATTATGATTTATGACAACTGGCAGATCAGGTGAGGAATTTGGGAACGTGGACGTCTTGCAGAGCAAGCAAAGCCATCTGATGCTCTTCGTCATCCTACATCTGACGGATCAGTTTTCTAGCTATCATGATAAAATACATCAATCCATACCATTGAATAGCACAAGGTCATCGGCGAGGAATTTGGGAACGTTGACGTCTCTAAGAGCGCGCAACACCAACTGACGCTCATCGTCATCCGGCATCTGACGGATCAGGTTTCCCGCCACAAGAATCACGGTCTTCACGGCGCGCATGCCAAAATCGTAGTGATCCTAAAAAAAAAAGTTTTCGCTTAAAATGGCACAACCGACTTCGATCACGTACAAAATTCGAATAGAATTCTCGAATCATTGTGCCATCGATGTATAGGTACCATTTTTTGATTTACTGTTTATTTTCCAAAAATTGTTCAGCCGATTTCGATAAAATTTAAACAGGACCACTTTTGAAGTATGACCATAATTGGCGGAGTATTTGCGTAACATACCTACATACAAAAAAACATACAGTCGAGTTGAGAACCTCCTTTTATGAAGCTATAAAGGTTTTGTGCGTTCTCAAATAAGCTATCTGCACGAAGTTACTTCTTAGCGCTGAAAGAACCAGCGTTTGAAACTCAAGCTGACCGTACGTGGGTAATTGCTTGTCAGGAACGGTGGCTTCAACCTGTAAGGCCTATACCTAAATAAAAAACTATACAACTCTTCAAGTGGATCCGTGTATGTAGACAGGTATGTTAATAAAATTCTGTAGGTTATTGTGCAGTCGAAAACTGTACGTGAATGGTCTATAAGTCTTAGTGAACGTTCTAACGTTACTGAATCCCCCAGATACCCAGTGAATCTTACCTGTGCCGAGAGCTGTTCCGAGCTAAGTCTGAAGGTGGTGGTGATCTTCCCAGCGAGGATTTTGGCCTCGTAGAAGCCATACGAGAACAGTGATATTTCGGCGATGAGAGCGTAATCTGGCACCATCATCGAGATCGGGCGGAATAGCGCCTTCAGATTATCTGGGAGTTCAGTACGACCTGGGAAGAAAAAAATCCCTGTTGATATTTTGTGCGCATCTATAGTTACGTAGTGGAATATATGGATACCAAAGTAATAAAAATACTCAGCTGTTTCACATAAAAACATGCTGGCTTTCGTTGAAATGTATGGAACAGCAGATTTTTGCTTATGAGACGTATCATAAACAACTACTATTTCAATAATTCTCCATATCTCACACTGAATATTCTAGGCGATTCAAGTCTCATTGGAATTGTATAAAAGAGACCTACGCACAACAATGGATGTTCTATGGCTTATAAGATCACTAGCTTCTGGCCGCGGCTTCGCCTGCGTCGTTATCGTTGCTCTGTTGCTGCGTGAAAAAGTAATAAACCAACATAGACACTTTCAGATTTATTAAGGATTATTACGAAAGGCTGTAATGTAATTTATTCATATCAAACAATGTTGAAGAAGGTAGTGAAAATATGCCTAATCATGGAATTATACCAGCGTATCCCGGGTTCATGGTGATGAAAACAGAACATGACATCTTGAGAGGCAGCTCGCAGCCCTCGAAGTGGAATCTTTCCAGCTTCATTATTTGAGCTTTTTGTATCGTCGCCACCTAAAAAGATAAACCAACATATACAAAGTGGCTACACTACAATATGCTTGTAATACATACAATGTTACAGCCTGCACCATCACAAACCAATACTGCACACCACACCATATCCTCTGCAACAGGAATCTACATCTACTACAATTGGAACAAGTTCTCGGCAAGGACTATAAACACATTTAAGAACAAACTAGACCTTTGGATAAAAAAGGACAGATAAATACTAATTATTTGGCACTGCTTGCTATAGGCACATCAGTATACCCTGCTTGGCTATAAATAAATAAATAGTAAAATGTAGGATATGCTTGATGAAAATGAGGTAGAAACCTCTTCTCATTATCAAATGTATTCTGATCTCAGTCAAATAAAGAAAAACCCATAAAGATATTAAATTACGACTACGTTCCGAGCAATTCCAGTGAAAGACTTCTACTGACATGTGTGTAGACCGATGTTTTATCAAAGCAAAACAAAAAAGCGGTTGTTATGATGATTATGATGATGATTTACTCAATGAATAATAAGGACCAAGTAATACCTGTTGGGCTACCACAGACAAAACTTCTATATCTATTCTGTTAAATTCGTCAAAGCAAGCCCAAGCACCAGACCTGAAGAAGAACCATTATTTTGTATAGTCATTGATTGATTTCATTCAGGTATTTAAATGAAATCAATAAATAAGTTTCAAGTTTCAAGTTGGTCTGAACTTACGCAGCCAACCCTTTGAAGAACTTTCCCATCGCCATGAAGTCGAGTTGATCAGAACAGTTGAACACCACACACTGAACAGCCAAAGCTTTTGCTAGATCCTGTGATAAAAAATATGATTAAGAAAATTCAGGGAAAAAATCCGAAGTCTCACAAGAAGGATTTTTATTCCAAGAAGGCAAAGTTCTAAAGTATCTTAAGGGACCTAAAGACGATGCGATCAATGTACGACGTCCCAAAGGATGTGGTCAATTTCATACAGTCCAGTTTTTGCGTCATATTTTATACAATCATTTATTGGTATACATTTACCAAACTTAGGTATACTAGGGGATCATAAGAATTCCAAGCCATGAGAATTATCATTCATTTAAATTCTCATTCTAACATTTATGAATTCAAGTCTACCATAAAAGAACCTCGTTATAATATACATAGTCCAGCAGCCTTCTCCAGTGATCTTAAAGTGATTAATAAGAGGCTGAATCTTCGTGAGCAGGTTATGTTCGAAGAGACAGACAGACAGACAAAACTCTTTATTCATAACCACAAACAATAATTAAACAATATGTACACACTAAGGACTAAACATGATTACAAATTGGCGGCCTTATCACCCATGGCGATTTCTTCCAGGCAACCATGCACGAATATTAACTAACGAGAACAAGAAATAGTGGCCTAAACTAGAGACAATATTAACATAGCAAACACCTGGTTGTTCAAAAAAAATACTACTTAGATCTAAACTGATAAACTAAAAATAATAAACTAAACATACTTATTTAAATATTAACTACACACTAATATACCTACATATATACGTTATAATACAATACATATATCTACATATACTTACATACGTTATAAAATAGTAGCTAAGTATAGAAAAATTTAGCATAATGATTTCAGATAGTGAGCTTTAACAAGTTGTTTGAAAACATTCAAGGAAGGTGAACGCTTAATTTCTAAAGGTAAGTCATTCCACAGCCTGACTGCTTCCACTGAGAAAGAAGAATCGTAGAAAGTTGTTTTATGACGAGGGAAACTAAGGGTGAGATTATCTGAAGATTTTAAGTAACGGCTCAATAGACAGTGTCGGAAACGAAAACGCTCTCGGAGATAGGGTGGGGACGAAGGAATAAACAGAGTACTATATAGAAGGCAAAGAATATTGAAGAGATGCCCAAATTAATCTTATAAAAAATTTCGATCGAGGTAACTAAAGTACTGCGCTGGTATTAGACATGTCGATTTGGTGGGGTGTCGATATTGTTACAATAACATTAAGTTTTTTTATTTTAATATCGAGGTACGAGTAAATGGACGGTAAACCCGGAAAACCAATTGTCCTACAAAATGGATGCTATGATTGGAGAGTCCTCCACTCTGAATGTTTCCAAATAACGAGTCATCACGAGTAATTTTGAATTTTCAAAATTATTAATAACAAGCTGATTTTTTTGTGTGCAGCTTAGTAAATATTTGTACAATGAGATGGCTACATAGTCCTACAAATTTAGTCTAAGACTAATCTGGGCGTCTCATCTAACTTAACCTGCTAACAAAGATTCATCCTGTTATTAATCACTTTAAGATCATAAGAGAGGGCTGCTGGACTAATAGGTATGAAAAATGTTTACCTTAGTGGTCTCTGTTTTCCCAGTACCGGCCGGGCCGGCGGGTGCCCCTCCAAATTTGAGGTGCATCGCGCACATGAGGGTCAAGTAGCAACGGTCGGTCAATGGCGTAATTACAAGACGCCCGCTGAAATAAACCACTGCATATGAAGTTGGTGCTGCTACATCTCGTGTCGGTCTTTGTTTAGGCTTACCTTGGGAATAAAGAACCTTGGGACTGTTAGTTTTAGTACCTAATAAAACTCATAAATTCTCTCCAGGATATTCCTCCCAAAAGAAGTTAAATCAGTGATTTTAAACGCGGATAAGTCCGCGTTTGACCATCAAATCGCCTGATGGTCAATGATGTTGTCGAATATGAACTACACAGCGTTTCAAGCACATTTTCATCTATGGATTTGAACGTATTAACGTATGTACATACTCGTATGTTCCTGAAATATTCATTCTGATAGGTGATAAAAGAGTTGAGAATTCTAGCATCGGACAAGTTCTCATTAAATTGCCGATATCATTGAGGCCTGTCGAGTCGAGTCAGTCCTCCCCTTGGGACTCTAGAAATTTCGGTTTTTGATTTCATTTTTCTTAATGAAAGACATACACATTCTCTCCGGAAGATTCTTTCCGCAAGGGTTTTCTTAGGAGCCAATAGTTCATTAATTACCTGTTCCCGAGGTATTCATTCTGGTAGGTGAAGGAAGAGTTGAGAGCTCTGACGTCACACTTGTTCTGACTGAACTGACGATAGTATTGAGACGTGTCGAGTCGGTCTTCGTCTTGGTAGATATCGGGAGTCTCGCCTGGTTCTAGGGGGTTCATGTCGCGGACGATTGAATAGTATCTAGAAATAAATTAAAATATCCAATGTATACATTTTCATTTACATTCAAGACTGCCTTGGTGGTTAGTGACCCTGACTACGGGATCAAAGAAGCGTGGGTTCGATTCCCACCCAGGGCAAGTATTTATGTAATGAACATAGGTGTTTGCTCTATGTCTGGCTGTTATTGAGGTATTATCTATTTATGTATGTATTTAAAAATATGTGTATGTAGTATATCAGTATCTGGCAGCCATATCACAAGCTTTGCTTAGTGTGGTGTAAAAAAAACGTAACTGATTTTATGCTAATTAATGTGTCCAGCGGTGTCTATCCGACCTAATTTACGGCGGCTTGCTAAAGAAGAATAAAACGTAGTATGCTACGTATCAAGAAGATTGAATTCTTTCCATTCTCTTGATACGTAGCAAATATTATTAGGTACCTAAGTTGACAAATCCATTGGAAGTCGGTGACGTTCTTGAGCCCCTCGTCAAGCACAAGCCGGGTGACGTCACGCGCGTGCACCTCGATCACGATCAGAGCGCAAAGAACCTCGCGCTGGAAGAACGTCAGGTCGCCCTTCACCAGCGCTCGCAGGCTGTCCAGCTGAAGAAATGTGTTATAAATTTGTGAAAGGTGAAATAACTGTGGGTAGAACTTATTGCCGTGGCCGTGGTGGTCTAGTGGTTGTAACGCTGGCCTGTCATTCTCGAGGTCGTGGGTTCAATCCCGGTCCCGTACCAATGAGTTTCTTTGAAACTTATGTACGGAATTTCACACCATTGGCTTTTCGGTGAAGGAGAACATCGTGAGGCAACCTGCATTCGTCCGTAGAAGGAATTCGATGGCGTGTGTGAATCCACCAACCCGCACTGGACCAGCGTGGTGGATATGGCCCAATCACCCTTCGTGGGTAGGCCTACGTCCTGCAGTGGACTATTAAAAAGGCTGGTACAGTACAGTATAGAACTTATTGTAGGTAAAACTGACAACTAATATACAGCGAGTCATGAAGAGGTCCAGTCCATGCTCGGCATCAAACTCCAAGACCGAGTCCGAAACACGGAAATCCAACGAAGATCCCACGTGGGATCCGCTGTCATGAGTCTTAAGTGGAATGGGTAGGACCCATGGGCAGGCGAAATAACGACAGGTAGAGTATCGCAGTGACAGAGTGGTGGCAAGCGGAGCGTTGCTCGCCCGGCTGCAAAATGGGTCGACGATATTGTGAAAATCGTGGGTCCAGCCTGGACACGATTGGCACAGGACCGAAACAAATGGCACCGTAAGAGAGAGGCCTATACCCAGTAGTGGGATAGAGAAGGCTGCGAATGATGATAATGATAAAGATTTCTACTTTGTTTACAGGCAGGATGATCCTAAACGATCTGATTAGAACTGCAGAATTGCTCTGAATGCAAGCCGCATACTGCAGCCGGTGTATAGTTGTATACCGCATGCGGTATACAGTAATAGCTGACTCTTCTGTTCATAATAACTCCTGCATGTGTTTTAGACTAACTTAGTAACGTGACAAAGACGGAGATTCGATTGATCTGAGCCAATATTTCGTCCGTCAATTGGTAGAGAAGAAGTTTCAAAGTTTTTCCAGACTATTCCGTTCATGGCAAATTCTGTTTCCGACTGCCAGATGATGTTGCAAAGCTAAATAGAGTCAAAGGCACTTACCTGAGCCAGCATTTCTTCCATATAGTAGTCCATGCGATATTCAGTGATAGCGTTTTCGACTCCGGCCGTCCACGCTGTCTGCGAGCCAGCTATGACTATCTGTCCCGGCCACCGCAGCACCCACTGGTTGCGGGGAAGCTCGAACAGCTCTTCTAGACCCGCTACCAGCGTGAGACGAACTAGAAAATGGCACTATCAATATTAGAACCACGATATGTGGTATTATGTGGTTTGACTGGCTTTAATCGTATTGGATTAAAGAATACTAAAATAACTCACCCCTCTACCTACATCCCTCTACCTATTTCGCTACATCTACCAGAGATATATGGATACAAAAACAGATAGAATATAATTTGCGTGAAATAATAATAATCAAATCAAAAATTTACATAACTGACATAAGAGAAATTCTTATAAGCGCATGTAAAAAAAAATAGGACCACTTGGAAAAACTGTTGGGCAAATAACGAGCATACTGAAAACCTAATTTAAAAACCGATTGTTCAGTGTACGTAAAATATGAAAACCAGTGAGTACTAACTCGTGGTAAGACATGGTGGCCTAGTGGATGTAACACTAACCTGTCATTCTTAAGGTCGTAGGTTCAATCCCGGTCCCTTACCAATGAGTTTCTTTGGAACTTACGTACGGAATTTCATACCATTGGCTTTTCGGTGAAAGAAAACATCGTGCGTGAGGCAACCTGCATACGTCTGTAGAAGAAATTCGATGGTGTGTGTGAATCCACCAACCCCCACTGGGCCAGCGTAGTGGATATGGCCCAATCACAGTGCATACCTTCGTGGGTAGGCCTACGTTCTGCAGTGGAATATTAAAAAAAGCTAGTACAGTACAGTACTAACCAGTATTCCTCATAGTATCCTCCAGCAGCAACAGCCACTGCTCTACATTGGACGATGGATGGAACTTGTATTTGAGCTCCACGATCTCACCCTCGCTCGAGTGCATTTGGGTTATCAACAGGTCGTGTTCGAATGTCACCTGAAATGACAAACTATTTACCTAGGTATTCACACTCATTTTCACTTGGACACCAGCTTCTCTAGCATGGCATAGGGACAAATTGGATTTTCCGCCAATTTATCCCCTTGGAGTGGAAACAAAGTATGAATATATGATCCTCATTTCTGATTCGATCTCGCAGAGAGACTCCGAGCATAGCCCTCTCCATAGCTCGTTGGGCTACTTGGAGCTTACCAATAAGGCCCATAGTGAGAGACCACGTTTCTGTGCCATAAGTCATCACTGGCAACACACACTGGTCGAAAACTTTCGACTTGAGGCACTGAGGTATGTCGGACGAGAAGACGCTACGCAATTTTCCGAACGCTGCCCAGCCGAGTTGGATTCGGCGATTGGCCTCTTTCTTGAAGTCGGACCTACCTAACTGGACTACTTGTCCTAGGTAGACGTACGAGTCAACGACTTCAAGAACCGAGTTCCCAACAGAGATCGGGGTGGGTACAACATGGGAATTACACATAACTTTCGTCTTGTCCATGTTCATCTTAAGACCCAGCTGTTGAGAAACCCGATTGAGGCCTTCGAGCATCGTGCTGAGCTCTTCCATCGATTTTGCCATGACTACTATATCGTCGGCAAACCGAAGGTGAGTGAGGTATTCGCCATTGATATTGATGCCGAATCCTTTCCATTCCAGGAGCTTGAAGGCGTTCAGTTCAACCGCGCGAAGTCTATTTGATAATAAAAAGCCTGAAAGGGAAATATAGCTGCGGTATTGACGAATTACCCCCTGTTCTTATTAAGTTCTGCGCAGAGGAACTAACTCTTCCGTATTACCTACTAATAAACCAGTCGTTCATAGAGGGCATATTCCCTGACCACCTGAAAAGAGCCCTAGTTAAACCGATTTATAAAAAATCCTCAAAACTAGAACCCTCTAACTACAGACCAATAGCTCTCTTGCCTACCTCTTCAAAAATATTTGAAAAGGCAATGCAGACGCGTTTATTATCGTTCTGTGAAAAATTCGAAATTTTCGACGATAGTCAATACGGATTTCGAAAAAATCGCTCGACAGTTTTAGCCGTATATAAAATAATACACGAAATATTAGAGAAAATAAACAATAAAGAGTATGCTATCGGTATTTTATTAGATATTTCTAAAGCTTATGAAAATGTACAATTCGACATATTATTAAACATAATGAAAGACATTGGAATACGAGGTACAGCACACAACTGGTTTTCATCATATCTAGAAAATCGTGAACAGTATGTGGAGGTGGAAAATTTTGATTTTGACACCAACATGATAAACACAGCAAGGTCCAACCCAATAAAAATGAATAACTCAATCCCCCAAGGCAGTGTCCTTGGGTGTATAAAATTTTTAATGTATATAAATGACTTACCCAAAATTATAAACGAGTCCTGTGTAATTTTCGCGGATGATATAACAGTTTTGACATCTTGTAAAAATAATTTAAATTTAAATGACAAATTAACTGACATTTTTAATAATATAATTAATTGGATGACTGACCATAACCTTAAAATAAATCTATCAAAAACCTCAATTATACAATTTCGACCTTATCAAAAAACACCTCTTGACATAAACTTTTCATATAATAATAATAAAATTGACTCAGTGGACATGACAACGTTATTAGGTATAGATATAGACACGCACCTCAATTGGAAAAGCCACGTTAGAAAAATAAAAGCTAAACTATCAAGCTTCACTTATGCACTCAGGGAACTCCGATATGCAACTAATCTAGACACAGCTTTATCAGCGTACTACGCGTACGCATACTCGTGGCTAAACTATGGCATCATTCTTTGGGGAAACAGTGTAGATGCTAAGAATCTGTTCATAGTCCAAAAAAAGTGCGTTCGGATACTGGCTAACATCAAGCTTCCAAATGCAACTATACCACATTTTCATAAACCGTATTTCATTAAATTAAAAATACTTACAGTGATTTCAATATATATCCTTGAAGCGTGCAAATTTGTAAAAAAATACCCCCATTTTTTTACAAAACTATCCAGTACACGTGTCCATCCTGCCAGATCCCAATATAAACATAATTTGACTTTACCCCACTCAAAATTTTCAATACACAGCTCTGGGCCAAGCTCGATGGCCGTCAAAATATTTAATAAACTTCCGGTTGATATTAAGGAAATTGAAGACGAGGTCGATTTCGCAAAAGTATTGAAGGAACTACTTGTCAAGAAATGCTATTATTCATTAAACGATTATCTCTTGGACGAACAAAAAACTGCAAAATGAAATAAATCGCTCCGCACAATATTGCCATACCCTAATAGGGTCATATGTGTAACTCAGACTGAACATGTTATTAAGACCTGCATGTAAACATAACATATGTTGCAATAAACGATTGACTATTGACTATTGACTATTCTCCAAAGTAGCCGTAAACAGTTTCGGAGAAATTACGTCTCCCTGTCTTACGCCTCTTTTTAAAGGGATCGCCTTGGAGCTCTCTTCCTGTACTCGGACCGACATAGTGGCGTTATTATACAAGCACTTCAACACTTCGACGTACCGATAGTCAATATGGCATCGTTGGAGAGACTCGAGCACAGCCCAAGTCTCGACCGAATCAAAGGCTTTCTCATAGTCCACAAACGCTAAGCAAAGTGGCAAGTTATACTCTTCGGCCTTAAAAGTAACACTAATTAATTACTAATTGTCACAATATTTTAACACACGTCGATAACACAAATATCGATTCACACTAACACGGGACTAACAATAAAAAAAAAAAAAAAATGCATATGTGGAATTGTACCCACTACAACCCTCTTAGTGGCCGGCTTCTCTTGGGAGCTCCGGGTTCTCTGGGGGAACGTACCGGTGTTCCCAGCACTTTATTTGATGACTTGAGCCTACCTAGGATTGAGATCCTCTACGATAACGTTTGTGTGAATGACAAGGGCACTATATCTAACCATTCACCAGCCCAGACGGCCACTCACACCTGTGTTGGAAAAGCTTTATTTTACTTTAGCAATATTTTCGAAGCACTTCCTGAGATGCGGCTGCACTGCACTTGGATTTTTCGACTGACTGAGGATCTCCAACAACTCATCATCACTGAAGAAGAACAGGCGCGGGAACCGAACCCGCTTCAACCCCATGTACTCGTCGAGGACCCGAGGTACCTACTACTGATAGTAAATGTCGTGCTTCTACCAAGCTGTCTAGGAGACTGGCTGTCGTTTTTTAACCCAGTCTTGGCGGGCTTTAACGAGTTTTTGGCCACTCACATCAGTGATGGAACGCAGTTTTATTTTACCTTAGCAATATTCTCAAAGCACTTCCTGAGATGAGGCTGCACTGCTCTCGGGTTTCTCGACTGACTGAGGATCTCCAGCAACTCGTCATCACTGAGGAAGAACAGGCGCGGGAACCGAACCCGCTTCAACTCCATGTACTCGTTGAGACCTCGAGACACCACTGATAGTAAGTGTCGAGCTTCTACCAAGCTGTCTAGCAGACGGCTGTCTGGGCATATTATCATTATCTGAAAAGTTAATAAAAGTTAATAATCGAAAAGTTTTCAGTGAGAACTGAACGTAGCTTCGGTGAAACAAAAAGAATGGAAGTGACCAACTATGAAATCGAAAAAAAAAGCAACCAATTAACTTTTTACGTGGAGCAACTGAATTTCATTCATAATTTCAGGGTAGGGCGTCCTGTATTAAATTTTGTTCATAATATGAACACCATGATTTGTTAGTCAGGGTTATAATGTCCGTTTTCTAGATAAACAAAGCCACATATTTTTATTTTGAAAGAACAGACTGTCGACTTTTTTTCCAAGGTAATGTGAGATTTCAAGTTTTTCAAGGTCAGAGTGGATTGGTGTCTTCTAAGTCTGTATACTTCATCGGCGACCACAATCAGGGTAGTATTTGATCACTGGTTATTATTTGCGATATAACCTACCTTAGGACAAGCTTGCGCAGAGCTCATGATCCGTCTCCATATTCTATCCATGGTGCCGTATTTCTTGGTCTCCACTGGCAGTTGCCGCGATATATCCTCGGACGTGAATATTGGTTCCAAATACATCCATTCTCTGAGAAAGTGTAAATAAACATGCGATGAGTAACCGGTAACTTAAAGGTTTCATAAAAGATCGGTCTTTTCCTAAATGGTAAATTAATTAATAGTAAGCCACATGCACGTTCCACGTGACGTGAATCACCAAAATGTTCTACTTAAGGGCCTAGTAACTACAATACAAAATAAATATTACTTCTTCTGACACTCGATCCACTCGTCAAGAACTCTCTGCGTGAGGCGCAATTTCTCGTCCCAATCGGTGATGCGCAGGTCGAAAGTTAAACGGACTGTATCCATCTCTGTAGGTTTACATATTGGTGGTACCTAGTTACTGTAGTATAGTGGAACATGCCTTAAAACTCTGACACGAGGGCTAGCCACCCGGCCTATACGAACTTACTTACTTAGTGGAACATTACTTCTGGCACTCGTCTAGAATCTTCTGCGTGAGGCGCAGTTTCTCGTCCCAGTCGGTGATGCGTAGCCCGAAGGCCGTTAAACATACTGTACCTACCTAAGTATCCATCTCTACTATGTACCTACTCATGTTGTAATTTAGCGGGAAGACAGACTCAGGCAAAGCTTTCCATATTCTGGCTATTCGTATGAAGAATGAGTATTCGAAACGCTTGGTTCTAACGCATCATATAAACCTTGTACTAGGTTATGCCCGCGGCTTTGCCCGCGTGGACTATCCCCCTGAAACCGCTTATTTCGCCAGGATATAATTAACTTAACCAAGTAAGACTCATAATTAGGATACTTTTTAGTTAAATTTTACTAATTTTTGTAAAAAAGGACCGTGCTTTGAGTATTTAGTATGTACTGTACTTTACCGGCCTTTTAATAGTCCATTGCTGAAAAAAGTCCTACTTACGAAGCGTGATTTGGTCATATCCGTCATACTCTGGCACAGTGAGTGTTGATAGATTCCCATACGCCATCGAATTTCTTCTACGGATCTATGCAGGTTGCCACACTATGTTTTCTTTCACCGATAGGTCCGTAGTATAAAATCACATACCTCTACGCATCAAGATTATTCAAGATAAATACACCCTCCATTTGGAGGGTGTATTTAAGGGTCTGCGACCAGCGGTTTAGGCTCTGCGTTGTCTGTCAGTCAGTCAGGACTTTGGTTTTTATAGATATAGATAGATACTGAAACATTACTTCTGGCACTCGATCCACTCGTCTAGAACCTTCTGCGTGAGGCGCAGTTTCTCGTCCCAGTCGGTGATGCGCAGCTCGAAGGCCGCCTTGAACGGACTGAAGCCGAGTTGCTGCGTCGCCAGCATGTGCTCGTCTAATAGCTGGAGAGTATCGTCGGGGACCTTCATTATGAATGTGCCTGAGGATCAAAAATATATAATGTAGTATGTCTTGTAATGAGGATAGAAGTGATATTAGGATACCTAGGGGCCGAATGCAGATCGCCCAATCCTCGGGCAGCTGTTAATTAAGTGAGCTTCAGGCAGTCTTGGCTTATCCCCAGCTTATAGCTAACATCACAGCCACCAAATTGTGTGATGCGACCTCTACTACGGCGATTGGGCCAGTCAGCGGCCATGCCTTTGAGATTTGAGGATATGTACCAGTGTTTTTTAAGCAGTGATTTCCATCGGACGATTGGCGCAGTCAACGGCCATGCCATCGAGATGAGGTTACGTACCAGACCAGTGTTCTTATAAGCAGTAATCTCCATCGGACGGTTGGCCCAGTCAGCGGCCATGCAGTCGAGCGCCTGCTTTGTGGTCAGCGGCCATGCCATCGAGATAAAGATACGTACTAGTGTTCTTATAAGCGGTAATCTCTATCGGTCGGCTGGCCCAGTCAGCGGCCATGCCATCGAGTTGAGGTTACGTACCAGACCAATGTTCTTATAAGCAGTAATCTCCATCGGGTGGTTGGCCCAGTCAGCGGCCATGTGATCGAGCGCCTGCTCGGTGGTTAGCGGCCATGCCGTCTAGATGAAGATACGTACCAGTGTTCTTGTAAGGGGATATCTCCATCGGCCGGTTGGCCCAGTCAGCAGCCATGCGGTCGAGCGCCTGCTCGATGACGTACTCCTTGGAGGCCAGCTCGCCGATGTCGGAGATGAGCTGCGCGTGCTGCGCCACGCCTTGCTTCAGGCACATCGAGAATGTTTGCTTGTCGTTCATTGTCACCGTTATACCTAAGGGCCGAGGCAAAGAACATAAAAGAAGTTTGGTAGGCAGAATCTGAAAACAACCGTATAGAACGACGTTCCATGAAATGTAAAATAATTTAAGACGTTAACAGAAAAATGTTTTAGTTATTTAAACAAATCAGCTATAGCAACGCAAAATCTATTTGGATCGGCCAATATCTTGCGCACATGGAGCCAATGGGTCAATATCCTGGAAATGAGCATGTGGGAGCCATTATCTTACAAAAACTGTGCCGATAGGCCATGAAGCTATACAAGTTACGCTGGCTTGTGCATGTCGAGCGAGCAGATGAAGAAGCATCAAGCTGTCAAGAAATCGTAAGTGAGACGACTAACTAGATGCTGTCCAGTGGTGGGGCATCCCAACTACCGCTGAAAGGATATATGCCACTTGCAGCAGGCTGAGTAGCGACACATATTGCAACGCCGTAATCACTGGTGCTTTTTAGCGTCGAAGACTAAGATTTATTTTTGGGTCACAGTGCTAACGCAACAAGTTGCTACATCTTAACAGACTACTGTAACTTACCGGATTTCTCCATGAATTCTTCCCAGTGTCGGTCTTTCATGCCCGGGTTTCGCACGGCTTGTATGATCGGTATCAGGGGTCTAAACTCGTCGATAAGGTCCTGTAACCAACGGGACGTATTGAAATACCCTGATCATCTTCGACTTCATAATTTTTTAGGGTTCTGTACCCAAAGGGTAAAAACGGGACCCTATTACTAAGACTCCGCTGTCCGTCTGTCTGTCTGTCACCAGGCTGTATCTCATGAACCGTTATAGCTAGAAATCTCAAATTTTCACAGATGATGTATTTCTGTTGCCGCTATAACAACAAATACTAAAAACAAAATAAAATAATATTTAAGGGGGGCTCCCATACAACAAACATGAATGAATTTTAAGCCTTTTTCGCTCGAAATTAATAATGGTAACAGGTATTTAAATGCTTGAAATATTCACAGAATATTTAGTTATATATTCACTTTAATAATAAATAAATAATTAAAATAAAATAAATATTTGAAGGGTCTCCCATACAGTACGGAACCCTTCGTGCGCGAGGTCGACTCGTACTTGGCCGATTTTTTAATCTAAAACTGAGCCAGCTAGGCCATGGCCTTAAGGTGGTTTAAAAACTCTGACATCAGGGCTAGCCACCCGGTCTATACGAACTTAATTACTGAAACTTAAAAATGTTAACCTCCGACTATGAATTTAAGACGTGCTATTGCCTTACCTGCTATTAACAGCTAACTTAAATTGCTTTCTCAAACAATGAGTTCAACAAAGTTGGATGTTGAAAATTTGAGGGTTGGTCAAATAGTAAAAGTTGGTCTTAATAATATTAAGTGTTCTAAACATCTCGGGCGCCTAGCTCTAGAGAAACAATTTAATATAATAGCCATGATGACTAAATAAATATAATTAGTTCGTCAGATAGACTATCAAAAATATTAGACAAGTATTTGTTCTTGTCAATAAAAAAAAATTGATGAAGTTATAGCCTGTTAAAGTTCCGCGGGACGTCACAAGTGCCATACAAATGTATAGACTTCTGTAAGAGAGGTGACGTCACGACTTCCACTCCCAAACTTTGACATGGTTTATCTTTGTCATTTTGTTGGTTGATTGACAAAAGAAAAAAAAGTGTCTGATAATTTAACTCACGGACCAATTATATTAATGTTTTTTTTACCCAGTCATTATGCCTATTATTTAGGTATTCTCCTGCATTTACCTTTATGATAACAGCAACACCTTGGACTTTGGGCATGTCAGAGAAGGTGCGAACACACTTGACTATCGTCTTGTAGTATTCGTTGACCAGTGGCTCTATGGATTCCGCGTCCACATAGACCAACGGATTGTCGAACCACACCTCGCGCGCTTTCAGGAAATCTACACATAGACAATAAGGTCAATATCATCGTCATATCAGCCGTAGCGTAGGATATTCAATGTAGAATACAGGGCTATCTGCTTTTCCTGTACTAGGCTGAAAGGGGGTGATCAAGAACATCAAAATGAACAACTTTTATTATGGGGCTGACACGAAATTTGAGAATAAAAAGCAGCTGTTCCATACAAAATTGAAACTCGTAATCGACAAAATGTATTAAACACATGATTTTTTCTCGAATTTTTTGTTAGTCCCATATTAAAAGTTGTTCATAATGATGGTCTGATCTGAATCAACTTCTTTTGGCTACACCATTTCTGGAAAACCCTGTACTGCCTTCGCTATAAAAATATACCAATTGAAGCAGATATTTAATCATTTTTAGGGTTCCGTACCTCAAAAGGAAAAAACGGAACCCTTATAGGATCACTTTGTTGTCCGTCTGTCCGTCTGTCAAGACCCTTTTTCTCAGGAACGCGTGGAGGTATGAAGCTGAAATTTATATCAATTACTCAAGTCTACTGTCCCTTGAAGCTGTGAAAAAATCAAACTTCTAAGCCAACGCAATCAAAAGATACAGCCGTTTATGCCGCAAATTTTTAAACTCGCAAGTACTCGCAAGGGAATCAAAACCTAAAGGGTACTTCCAGTCGACCTAGAATCTTGAAATTTGGCATGAAGCAACGTTTTATAGCACACATAAAGGAAAAATTCCGAAAACCTTAAATTTTTAGTTACATTACAAAATATATATTTTTTAATAAATATAAACTTATTACTTTTTTTGTCGTAATGAACGAACTTTGTAAACCTTGCAGGTTTGTACGGAACCCTCGGTGCGCGAGTCCGACTCGCACTTGGCCGGTTTTTATGATTAAATATCACACACAGTTTGCACTTTGGGCATATCGGAAATGGTCCGAACGCGCTTGACTATCGTTTTGTAGTATTCGTTGACGATAGGCTCTACGGAGTCCGGGTCCACGTAAATGAACGGATTGTCTAACCACACCTCGCGTGCGCTGGGAATCTCCACACAGGCAGTAAAGAAAATATCATCGCCAATTCAGCTGTAGCGTACTGTAACGACCCCACATAAGTTAGTGGGATAATGGTAGAAAAATGATGATGGGTACAGCCGTGGCGAAGGACATCGGCTATAGAACAAAACGTTCCTTATAGACTCTTAACAAGTCAGATTGGCCGCGGATGTATCCATGTTCATCTTGATCAGGTCTTCTATTTGCCTTGTCGGTGGATGTCTTACGCTGCGCTTATCAGGACATATTCCCATTTAATAAATTTCCCGTCCCATTGACTATTCGTTCTACTGGCTATGTGCCCTCCAGCCGTGGTCGTTCTACGAGCGATGCTTGGATGGAATCTACTGAGCTAAGTTGGTATTAATTATCTTAACGCGGTAAATGCATCCCACTTCTAACTAATCCTATTTAATAGTAGTTTATGCAACTGTCAAATAATAAAGTTCGTAAAGTTGCATACACTACTTTATCTTCACTAATAAAAAAAAAAATAAAAAAAAACATATTGCGACGGGACGGGACGGGACGGGACGGGACGGGACGGGACGGGACGGGACGGGACGGGACGGGACGGGACGGGACGGGACGGGACGGGACGGAACGATTTTTGGGTTCTTATTCTTAGGATTCACGCGTACGTGTATTGTCACAGTGAACTTGGCGCCATTAAAATCTAACCAATGAGAGCGCAGCTGCGCGCGCAGGGCCAATCAGGAGCGAGCGCGCGATGTTACGATTTAACGATATCGATGTGGATATTATAGCATCATGTGAAATTGCTTAAATTGAGTGTTTTGTTGTCTGCGCTATAACAGTAGTCATTATAAGTCAAGTATTGGAAACATAAGTAGAATGTTACAACATTAGTGTAGATAAAATCTATAAGAGATTATAAAGTGGTGATGAGGTGGACTGATGCGTGGAGTAACTGTGCTATTAGTTTCCTTACCTGATGCCGTGACCCATAGGTTTCTATACGGTTCAAACTCTTTCACCAGTTTATTGAGGTCCGCAAAAGGGATAACGGGTACGCCGAACAACTTCTGTCGCTGGTTTAACACGCGGCCCCAGTCTTGGGCGTCTTTCATACCTTTCCACGCTTTCTTTATATCATTTGCTATTTCGTGCACCTAAAAAATGTACATACTAAGTACGGTAATAAGTTTAGGGATCTCCGTCATCATCAGAACTTAAGAGTAAGGCTCTTCAGTTCAAATCCAGACTCAACTTTTTCATAACTTGGAAAAAACGGATATGCGTGCCCTGAAATTCAGCAGTAATTTATCAGAATGCTTATCCAAACAATAGCTATACTTTGAAACCTCATGCTTTTTAGGATTCCGTACCCAAAGGGTAAAAACGGGATTACTAAGACTCCGCTGTCCGTCTGTCCGTCTCCAAGCTGTATCTCATGAACCGCTAAAGCTAGAAAGCTGAAATTTTGACAGTTGATGTATTTCTCTTTTCGCTACAGCAACAAATACTAAAAACTGAATAAATATTAGTATTAAAAGGGGGCTCCCATACAACAAACCTAAATTTTAACCAATTTTCGCTCGATATTAATAATGGTAACAGGTATGCTTGAAATATTCACAGAATATTTAATTTTGTATTTAGTTTAATAATAAATGATTAGATTAAAATAAAATAAATATTTAAGGGGGGCTCCCATACAGTACGGAACCCTTCGTGCGCGAGTCCTACTCGTACTTAGCCGATTATTGTTATTTGAACTAGTTTTTCTATGATCGCTTTTGCTCACACTCGACCTCGTAAATAGTGACAGAGTTTAAAAAATTGAGTATAGACCGAATCAAGGTTCTTGGCGTCTGTGAACACACGGGGCGAGTAATTGTGCAATAGCGAATTTGTTATAACAGCTGAGCGAGTGGCAGGGATCTGCGCAGCTTGTAGCTAACTTCACAGACTTCGCAGTTTTATTAGGCCAATACCTACTAGGTATGAAGTGTTTCCAATGTAATATTTTGGAAGAAAAGCAACCTCATCCTAACCTAACCATGAGTTACCTTGTTTATGTCATTCTGCAAGGTAAGCGTCATACATTGCGCGCTAAACATGTCGATCTTATCGAACAGAGTCTGTTCATCTTGCATGTGAAGCTTCCAGAACTTCTCTTGTTCTTCTTCTAGGAAGTCGGTCGTCACGTCCATCTGTGTTAGATATTTTTATCCAGATTTACATTCTTTTATAAGCTTTTGTGAGGGTGAAGGACATATCGTGAAATAGAAGTAGGTCATATACATGAAATTTTTACTTTGAAGATAAAGATAATGAATTTATGCATTGAAAGGTCTGGATTTTCACAGTTCACAGAAATTATCATTATTTCTGTTATTCGAATTGAAAATAATAATATTAAGTACGAGTAATAGTTAAAATTATATGAGTAGGTATATGTACCTATGTCACGAAAGATTCTTCTCTAACCGAAAAAAATCCTTATTTAGAAATCAATGAAAGGAATTATTATAAAATAGTTTGTAATTGAAATGAGATAATAGTAATAGTTTATTTATAGGTATTCTATTCGAAGCCCAAACAGTTAAGTACAGAATGAACAGTTACAGTATCGTGAAAAGTTAAACAGAGGAAAATAGAGACAAAATGAATAGAGACCTGTTTAGTGATCTGTAGCGGCCACCCGATAGCCTCCCATAAAGCTTTGAAGTCATCATTATCTAGCGCCGTGAAAAATGCGTCCAGGACCTCATAATCCTATTGAAACACAAAGAAATCGTTATAAGAATAGAAAAAAAAATTGAAAATAGTAATAGAGCTCAATTTTATGATAGAAGTGCGATAGTATCAGAGCTAAAACTCTACTGAAAATCTGAAAACATCGGCAGAAACTCCGTTGACTCTCATTTTTCTTCTTTTAATGGACTTAATAAAGTTTGTTTATTGAATCAGGCGTTACTTTGCGGAAGTTCATCTTCAAATTCTTGTTTTGTTTGTGATTTAGTTTGGATTTTGAATGGTACCCTTAACTTAGATGACTACGACAGAGCGGAAATACACTAAATATTTATTCAAAATAAGAATTTCAATAAAGTTTTTCTCATTATTTTTCTTTTTTGTCAGTAAAGTGCTGTTTTGACTTACTGTGTGAACTCTTTTCATAATATCAGCCTGCTGCCCGAGCGAAAAAGGTATTGATTCCATCCATTCCCTGTAAAATTATCATTTATCATTTTATTATTCCCTTTAAAATTTCATTAAAACTCAACATTAATTTTCAAGGTTTCGTGGCAGAATATGGAACTCTGAAATCCTTTTAGTCTTATCTGCGTACGATCTGTAGGCCAAGCGTGACCATGGAGCAATTGGACCACGAAAAGCCACGAAAAGAACTCTTTTCTACGTGTAAAAAAGTGACAGATAATACGTCGCCATGACTTTGTCTCGCTCTGACACGTCGGAAGTAATAATTCGTGGGGCGCATCCTAGCCTGGCTGGCAGTCACAGCTCTTGCTATACATACCTTATTTCAAAGACATGTTCTATAGTGTTGGGTTTCTCTGCCAGTTTGCGCATGATGTTCTTGTACGCCTGGATGACGTCATCCACCATCAGGCGGACCTCCTCCGCCCACATCGTCAGCAACGCCTTTATTATCTCTGACCGCTTGTTCACCAGGATTTGCTGCATGGAATAATACATGTTGTTTTAAATCCTTTTGTAGTTAGCTAAAAGTTGCGAGAAAATCAATCCTCGCAGCTATTATGTGAGCTTCAATCAGGATTGCGGTTTGCGTAGCTTGAAGCATCACAACCGCCAAGATGTTAGATTCGACATAGAGATGGATATTCTCCATATCATCAATAATACTTATAGCACGGGAGGTTAGCGCAAAAAATTGCAACTAATTTCTAAAAGCTGAATTTTTGGTTATCTGCTTGTCCTGTACTAAGCCGAAAGGAGAATCGACAAATTTTATGAAACGGCCAATTTTTTTTCTCGAATTCATGAATTAGTATCAGAATCATTTATTGACGTATCAAGCTTAATACTATAATTAAAAGTACAAAATCTGTATTATAATAATTTACACCTCCAACAATAGGTCTCGTCATTCAACTAAAAAAAATACATAATTGCCGTGTACAAAATTGAAACGAGTATGGTTGACCCCATTGTAAAAGTCGTTCATAATGATGGTCTGAATCTGCTTAGTACACCCAGCTAGTCTAAAACATGCGACCACGAAAAGCCACGAAAAGAACTCTTTTCGACGTGTGAAAAAGTGACAGATATATACTTTGCCGTAACGCTGTCTTGACCTTGTTGGCTTATTCTGACACGTCGAAAGAAATATTGCGTGGTGCGCATCCTAGCCCGGCTGTTTAGGATAACCCTGTAGGTATGACACGTTGTAGTATAAACGATCAATTAGGTAACTTTTTGTATGGAACAGATGATTTCTTTTCAGCGATTACTGGGTTGGTCTCATCACTACATAGTATAAAACAAAGTCGCATTTCGCTGTCTGTCCCCATGTATGCCTATATCTAAAAAACTACACAACAGGTTTTGATACAGTTTTTTTATAAATAGATAGTGATTCAAGAGGAAGGTTTATAAACGTAGAATAATACATCTGTGGAAAGCCGGGGCGGGTCGCTAGTAGTAAAATAAAACTATTTCACTCGACTACCGCCCTTCTAGCGCCTGCCTGAATCCAAAGAGCACCACATGTCGGACTATAAATATGATATTTTTTATCTGTCATTTATGTACAAAAGTTATCGTTTTAACTTGTGTGAAACCTGTGTTCTTAGCTATATTTTCCTATTACTTAACACTTTCACTGTCCCAGTACAAAGTTATAATCTGTATTCATACGTCCACCTACAATCTCGTTCTAGCTGGAAAAAACTGGCAACATTTAACAGAGGCTCCTGTAAATTTTTTGGTAACCTTGTTACTTAGCCATACGTCCATGAGACATTTTTGTTTTTGTTCATACGTCCAGTCAAATAAAAATCATCAATTTTACCTTTAAATTGTGACTCCAACTAGAGACGTGGACGTAAGCCTTGGGTACAGGTATGACTCCTTTTGGAGTCATTGGACAGAGAACGTGTTAATGTCGAAGGTTGTTTTATCTTATTTAGTTCAATATTTACATGTTATTACCTTCAAAGTATCGACGTTGATAGAAAAAGGTCCAATTCCAATATATTGCGGCAGGCGCCAAATGAGATCTTGTTTGGCATCGTAGTGCATTTGTACCTCTTCTCGGGTCTCGCTCGCACTATGCTTTTCGAGACGAAACGCTCTGAAAATTACATCATCATTATTATTTTCAGCTGTAAACATTTACGTTTAGCATGGGCTCTAAAAAAATCTTATAAGAAAGATAGCTACTATTAAAAGACCAACAGAAAGGTCTATGTTAGGCATTAAACTGAAAGATAAAGTCCGAAACATAGACATACGCAACGCTACAAAACCCCAGGAAGCTGTAAGCACACTCTGCATGTTAAAATGGAAGTGGGCAGGCCACGATGCGAGAGCTACAGATGGACGTTGGAGTGGAAAAGTCCTGCATTGGTGCCCGAGAGAAGACACACGATCGAAAGGACGGCCGAGAAGGAGGTGGCGAGATGACATCGTAGAGGCAGCTGGGAGTACATGGACGAGACTGGCGCAAAAAGAAAATTATGGCAACGCATGGAGGAGGCCTTCGCTCAAATTTGGGTGTCCAGAACAGAACGAAATTGTTAAATATTATGTAGGTAATATGAAATGTAAAAGATAAAATGGAAATAAAGGCTTTATTTATTTATTTTTAAGCATTTACGTAGGTAGAGATTTTATCTATGTTGGGAGCCGGATAAGGTTTTGTAAACCCCAGAAAAGTAAAAAGCATTAGGTACTCGAGTTTTCTGGGGTGGACAATGACCGATAGGCCGCCCGTGCGTTCTCGTACGTCTATGGCCATAGGACGTCCACTGCTTCAATAGGATGGGTTGGTATTGGAATTAGACGGTTTTAGTAAGATCGATAATTCACTTTGTGGATAGACGTCTAGAACTGTTCTATGTGAAAAGTAAAAATAATTTCATTTAGAAGTAATCTTACTCGACATTTACATATTCCTAATTGTCCAGCGAGTACACGTCCCTGTAGCAGTCGTACTCGCGAAAGTACGCCAGAAGTGAGATTATGGAGCGACGGTACGCTTTCAGCAGCCGTTCACGGTTATTACCGTGTACGGCTGGAATATTTTTCAGAAATAGAACCAATCTTAATGGACATATTCCCCAATGTCCAGAAAGTACACGTCCTTGTAGCACTCGTACTGGTGACAGTACGCCAGAAGTGGATGATAGAACGACGCGCGACGGTACGCTTTCAGCAGTCTTTCCCAGTAATATCAGAAATTGCAACTACTTATCTTACTCAACAATTCCTCAATGTCCAGTAAGTAAACGTCTCTAAAGCACTCCTATTGGCGACAGTACGCTAGGAGTGGGATGAGAGAAGATACGGTACGCTTTCAACAGCCTTTTCTGGTAATATGTCAGAAATATAAGCAATCTTACTCGACATATTCCTCAATGTTCAGCAAGTACACGTCTCTGTAGCACTCGTACTGGCGACAGTACGCCAGAAGTGGGATGATGGAGCGACGATAAGCTTTCAAAAGCCGTTCCCGGTAATCTACCACTTCGGGTTCCATTAAACCTGAAACAAGTATTCTACTGGTTAGTGCGGCTCAGAATTTTGAACTATAAGCCTACAAAATCATGCTAGGCATACCACTGTATTCATTGCTTATTCTATATTTGGGTTTATTATTGCTTATTTTTCTTTGGAAACATTGAATTGGTTTAAGGTAGACTCCAAAACAAAATGTGTCTGCGTATATTGGCTTAGACGGACCACCAACGTAGATCCCCGATTTACAACTTTTTGTCAAAAGATTTTTCCTAATTCCAACTAATCCAGTAATTTTTGTTGCTTTTTTGATTTTTGACAAAGTTGCGTTCGGCGCTCGAGGTCACAAACTTGGATTATTCATTAGGCCAACATCATAAACAAGTCTGCAAAAAATCAGAACTACCGGATTTGACGCATGTTGTGTATGTTTAAAGTTAAAGTTAAAGGACTAAACCTTCGTTAAAGCCAAAGGCTAGCAAACAGCAGGGACTTGTTTGGTGTGATGACGATGAGCTATTGTAAGATTAACGAACCGATAGAGGTCAGGAAGAGCTCCTTATCGAAGACTAGGCCCGTCATGATGCGTGGATGCACCTGTGGGATGAAGTGGCAGCGGTACAGCATCTCGCGGAACAGACGCTGGATCACGATCTAAAACCGTAGAGAATATATTATGATCTAAGCGTTTCAGAATAATAAAGGTACTCAATTTAATAACAAGGGTGATTAAATTGCGAAAAGATATATTTTATTTCATTCATTGTCGATAATGTTGGGAAAAGCTGAAGCAGTAAAATCCTACTAATATTATAAACGTGAAAGTTTGTAAGGATGGATGGATGGATGGTATATAATTGTATCAGCTATAGAGTACGCGTTAATGATATTATTAGTGAGATAATGACGTCGAGAATGTATAAGAGAATTACAATAGAGTCACAGTGTGCGAGCAGAAGGGTGTATTTATGAGCTCACTGAAGTCCCGCATGTGATGTCATGTGAAGTCCATCATGTCATGAGTCAATAAGGTCGGTGAGAGCTAAATAATACTAACTTCAAACTGCTCCGGCGGGGTGGTATAGTAAGGCTCATCTTGAAACATCATGAGGTGGAAGTAAAAGAGCGTGACAGTGAGTGAGCGGAAGGGCGAGTTGATGAGGTCAGAGGCGTCTCACACGTAGTCGTCAGGACACCAGAACGTGCACAGTCGACAGGATCCCAAAAGATACTTACTTCAAACTGCTCAGGAGGAGTGGTATAGTAGGGCCCGTCTGGAGACATCATGAGGTGGAAGTAGAAGAGCGTAACAGTAGGCGAGCGGAAGGGCGAGTTGATAAGGTCTGAGGAGTCCCACTCGTAATCGTCGGGGCACCAGTACGTGCACAGGCACGGCGTCTCGCACATGTACACGAACGTCAACATCGACATCTCGATACTGTAGCGTAACGCATACTGGAACATGAAAGGAGTGACGTGATTTGTGCTATTCGAGCCATTAACGCTAATTTGGAATAATGTAAATAGTACAATGTCTGCTTACTTGCATACGAAACCTGACTAATTGCATGAAACGGCAAAGTTTGCTGACACCGTAGAACTTCCAGTTTTTCTCGTAGATGTTAAACCAGCTGAAATGAATGAATGAAAATGCATCTATCTCTATCTATTTGTTTATTTTGGTCAAACAAATGCTGGACCACTATTCGGTGGTGTATTTTCTTAAGAGGATTTTGAGATATTTTTCCCTAAAAGGTTCCGACCTTCCGACCCATATTTATCGATACATATTTTATGTATCGGTGAACAAACTATATACGCCTGCAGATTTTCAAAAACATGAGTTGGAAATGAAAGTAATGGGCAACCAGGTAGTGAATCCAGTGTTTCTGTTGTTCATTATAATCCCTGTCATATTACCTGGAGATCGTTCACAGTTGGTTATAGGCTTTTCTTATATGTAGATAGCTAATAACATCAGTTGAAAACGGCGGCGGAAATAGAAAACAATAGATTTGATCAAGTTGTGAGCCCATAAATCTTTTTACCCTTTTCCAACATCTCTGAATGACATCCGGATTGCATGCGCAGTGTTGTTCAACCATGTGATGTTTAGATATTTCAGCATCTGGAATTTCAACAAACAAATGCTTCAGAATCATGAAATCAGCAATTCACTATTAAGAAACTTATCTATGATGAAAGTATCTTAACTAACTACTATAAAGGAAAATTATAGTATAACATTTTAACTAAAATAATTATTTTTCGCAAAAAATGGCAAAACCGCCTTCTATCGTGTACAAAATTCGAATTTTTCGCTAGAATTGTTTACATTATTGTTGATTTCGAAATTATCGATGTTCATCGTGTACAAAATTCGGATATTTCGCTCGAATTGCTTACATTATTGTTGGTTTATCATAAACGGCTCAGCCGTTTTCTGTAAAATTTAAATGAGACCACTTTGGGAGTGAAAAATAATTTTTCGATTCGATTCACAATTGGCGAAAATTACGATGAACATACCTACACAAAAAAAATATACGTACAGACGAACATAGAACCTCCTGCTTTTTGGAAGTCGGTTAACAACTACTACCTACTGGCTAACACATATATTTCTTGCTTACCATAGAAGTGGTGTGCTGCTGTACAGAATCGAACTCAGCGAGACTAACGTTTCTTCCATAGTTGGTGGTGAAAAAGAGCATCCCTTCTACCTGATGAAACATACACATATTTGAACATTTTACTACATTTTTCTATCAAAATTAGGCTTTCACGCCTTTCGGATAGGTATAAGATTAATTAATGAAAGCTTTTCTACATACCTACTTAATTATTATTCAAATAACAAAAACAATACAGGGCCAGCAACGTACCTTGAGGCACTCCTCGACCACCAAATGTATGCAGGAGACTGACTCGGTGAGGACGTAGAGAGAGTACCACTGGTTGTGTCGCAGCCGCGCGGGGAAGTCATCCATGATGCAAGGCAAGTTGCCTACAATATAAACCAACGAAAGTCACATACTTACAAACCATTTACACTATGTGAGAGGCAGCTTAAAAACTCCCAAGTGTTAGCTACCCGACCTTTACGAATTTAGCTTTTTCACATACAAACATCATGAATAGGCTAAATGGCTAAAAATACAATTAGTTCGTCAGATGGATTATCAAAAAATATCAGACACTTATTTTTTCAAAGATCAGAGACATACTTAATTCTGAGATCAGAGACATACTTACTAATAAAACGTTTCTATTCTATTCTATAAGTGCGCTTAGGAGTTGCACAATCTGGACTCATCTGCCTCTTTTTAGGGTTCCGTACCCAAAGGGAAAAAACGTGACCCTATTACTAAGACTCCGCTGTCCGTCTGTCTGTCTGTCTCTCACCAGGCTGTATCTCATGAACCGTTATAACAAGAAAGCTGAAATTTTCACAGATGATGTATTTTTTCTATCGTACGGCTAGACAGACTAAAACGTCACCCTTTTATTTTATGATGAACATTCCGCGCGTTAGAACCAAGCGTTTCGAATCCACATTCCTCATACGAACAGCCAGAATGTGGAACGCTTTGCCTGGGTCTGTTTTCCCGCTAGATTACAACGTAGGTGTCTTCAAATCCCAAGTAAACAAGTATCTTCTAGGTATGCGTGTTGCACTCTAGACCACATATATGCTTAACAACAGGCAGTGTGTAGTCAAACGCTAACCTATAAGAAGTAAAAAAAAACTATCATCGGGATTTCAAATACCTATTATAAATTTAACTTTTTTTAAACACAACAAGACGGATCGTCACGGAGTGGGTGCCTGACGGACGGCGCAGCCAGGAAAGGCCCATGAAGCGCTGACGTGACGATCTTGACTCATTCGAGAAGGGTTGGCATTTTTGGCAAGAAGTTGCGATGGATCGCGACTCTTAGAAGGAGAGGGATAAGGGAGACCTTTGCCCAGGAGTGGGACAGTATAGGATAAAAAAAAACACAACAACATTAAATCATTACCATAATCCGGGACCGGCGGTATGTAGTCCTTCGTAGGGATTTGCAAAAAATTGTAAAGCTCTGGGTAACGCTGGATCGTGTTTATAATTTTCATTTTTCCTTCCATCTTTTTGTATGATAGGTCTGCCTGCAGCAGAAAATTAGCATACTTCTGCATGAAAATTAAAGGTATTTGATAAATAATTTTTTTATAATTTTAAGGTACATATTGAAACACTTGAATCAGAATCAGTGTTGGTATAATCGGAATCAAACTTTATAGGCTGTGATAATTATTTTTCGCAAAAAATGGCAAAAACGCCTTCCATCGTGTACAAAATTCGAATATTTTAATAGAATTGTTTACATTACTATTGATTTCTCAAAAACGGCTCAGCTGATTTCTGTAAAACTTAAAAAGAACCATCTTGGAAGTATATACCCTTTCGAACTAAAAAAGAATTTTTCGATTCGGATCACAATTAGTGAAATTATCGATGTTCATCGTGTACAAAATTCGGATATTTCGCTCGAATTGCTTACATTATGGTTGGATTTTACAAAAAAACAATATTATACCTTATTTATTCGAATATTTCACTAGAATTGTTTACATTATTGTTGATTTTTCAAAAATGGCTCAGCCGATTTCTGTAAAACTTAAATGCGACCACCTCAGGAGTATACCGAACTAAAAAAGGATTTTTCAATCCGGTTCACAATTGGCGAAATTATCGATGAACATTAACAAAAAAAAACATATAGACGAACATAGATCCTCCTTCTTTTTGGAAGTCGGTTAAAACTAGCTACAAGCTGCGCAAGATCCAATCATCAGCTTTTATGTGAGCTTCAGTCAGTATTGGGCTTTGCGCAGCTTTGTAGCTAACTTCACACAGACACTTAGAAATTTGATTCGGTCTATACCAAAGGATGTCCACAACAAGGGTAAAATAATATAAATTAAATTAAAAATTTAAAAACCCCCGACACAAAAACCTACCTAAAAAAAGTACGAAATTTTGGGCACATTTGTAGAATTTTGGTTCTTCCATCCCCACTTTAACCCACCATAACTCTTAAACGGCTCAATCGATTTTTATAAAACATAGCTAAGAACACTCTCGATTAAGTCTCCTTTCATCCAAAAAAAACTAAACTGAAATCGGTTCAGTGGTTCGGGCGCTATGATGCCACAGACAGACAGACAGACAGACAGACAGACACGCAGACAAACAGACACGTCAAACTTATAACACCCCTCTTTTGCGTCGGGGATTAAAAATAAAGGGTAACAGGAACGCATAAAATACAAGGTGCTTTCAATCAGTCTCTTTTGAAATATATGTAGGGAAGGTGTCAATCTGTGTACGCCATATGGTTGAGACGATGATGACAATTACGACAATGATTATAATGATAACTATAGTGATTGCGTGATAATGACCATCATACCGACGTTAATGATGATGAAAGCATAGCTAGAGTTATAGGTTATAAAAGAGCAAGCACCTCCTTAAGAAGTTGCTTCGAAAGGTTTACGTATTTTTCAGGCACTTTCCCCACGAGGCGCGTGATGCGAGACTCGTGCCTCAATGGCTGTTCCGGCAGCCCGCCCAGTAGCAAGCAGTCCAGGTACAGGTAGAACCTGGCACAATTGATGTATTAATGTGCCGTTTGGAACGGAGCTGCCAACTGCAACTGCCGACAGCACGTGCAGCTGCTGATACAATCTATAATCCTACCGCTTAACTTAGCCCTCGCCTGCGCGGTACAGGGGCCAGGGGAGATGCCAAAGGGGACAGAGACACTACTGGGGGCTGACAGTTGGCAGCTTAGCTCTAAATAGCTCCTAGGAAGGCCTTTCACCAGGCCTTCGAGCCACGTCACAATATTGGGAAAAAGCTTTGTAGATTCGGAACAGTTTCAGCGAAAGCTTTCCTCAATTTCACACTTGTGCTCGACCGAGAGAAAAAGAGTCTAGAGGTTTGTCACTGGCCGGTTGAAAATAAACAAAACATAGTTACTGTAGAGCAGCGGTTCTCAAACTTTTTAGGTGACGGAGCCCTTTTGGAAAGTGAAATATTTGACGGAACCCTCAAGTAAACAAAAATGTATTTTTTGTACTCTGTTCTTTGGAAAAATGTCTCAAAAGAAGCGCGCAATAAGTGAGATATAATACCTATTCGACAAAATCTTCAAATATAATTATCGCCGTCAAACATTTCTGCAATGAGTAGAGCTAAAAGATTATTTTTGAAGTGAAACTTCTAATACGACTTCCAACAAAGTTTCGTTAAACGTTTAACGCTACCATGGAGCGGGTATAAAAGCACTGTGGCGTCGAAGTTTCACTTCTTCCGCGCGAATAGATTATTCTCGTGGAGCCCCCACAGAGGCTTTGCGGAACCCTAGGGTTCCGCGGAACACACTTTGAGAATGGCTGCTGTAGAGTTTGACAAACTAAAGACTCATTTTCATTGGCCGTTAGAGCTCGCATTCGTGGTACAGGCGATTTGTTCACGCATGCCATAAGGACCGCATACTGTAATCGTTTTCATTGCCCGTATGCGGGGTACGGGAGATTTCTGTGCATGCAATAGAGCCAGCATGCTATAGGTATAGTCGTTTTCATTATTCGATAGGGCCCGCTTGCGAATTGTTAGATGTTCTTCACCGCGCCTTTGTTTTTGAAAGAGTGGTACTGAGCAGACGTATCAAGTCCCCGCGCCTCGCTTGCTTTACATCAACCGATGAATTTCATTAGCTTTTAGTCCACGTGCGGGGTATAGGTACCCGCATGCCGTATATCGACCAAGATATAGATATACTACTTTCATTAGTCGATAGAACGTATTTAGAGACTCCCCGCCTGCTGTATAACGACTGAATTAACGACCAATGAAAATGAGCCTTTAGTAGCCTGAACTGTATTCACTTGTGTGCTCTATTGCTATTTTATGCGCTAGTTGACATTTAACTGTGGTGATTTCATATGTTCTATTTCGAGTGCAATAATTGCAATTATTGCACACCAATTATTGGTAACTTTATTGATTGTATTACGAGTTAATTGATAAAAGATCGATCACCTGAGATTGTTTTCGACCTCTAGCCTCAGGTCGACAGCAAAGCGCACGCGCTGCGCGAACGTCTCGGGGTCGTCAGCTTTGAACAGCAGCCGGATCCTCGGAATACTGCATTTGCCGACATAAACATTAATATCAGAAATATTACCAGTTCCATCCATCCATCCATCCGTCAGCCGTAGGACGTCCACTGGACATAGGCCTCCCCCACGGATTTCCCATTACCTGTTATTACTATGTAAAAATAGCGCTCTCCACTGGGATTCCTAGTGTCAGGGATACCGCTGGACACAAATACAAACTAGAATGCCTACTTATGATCCAGATCGAGAACAGATATGTAAAGCTGTTATTAAGACCCAATATATTCCACTTCGGATGCATACAAACACCCATTAAGCCACGAAAGTCGTCAACAAATTCATCTCTAATAGATAAATCTAAGCAGTTTCTTCACCCTGCAGTTTTTCCTTGTCAGCCGGAAACTTATCAGCACTGTCTGCAGTTATTGTATACAGGGTTATTTCTAATCAATTAGCATCCTTTTAGGGGCTTATTATGTACATCAAAGCTAACAACTTTTGTTCTGCAACTTTTGTCAGAACTCAAAAAAAAATCAACTGTTCCATTCATTTTGTCGCGGGTGAACGATATTTTTCTATGGAACAAAAAAAAAATATTTTTGAGTTTTGACGAAAGTCGCAGAACAAAATTTGTTAGTTTTGATGTACAGAATAAGCCCTTAAAAGGATGCTAATTGATTAGAAATAACCCTGTATATTTCATCGGTCTTATGCACAGCAATCGATAGCAACTCTTAAGCCATATATACTTACTGAGCAAGAATGTTTCGGATACACAGTTTCTGAAACATCACGTAGATGTTTCCAGCTAGCTTAGCATACAAGACGACGATAAGAGTTTATCGACGTGTGCAAAGGTGACAGATATATGCTTCGTCATAACTCTGTCACGTTCGGACACGTCGATAGTATTATTTTATGGTCCATATGCTAAGCCCACTGGAACTGATTTGTTTCCGTGCTCCACACGGTTTACAGAAACAAAATAATTATATCTAAAACTTTTCTTTTTGTTTCGGAAACACGTAGATTTTGATTTTTGTTTCTGATACAGAGTTTATAAACAAATGTTGCTCAGTAAATACATGGTTTTTAGTTTTATCTACACTAATGTTGTAACATTCTACTTATGTTTCCAATACTTGACTTATAATGACTACTGTTATAGCGCAGACAACAAAACACTCAATTTAAGCAATTTCACATGATGTTATAATATCCACATCGATATCGTAAAATCTCATTATAACATCGCGCGCTCGCTCCTGATTGGCCCTGCGCGCGCAGCTGCGCTCTCATTGGTTAGATTTTAATGGCGCCAAGTTCACTGTGACAATACATGTACGCGTGAATTTAATGTTTCGCAATATGTTTTTTTTTTATTTTTTTTTTTATTAGTGAAGATAAAGTAGTGTATGCAACTGCATATAACACGGGTATTAAAACACTCGTTACTATTATGAAACTCGCTGCGCTCGTTTCATAAACTCACACTCGTGTTTTAATACCCTTCATTATATGACAGTTGCATAAACTACTATAATATTACTGTGGTTGGTTTTCTAATACGATTTTATAACAATGTTAACCGTTTAGCCATGTCAGAGGCCTTCAGGCAGCTTAGTAACTCTGACACCAGGGCTAGCCACCCTGGAACGAACGAACTAACTTTATAACAATGTCTACTTCTTCTATACTAATACATTTACTAGTGGTACTGACTTGAACCGACGCTTGGTGCCGTCCAGCGCCATGATTTCCCACTTATCAGTTTTCTTGTCATAACTGAACGCTGCGCAGTTTATCCACTGAAATAGTATAGTATTGTATTATTTAGCAGTGCTGTTATCACAACATCTTATTACATCTTTACATAGGTCTGAATTGGATCGTTTCTGTTTTTGTATCGTCTTTCTCCAGATGAACATGCAATTAAAACGAAATCTAAAGCAATCTAATTCTCGTGGTAAAAATTCCGTATTAGAGATGTGTCGATTCGTATGAAGAAAAATTACCTATTCACCTAATAGACTTATATACAGGGTTATTACTAATTAGCATCCTTTTAGGGGCTTATTCTATACATCAAAACTGACAACTTTTGTCAAAATTAAAAAAAAAACAGCTGTTCCATACATTTTTTCGAGGCTGAACGATATTTTTCTAAGGAACAACAACTTTTTTTTGAGAATTAATAAAAATCGTAGAACAAAAGTTGTTAGTTTTGATGTACAGAATAAGCCCCTAAAAGGATGCTAATTGATTAGAAATAATCCTGTATATGACGTTACACCGTATCATAGTTCGATAAGCATCCTCGCACAATGTACCTACAATCTACATCTGCAGTCTACACATTTTATATCTGGTAGAAAAACAGCGATGACTAAACTCACACGGATTTGGAAAGATCGGAACATATCCCGCAACACTAAAGTGAGACTGGTACGGACATTGGTTTTCTCAATTTTCCTTTACGGCGTAGAATCCTGGACGTTACGGAAGGAAGAAAGATCTAAAATAGACGCATTTGAAATGTGGTGTTGGAGGCGTATGCTTCGTATTCCTTGGACTGCGCGCCGTACCAACGTGTCCATTCTTGGGGAGCTCCGTATAAAAACACGACTGTCGACGACTTGCTCCCAGCGCATTCTCAACTACTTTGGTCACATCGCTCGCAGAGACCCAGATAACCTGGAGAAGTTAATGGTAGTAGGTAAGGTCGATGGGAAAAGATCACGCGGTCGATCGCCTACGAGATGGACGGATCAAATAAAATCTTTGACCGGCATGCCCATCCCTGACGCCATGAGGTCTGCGGCAGATAGGTCCAAGTGGAAGAACATTGTACAAAAAGTGATCCAGGATCAAACCGCTCCATATTAGACGCGACCTTCAGTAATGAAGAATACGACTAAGAAGAAGAAAAACAGCTGGCACTCACATCATACAAATTATTAAGTTCGTGTATTATATCCCCGTCGTCTCCCTTCTTAGGCTTGCCTTCTTCTTTGGGGATGAATGCAAGTCCGGGACAAGGGTAGTTCTCTCCTTCTATGTCGCCCAAAGATAGCCACTCTTCTGGTACCCTGCATGGTTAAGAAACAACACAACCTAGCATCGATAGTCACAATCTTATTTGACTCTTCGGTGACCAACGTACAACTTCTGGTGGGTTTAGTAGGTACATCAAGACAAAATAATCTTCCAAGTACGAGTCGGACTCGCGCATGAAGGGTTCCGTACTGTATGGGAGCCCCACTTAAATATTTATATTATTTTAATTTCATTATTTATTATTAAAGTAGGCATGCAGTTAAATATTTTGTGTATATTTCAAGCATCTACCTGTTACTCGTACCATTATTGATATCAAGCGAAAAAACAGCTAAAAATTTAGATTTTTTTGTATGGGGGCCCCCCCTTAAATATTATTTTTATTATATTTGTTGTTATAGCGACAACAGAAATACATCATCTGTGAAAATTTCAGCTTTCTAGCTATAGCGGTTCATGAGATACAGCCTGGAGACAGACAGACGGACAGACGAACAGCGAAGTCTTAGTAATAGGGTCCCGTTTTTGCCCTTTGTGTACGGAACCCGAAAAAACTATAACTATGAAACCAAAGTAAAAATGTAGCTATTCCGTGCCTCATGAACATGCACGCTGCTTGCTGTCCGTAGAACACCAATATGAAGTAATAATCAGCCAAGTACTAGTCGGACTTGCGCATGAAGGGTTCCGTACTGTACAAGAGCCTCCCTTAAATGTATATTTTTTTATTTTAATTTGATTATTTATTATTAAAGTAAGCATGCAGCTAAATATTTTGTAAATATTTCAAGCATCTACCTGTAACTCGTACCATTATTGATATCAAGCGAAAAACAGCTAAAAATTTAGATTTTTTTGTATGGGGCCCCCCCTTAAATATTTTTTTTTTATATTTTTAGTATGTGTTGTTATAGCGGCAATAGAAATACATCATCTGTGAAAATTTCAACTCTCTAGCTATTACGTTTCATGAGATACAGCCTGGTGACAGACAGACGCACATAGAGATAGACGGACAGCGGAGTCTTAGTAATAGGTTTTTACCCTTTGGGTACGGAACCCTAATAAAAAGGGACTAAAAGGTACCGGCAATCGAAGTCCGTATTGTCGAAGATTTCCAGATCTAGCTTCGGGAAAGGGCTGTAGAGGCCGTAGTACTGCTGGTCCGTGATCTTGTACTCCGCCGTCGGCAGTAGCCAGTACGGTTGGATCTCTAATCGCCGCAGCATTTTCTGGTGGACACCAAAAATACCTGCTATAGTATTCAGCCAAAAGTAACCAAGGTAAAAATCATTAAGTTGTTCAAAGAGTTATTTTTTGTGATAAATATTTCAAAAATAAATAAATAATAAATAAAATAAATATTTGGGGACATCTTGCACACGGTCTCTGACCCCAAACTAACCAAAGCTTGTCATATGGATGCCAGAGACTGATATACTATACACATTTTTAAATACATACTTATATAGATAGTTTCTAAATAAAACCCAGACACAGAGCAAACACCTATGTTCATCACATAAATACTTGCTCTGGGTGGGGATCGAACCCACGCTTTGATTCATAAGTTAGGGTCACTAACCACTGAGCCACCGAGGCAGTCATAAATTTGTCGCGAACGCAGTATACAGGGTTATTTCTAATCAATAAGCATCCTTTTAGGGGATTATTCTATACATCAAAACTAACAACTTTTGTTCTACGACTTTTAGTAATAAAATATCGTTCACACTCAACAAAATGTATGGAACAGCTGTTTTTTTTTTAAGTTTTGACAAAAGTAGCAGAACAAAAGTTGTTCTTCTTCTTCGTCGTGTCGATGATCCTCAACATTATACTATTCTCTCCCAGTTTTAATGTACAGGATATGCTCCTAAAAGGATGCTAATTGATTAGGAATAACCCTGTATAAACCTGCACCTGCATGCTGCAGGGCCTTTTATTCCCTCTCTCTCCTTTAGCCATACTCTGAGAGGTGGAAAAGGAAAGTATTTCCAGTGACAGGGAAATAAACGGTGGAAAGAGCAACTGCTCCTTTCGCCATGCTAATCCTGCAGATCAGGTTTCCGTCCCAGTTGTTTTCGAATTTAAGATTTTTTTTCTTTGAGACTTCTATGATCACTAGGTTTGTGTGAGAAACACTATAAAAAATATATTCAGTACCCAAGGTGTCGTTTTGCAAATTTCAAGGATTTTCAGAGGCGTACATTATAATTATTATGGTCATCATTAAAGAAATTAATAAAAATACTTTATTGCTTCACACCAAAGATAGAAACACAAAATCAATACAATTTATACTCAACTAGTTAAAACAAACCGCAGCCTTATCGCTGGAAGCGATTTCTTCCAGGGATTTTTTCATCATTATGAACAAATTTTGTTTTGCTTTAAAATCAGCTGCTCTATTCATACTGTCGAAAGGTCACTGAACTTTTTGTACGAAACAGCTGTTGTTTTTGCGATTTCGCAGTGGGTCCCGTAGTAGTAAAAATTGTGCATAATGATGAGCCATTTTCAAAAATTGAGCCCCTGGATTATTTCTATGAAAGCAATCGAATGAAAAAACCAACGTGGATTCCTTCCGCGCGGAGGAAGTGGAACTTCGACACAACACTGCTTTCATACACCTTCCATGGTAGCGTTAAACGTTTAATGCAACCTTGTTGGAAGTCGCATATGTCGCATTAGAAGTTTCACTCCAAAAATATGATTGTGATACCTTTATATTAGCAGCCAAGAATTTCCTCCGTAGTCTCTCAATCTTGACCAGCCGGGGCAGTTCCTTGGGCAGCACCACTTTGAGGAACTGCAGCTTCGGCACAAACGTCTCAAAAGGGAATTGCTGAAACGTACAACATTCGCATTTTGCTGATTACGAGCTTTTGCTGCTCGTATATTTTTGCGGAACCGATACAAATGTTCCTTTTTCTTTCGCGTTTCAATATATAACTATATAACTTTATTTTTTCAGACAACACAGTAAATCATTAAATTCAGTAAATAAATCTAATTTCCAAACATAAATAAAACCTATGAATACCAAAAGGATGGCAAACAAACCAGTCTTCACTATTTTCAATTAATACAAAGTACGTAGGTACTATATACACCGATATTTTTTTATTAGGTAGTACAATACGACGTTATCAGCGAAAACAAAAAGACTGGCGGCTAAAAAGTGAAACCAATCTTGACGGATCGGCTATGCGCTTGTGGCGACGTGGTTGGTTTTCCCTTTCACAATAGATGAACGAACTTAATTTGTTTCAGTACCTACTGGAAAACAGTGGGCCCCAAACTAGGCTAAGCCTGTATCTTGGGTGCCCAAATGATCTTTACAAAATATATAATTTCACAAACACGCTGAGGTGTACGCATGTTAACACTGAAAACGGTTATAAATTTTACTTTATCCATTGAAATAACTATGACCTTGAATGACTATTCAAAATTCCAAACAAGAGATTGTTTTTATTCGCTAGCTACACCTAGATACCTACACATTCAATGATGGTGTATTCTAGTTCAATGTACACATTACATTACACATTAAGTCAGTGGAACAGAAATTAAATAGTTTAGATAAGCATAAAAATAAGGTTATGCATCTCTTTTCGATACCATGCCAGAAAGTGCAGGCACGGTCGTATTTAAACATCGCTGCCAAGCAAGAGTGAACCATTCAAGTTGAATAATTATGTGTAAAGAAAGTTTAACTTCAAGAATGTACATTGTGCTAACAGAAAACTTATAATATGGAAAGAGTTATTTAATGTTTCTACTGTGCTAACAAATAGTTAAATTACTGTAATAAGTATTGAAGAATTACAATGATAGTTGGTAATGTTAAACTATTGTTTTTATTTTTAATCAACTCTATTTGCAAATTCATAATCATTTTTGATCTAGACAAACTCTGTTCTAGTTAAATCATCTCGCCAAGCGCCTGCCGCTCCTTTGATAGCAAGCTACGTAATACTACTAGTTAATTCCTTTTACCTAGGTTACACAATGTGGTCATTTTTTTAAAAGCGCAATCGTTAATTCCTTTTGTCATTCTTAAGAGACTTCTTCTTAAGACTTAAGATTCTTAAGACTTAAGAGAAGAACTACGTGTTCAGCTAGTTGAAAGTCTTGTCTTATCGAAACTTAATTATGCCGACACCGTGTACGGTCCTCGACTCCTAGGTCGAACGCAGCGTCTTATTCAGCGCATACAAAATGCATGTGCTAGGTTTTGCTTCAACATTCCGCCCAGATCGCACGTCACTCCTTTTCTGAACAATAATTACTTGCTAAAAATGAAATCCCGCCGCAAATTACATCTCGCTTGTCTTCTGTTTGGTGTTATTAAATACGGTAATCCTGCTTACTTGCGGGAGAGAATTAAGTGGATTTCTGACAGCAGGCACCATTATCGCCGATTGTGTGCCCAGCAGTTGGCCATGCCGCCTTGTCGCACCGTCAATTTCAGGGGTAGCTTCCGGTATGCGGCGGCCAAATGCTGGAATAATCTGCCTCCTCCTATTAGGGAGCTGAAAGGTCTCTGCTCTTTCCGAGTACAATTGAAACGCTATCTTATTTCTAAACAACTTCAGCACGGATTAATAGTGTACGACCAGTCCTTTCTATAAATGCCTCCGTCCTTCTTCCATGTTCTTGATAATTTTTTTTGCTGGCAATTTATGTATTTTTGTTATTATTTTTTTTTTTTTTTGTGTTGCTCTTTTTCGTTACATAAGTTTAAGTTGTAGATTAATCATCATAATTATCACTGTTGTTTATATTGTGTTTGTATGTGAAAGTATATATTTATTACGTTTATTTCATGTACGTTGACTTTATGTTGTTCGATTTTTTTTTTAGCTTTGCACTGTTTCTTAAACATTTTTCTCTTATTTCTTATTTTATGTTTGTGTGTTACCTACCCCTCAAAAAGGGCTCACCTGAAAACCAGCGCTGAGTGTTTGGTTCCTACCTGCATTCAGCATAATGCTGAGGTGAGCCCTTTTCGACATTTCTAAATTCATTATTTTTATATCATTATTGTTGTTTTTTGTGTTTGTAATGTCGAATAAAGTTTTTCAATTTCAATTTTCAATTTCAATTTTTCAATTTCAATTCTTATTCTCAGCTAAGTGACGTCCACTGTTGGACATATGCCTCTCCTATAGACCTCACCTACCTAATAGGTAGAATTACCTACATTAGCTTAACTACACTTATCTACTACCTACTACATACCAAATCTAAATAACTTACAATACTGTCATCTTCCCGGTAGGTAGTCCAACGTCCCGGCGGTAACAGCAATCTGGGTTTTTGCGGTTTCGGTAGTGAAACCAGCGTTGGCGCCAATTTGTCAGTTTTCGCCTAAGGAAACAAAGTTATAGGAGCACTGTATTCATATTATCGACTAGCTTTAGAATTCTATCATATTATAGAATTCATTTCCGACGAATATTTTGTTTCAAATGGTAACCGAAACCGCATTTTTTCTTTTCCCTCCATTTTGTTTTCTAATAAGGTTCTGGCGTTGCTCATTTATGCATTTGCCAGTGTTCGTGTTATTATTTATACGCAAGATCCTAAGTTTAATTATGTACGTTTTCAGGTAGTTTCTTTACAAAGTGCAGGGACTCTTACAGGCATGGAAATATTCATCATTATGCACAACTTTACTATGGGACCAATCTCGAAATCGTGAAAAATAAATTAGCTATTCTGTATATTAAGTGAAGAGTCATCATACCATTTGTAAGGAAACGCGGAAACGCTGCCAGCATAATGGGCACGTTTGGGCGTAGAGATGCTGAGCGTGGGGCGTATCTCGGTTAGATTCTCGGTTTTTAATGTACCTAATTTAATATTATATTGTAATTTTGTTTGACTTTAAATATTGGGGTTGGTCCCTTGTAAAAGTTATTTATATACAATGATGAGTGAGTATTTAGGTAAATACCTCTGGAAGTCCCTACAAAGCAACACCATGTATAGTCCAATAGCATTTTACTGAGTTGTTATTATAGCACCCTGTTTCACATAGTCTGAGCATCTGCTAGTTTCATTTTCGACTACATTGTCGCTTACCATCAGGCGACCATTTTGATTAAACACGAACTAGTTTACCACAAAAAAGATTGATTGACTCGCCTGATGGAAAGCGATCGATGTTGTTGCCGAGGATGGAGTATGTAGAGTGTAGACCTAGAAGATACTTGTACTGTACTGTAACAGCCTTTTTTAATAGCCCACTGCAGGACTTAGGCCTACCCACGAAGAGTGATTGGGCCATATCTACCACGCTGGCCCAGTGTGGGTTGCTAAATTCACATACGCCATCGAATTTCTTCTACGGACGTATGCAGGTTGCCTCACGATGTTCTCCTTCACCGCAAAGCCAGTTCAGTGGTGTGAAATTCCGTAGGTACATACATTCCAAAGAACTCAAACTCTAGACAACCATAGCTTCTTGAAGATACTCGTAGGTACTTATACTAAGCGCTATACAAATCGGCGGATGGGAAGTTATGCCCAGAACACTGCGAAAAACCCCAGATATAGGTATTGGCGGGAACCAGAGACGAGCCGCCGGGGCGCACCCGCCCGCCTACCTCATGTCTCCCGCGCGTCCCTACGCCCGTGCTCAACACTACGGGACGCGTTGTCGGAATTGTGCACACATGTCATGCGCAATAATTAGCGAATCACGGCGAAGTGTCATCTGCGGCTAACTTCTCATCCGCCGATTTGTGTGGCGCTTAGTATACTATTCTTTAAATAAACTTTTACAAACCTGCAAAATTAATTTCATACGTTTCTTTGCGCAAATTTCCCTTACTGGATCTTCTCTGGTCATGTCAGACACGAGTTCCGAATAATATCCACGTTTCGGAATGGCGTCCCTGGATCTGTTGTCGTATACCACATCTTGCTGCTTTATCTTCTTCTTTTTACTATACATTATGAGTTTATCGCAAAATTAGACTTAGTTTTCTAAAACAATTAAAAACTATATCCGTCCATAACGTCCGTCATTATTTATATTTATAATTCGGAAAACGTCATTCAAACTTTCAACCTCTCTATTTCAAAAAGAGGTTGAATGGGTATAATTTTTTTGAAAGAAGGTAGGTGATTAGACAGTCTTAAATAAAAAAGGATTTTCTTTTTATAATTTTCATGAAAAAGGTTTGTCAAAAAGGATTCCCACGCGATTGGCCCAAGATGAGGAACAATGGCACATAAGAGAGGAGGCCTATACCCAGCAGTGGGTCGACACAGGCTGATGATGATGATGATGATGAGACCGAATCATACTAGTCGTCGGATATGAAGCTAGCTACAAGCAAAGAAAATATACTATTACTACGAAGGTATTACAAGGTGCGCAATATCGCGCAAATAACGCGCAGCTTTATGTGAGCTTCTGTCTGAATCGGATATGCTATGCGCAGCTTGTAGCTAACTTCACGTCCGTCGACTTGTATGATTCGGCCTGAACAATACGGATCGGAGCTCTGAAGAGTGGTAGATACCTACCAAGTACAATATAGTAGGTCGTCATTTTCTCACGCTAGGGCCGAAAGACACGAGGAAGTACGTGATAAAAATTAGATCTCTTCAAAGTGTCTTGCTCTTCGGATTTTGGCAGGCGCTTTCTAGTCATTATTACACGCCATATCCTTGTGATCATCAAACTAGTACCTACCATTACTACTCTTAGTTGGTTGGGCTTTCTCACAGGGTGTGCAGAAACGGGAGTATGACCACGAGGAGTCCCTATAATGTACAGCACTTATTTGATGACACCAAAATGTACGGGCAGGAAAGCACGGCCCGTATTTCATGTCCCATGCCACCAATTATCAGGCTGTACAATACAGGTCGTACAATACTGGCCGGACATTATCACCTCGTGCAAATAATTTACAGCCCGTATTTTGCGACCCAATAATGTACAGCATGATAAAACGTGTCCCGAAGAAAAGGACACAAAATATCATGCTGTACATTATTGTGTCGCAAAATACGGGCTGTACATTATTGGCACGAAGGGTTGGTTTGTCTTTGACTTCTGTCAAATCCACAGAGGTCGGCGGATGAGAAGTTAGCCACAGATGACAATTTGCCGTGATTCGCTAATTATGCACAATGCCGACACCGCGTGGCGTAGTGGTGAGCACGGGTGCAGGGAGCATGCGGGGGGCATGAGGTTGGTGAGCGGGTGTGCCCTGACGTCTCGTTTCTCTGGCTCCCGCGCATACCTTTAAAATATCCTAAATTCTTAATAAGGACAGGTTGTTTCTGGCGCTTCGCCGGCCGCTACCGCGGCACGCTCGCTTCGCTCGCTCGGCTCGCGCATTGTTGTCACTGTTCAAACCTAACCTAACCAACAGAGTCGAATTATCTTAGATAACTCATACCTTGCCATAAAATAACCAAGGTCCAGGAACACAAAGTATCAGGCCGTACAATATCGGGCTGTGCAATACTGTGCCGGACATTATTGACACAGGCCGATAATGTACGGCCTGTATTTCACAGCCCAATATTGCACAGACTGATATTCCATGGCCAGTGACACAAATTATCATGCTGTACATTATCATGTCGTGAATTACTGGGTCGTACATTATTGGCTCCCACCACGAGGACATACCTACATGTCCTCGTGGTCATACTGATATTACAAACTAGTATGACCACGAGGAAACACCCGCCAAAACGGGATGGACGGAGTATAAATACCTACGTATAAAAATATCCCCGGTAATGCTTTCAGGTTTTACTATATCCGACTTCCTACTAATACTTATTATAAACGTGAAAGTTTGTAAGGATGGATGGATGGATGTATGTAACTTTTTCACGCAAAAACTACTGAACGGATTGAGATGAAACTTTGCAATTATATAGCCTATACATCAGAATAACACATAGGCTATAAATTATAATGATATTGCCTAAATTTTCCATTTTATAACAATAAGTGTTAAGTAAGTAGGAAAAGTTCTGCCATCTGCGAGCTATTCTAGCGTGCGCTCCAAGAAATGTCACAAAAGAACTGTCAAATCGAACAAATGTCAAATCGATTTTTTTTATTTGCCACCTCCTTATGTGGTAAGGTAGGGCCTCGAAATATCATGCGGGCGAAGCCGCGGGCAAAATCTAGTAGGTAATAAAATAATAGCACTAGTCTGAGCGTAGCGCTGCTTGGACTGACCTAAGTCCTGTCTCGTAGGTATCTACTTATCGGTGTGATTCGGATACTCGTATCTAGCTGTCTCTGGGTGTACACCATTATGCACCTGCTTATTCTGATTTTCTCGGTATCTATGTTAGATCTTGGGCCCCAAAGGTTCTTATGGTTATAATCTTGTCAGCTGTAGGACATCCACTATTGGACATAAGCCTCTCCAATGTATTTTCTATGAATAATATCGACCAGAAGCTGCTAGGATTCAGAGTCCCTGCAGTTTTTATTAGACCATGCTATCCACCTTGTCGGTTGGCATCCTACACTGCGCTTCCCGGCGCGTGTTACGGAAGTAGGGTAAGTAGGTACTAATTCAAGAACTTTTCGATTTCAAAGCTAACATAACAATATCTTTTCATAGATTTCATAGCTGTACTAATATCTATAAATTAGGAACTGCCTAGTCCGCCAAAAATCACCTATTTAGTATTTTTATTAGATTCATTTTCAATTTGAATTAAGTACTGATCGTTGCATCGGGGTTAAAGGAAACGACAAAGGACTATAAAAATATATTTAATACTATAGTAATACGTAAAACTAAGTGTTCGTAGTGGGGCGGCGTGGGTCACCGGTGCGGGGCCGTGGTGGCAGCGGGCGCGGGCGGCAGGAAGCCGAGCGCGCGCAGCGCCGCGTCGGCGCGCGCCACCAGCGCCTCGCGCCAGCGCCACAGCGTGGTGTCGCGCACGGGGTCGGCGCGCAGCTCGGCGCACGACTTGGACAGCGCCGTGACGCAGTCGGCGCGGTAGTGCTGCAGCCGCGCGTGCCGCGTCTCCAGCGCGTACGAGGAGCACGCGCCGCCCAGGCACGCCAGCGGGAAGTGGTTGTGCAGCGCCAGCACGCGGCCCGTCTCGTGGAACGCCTTCACGTACTGGCCCGGCTTGGTGAAGTTGCGCGTGCGGTACACGTGCTGCAGCATGTGCAGGTAGCGCGGCGCGCCCTCCTCCCAGCCGTGCTCGTGCCGCAGCGAGTCCAGGAAGTACAGGTTGGACGCGTGGAAGGACGAGCGCGGCGGCTTGCCCGGCGCCGGCGCCGCCAGCGGCAGCGCGCGGGCCATCAGCCCCGCCCAGTCCGCGTCCTCCAGCGGCACGATCACCTCGTCGATGTCGAGCAGCGCCAGCCACCGGTACTGGTACATGTGCCGGTACAGGCAGTCGTTGTACGGGATCAGCTCCATCTGGCGCTTGTGCGTCGTCTTCTTCTTGAGGTACATGTGCTGCAGCCCGGGCAGGTTGGGCTGCCCGCCCGGCAGCGTGATCGGCGTCGTGACCACGTCGCCGCGCGCCGAGTAGTACTCCAGCACCTTGGTGATGTTGGGGTGCACCTGCAGCTCGTAAAAGAAGATCTTGTCGGCGCCGAGCAGTTTGATGAGCTCGATCCACTCGACGAGGCGCACGGAGAGGTCCTCGTGCAGGAAGTCGAGCCCCTTGACGCAGACGGCGAACTGGCGCTGCGGCTCGTCCGCCGGCGGAGGGTCGTAGTGCACGCGCAGGTTGTTGGTCGCGCGGTCGCAGGGCCGCTCCACCAGCGACACGGAGGCGGGCGTGAGGTGGCGCACCTCGGCCGGCAACACGCACGCCAGCAGGTACGGCTGCAGCACGCGGTCGCGGTAGTTGCCCCACTTGTTGTTCCACACGTATTTGTACTCGAGGTTGGCGACGACGACGGGCGCGTCGCGCTCCTCGAACCAGAGCTGGCAGTGCGTCTGCAGCGTGGGCTTGATGCGGTCGTGCACGGCCAGCAGGCGCACGGCGGGGCCGATGCGGGACGCGTTGCGCCGGTCCATGTACGCGCCGTACAGGTGGAACACGCCCTCGCTGGCGCGCAGCGTCTGCCAGTACGTGTTGTGGAACTCGAGCTCGTATATCGAGGGGAAGGGCGCGCACTCCTTCTTCTTGTAGAACTTGTTCTTGTCGTCCTTGTGCTTGTGCCAGTAGGCGAGCGGCAGCGAGGGCAGGCGGCGCTCGGCGTCGGCGCGCAGCTCCTCCTCGGTGAGCACGCGCGTGTCGGTGGCGGGCGCGGGCGGCGGCACCGCGGCCGTGGTGGCGGGCGGCGTGGCGGCCGGCTCCGACTGCAGCAGCAGGCGCGCGGGGTGCGCGGGCGGCGCGCGCGCGGGCGCCGGCTGCAGCCGCGGCAGCGCGAGCGCCGCCAGCGCGCCCCAGCACAGTAGCGCGGCCAGCCAGCGCAGCCGCGTGCGCGACCCGCCGCACGCCGCCAACCGCACGCACCACCCGCGCATACCCTGCAACAACACACAACAATATGTTAATCACACGTATCAAATATGTATACGGACACAGCAGCGCCGCAGAACACATTGGTAGGTCGCAAATTCAAATTATTCATGAGGAAACGCAGCAACTTCGGGTTAGGACTGTGCTTTAATTACTTAGCTATCGCTGGGTAGTTTATAAAAGTGTACCTTCAATACGTTTTATCCACATAGTGCTGATACATCGTCTCAGTCAGCCTGCATCGTGTCTTCCCGCTAGTGAACCCCTAATTATTGTCCTACATCACTACCTAAATATTTCTAAAACTATCCTACAAAGTAAAACAATCATATAAAATTACGCATAAATTCCTCAGAATAAGGAAAAACAGTAGAAGTGACAGAAAGTAAAAAAGTTGTGATGCATGATTCCACAAACATGGCGTCGAAAACCTATAGAAACTGCTATGTAATCTAGACACAAATGACACTTGAACTGCTGATCAAATGTCAAATTTGATTTCACAAAGATGGTGGACAAACTTCAAACGTCTCCTAGGTAGGGCTTTTATTTTGAGCTTTATGGACATATAAATAATGCCATGTCATTTCAAACACCGCCCCAATGATAAATTCACATTTTTAACGCCCCCTCCCAACTCCTACCTATCAGTGACATCAAATGACAACTACATCCATGATAAGAAATGACACGATTATCATAGATTATTCCAAAC